>VXAY01001556.1:340678-470626 GCA_013399855.1 Oxyruncus cristatus | reverse complement strand
TATTTTGTCTTCCTTTTCCTAGTTTATTTATTTTTAGCACTTTTCCAAAGTAAAGAAAACATATAAGGAGGTATTTAAATAGAGGATCTTTTTGAGTCAGGTTTCTGAGGTACTCTACTCTAGTTTTGCTGAAGGAAGCTTTATTAAATGAGAAGCCTGACTCATTTGCCCCATTCTTTCATTGTAAAATACAACTCTGTGGTTAATAAGTGACTGTTTTAGCCTAGCATTTTATGAAAAGGCTAGATTATATTGCTACATTAACTTTTCAATGCATTTGTAATCAAAACTAATTTAAACAAACAAACAAACAACCACAACTCTCAAAAACAAACATACAAAAAGAATTTAGGAAGACCACTAATTTCAGTCTTTAGTCTGTGCAGCTGTTGCCTGCATTAGGAATTTCTGCAGGTAATCCCTGTTCAATATGTAGTGTTTCAGAGCTTTGCTTTGAAGGCTCCAGGAGATCTTTCACAAAGTATTGATGTCCTTCTGTGAATGCAGGAGCAGACAAAACATGATGGATATTTCCAAATCAAAAAAGCCTTTTGAGAAGTCTCAACAGATTATCAACATTTTGTTGACTGAAAATACTGGAATAGAGTCACAGACGGTGCTGAGTTGGAAGGCACCCATAAGGCTCGTGGAGTCCAACTCCCTCCTCCTTGCAGGATGACCTGTCACTAAACCATGTGACGAAGAGCATCGTCCAGATGCTCCTTGAACTCTGGCAGGCTTGATGCTGTGACCACTTCCCTGGGGAGCCTTCCAGTGACCGACCGTCCTCTCAGTGAAGAGCCTTTTCCTGATGTCCCAGTGGGCATGGGAAAGATCTGCTCCAGTTTGTAATGGCTGGGAGAGTCACCAGACTTTGTCCCAGTCATACGAGCAGACTGTGGTGCTTCCTGTGTGCTTATGTGGAGAAATGCTATATACCTCTTGATACAGGTACTTTTTAGGGTTAATTTTGACTGTTACAATATTTGAACATTTTATGCCCTACCTGGATCTGCAGCAGTATCTACTGTACAGAACAGAGAAAAACAAACAAACAAAAAAATCCCAGAAAAACTTCTTAAGTAAATATGTTTTAGGTCTTGTTGTTGTTGTTGTTATATTAGGGTTGGTTTTGTTGTTATTATTTATTTGTTTATTTTAAATGACACTGGCTAGGGTTTTAGAAAATTATCCTTGTCACGGTTTAGCATTTGGCCCTAAACTTATCCAGAAAATTTGCACGAAGTTTTAGTATCTTTATTGGCTAAAGAGCTTGTATTTGGGGGGTAGAAAGTCTTTTTGTTGCCACTGGACTAACTGTGCTGTCAATGGCCCACAGTACTGCACGTGCTGCAGTTGTTGAACAGTTGAATTGACTGATAAATTACTTCTTCCAAATATTTTTCCAGCTTTGAAAAGTTGTTTTGACACCGGTATTCTTAAAGATCTGAATAAAATAATACAAATATTGTTAGACCTGATGTAGACTTTTGGTTTTCCAGCTGTGTTTGGGTCTATACAAGGTTATCAGGTTATATGCTAAATATTAGCTCAGGGCCTGCTGCTCAAGCTATTGTATTACAGTACTGTAAAGAAGTTTTATAACAACACAAGTGGGCACTTAGCCTGTGTTGAGTTTGCAGAGAACTTCAAAAACTACAGTCAGACTCTAATTACACATGGTTATCTGTAATAAAATTATTATTTCTGGCACTTGGACATTTAAAAAGCATTAAGATTCAGGAGTGTTAAGTGCAAGGGAAAATACTGATTACAATTTGGAAACCTGCTATGAGTTACGGAGTACGACTGTATATTTTCATCTTTTGCTCTTTAAAAATTAATCTGTTCCTTTTATGTCTGTTGTATAAAAGGCTGTGTTGTTCAAGCTTTGTGGATGAGTAAGATGAGCTCGTGGTTGTTTTATGTTTCAGCTGTAGCTTGGGAAAAATATATTAATTGACAGGGCTCATGGAATTGCCTCTTCTTTTCATGAACTCATTATGTACCTGAAAACTGTACTGTAAGACATCATCTACTGTAAGACATTTTGGAAATAATTGGAAGAATATGTGGAAGGAGATACCCTTCACATGGTGTGGTTGTTCTAAAATCTGACCTCCTTGGCACTGACTGGGATTCAAAATGTGAATTTGAATTCTCTGTCTTGTTTGAATGAGTAAGGTGCATTCTCAAAATTACTACTGTTCCTAATCAATCATCATCCCTTAAAAATACAAATTAAAAGTTACCTGAGGTCTTTGGTATCAGATGAATGTTTCAGGTTTTTAATTCCTTTATTCTGGTTTTCTCCTTTTCAACAGTGATAGCTTTCACTACTTTTCAGCCAACACTGTCAGGCATTGTGTTCTAAAGCACTCATTGAATTCTCTGGGTAACTGGGGGTCACTTGGTCTTGTGCTCTGGTCAACAAAAAGATGACTTGCTTTTCCAGGTCATCTTTCCTTTCCAGTTGGACATTGCATGTGCTTTGCCTTCAGAGGTTGTAGAGATAAAAGAAGCAGCAAACAGAGATAAAGCACTAAATGCAGGTAGTACTGTAGTTTACCAGTCACTGGAGCGTTTCATCTGTCCTTCTATCAAAGTGCTTTGTAATCTGCTGTTTTTCTGAGGTATGTACAGCCAGCAGGCTCCCAGCCTTCTGCATCAGGACACAGAAGAGTGTCCCCAAGAGGCTGCACGTCATGGAGGCTGTCCCTGACTGTGCGACCTCCCTGTGAGGCTCCGGGCTCGCCCGTTCTCGAGGCTGCGCTTGGTCAGTGCTCCCAAGCTCCAGTCGGCAGCTGCCTGCATGGAGAGGGCATGAGTGGTAAGAACATGCTCGGGCAGTTCTTCAACAGCTGCCTTGGCTTCCTTTTGGCTTCTGGGTACAATTCAAGGTTTTGGCCTCGGTTGCTTTTAAGCCTAACACGACTTGAGCTCCGGCTGAGAGGCTGCCTGCCTTTTTGATCCAACATAGCAATTAATGTCAACTGGGATACTTGACCTAGATCATCCTAGTTTTTAATGTCAAGTAGCCATTGGCAGGAAGTTCTTCGAGAAGTACTTTTGACTGTGAAATGTGCTCCCAGCCTGGTGTGGTGGAGTCGGCTTGCCTGGCGGGCTCAGTGCCAGGCCTATCTTATTTCTTTGCCTATGGAGATGAGGAATTGCTCAGTGCTTCTCCTGTTCTCCTTTGCTCCCAAAGAAAGGCAGGTTAATGTGAGTTTATAATCGCTACACTAAGACTTTTCCACTTTAGTCATGTGGGAAGATAAATGAGATATATTTGAAAGAAAAAATAGCGTACATGCCTTTATCTGTAAGGGCTTTTTTCCTGAGAAAATTTAATTGAATGTTTTATATGAAATGAAAGCAAAAGACGTTTCCCCACACGGACCAGTTTGAAACTATGGCAAGTTAAATTTAGATAGGTGCTGTTTTTTTTCAGCTTTGTGGAAGACTCTACAGTTCATTGCCAGGCATGGAAAGCTTCCTTCCTACTGGAAAAAGAGATTTGTCATACCATTAAAACCAAGTACTTTAATCTTAAAGCACCATCCCCAGGCCTCAGCTAAACAGCCTGTAGGAGGGCCCTCTTTGTCCCATGCAAAGGTGTTGGGTGCTTTTTCCCAGCCGTGCCATTTTCAATGAAGTTGGTCAATTCGGTGAAGAAAAAGGTTCGGAAGTGAAAGTAGTTTTGAGGAGGAGGGATTTCTTCTGGAGTGCTGTGTGGCAACTGCATGCCAAAGCTGGAGCCAACTGTTGGAATATAAATACAGTCAAAACTTGGGCCTGGAAAAGCTCTGTTCTGCAACTACTGCGAGATGTCTGAAGGTTTGTTGGCAAATGCCCAACAGCCAACCAAGATGACTGTGGTTGTAGAAGGATATGAGGAAGGAAGAGGGCAGAGAAATTTCATTTTAAGCGTTAGGTAACTAATACGTGTTAGTTCACAGAGCTGGGACCCATTTCTAACAGTACATCTATATCATGTCTCTTTTTGCTCAGGTGAGAGATTGCCTGGTCCTACAGGATGAGGGAGTTCAGCTTGCATGTCTGCTTTGGACAGGATAATAAAAAATCTAACCCCCGCCCTTTCCTGAACACATTTTAACCCTTTTCCTGTCAGTATGGATTCCAGAGAGCTTTGGGAATATGGTTTAGGAGAAGAAAGAAGAGGAATTAGAGATTAGAAATAAAGGGAAAAAAAACTAGTTGTTTCTGGAAAAAGTTAGGAAATAAATCAGAAGTAGAATTAGAGAACTTGAGAATATTTGTAGCTTTAGTTCTTGACTGAGAATAAAAATCAGAACTCTTACAGAAAAAGATGTAAGGTGATAAACCTGATCAGGTGGCTTGATTCAAAGTTAACTAAAGATTCACTGGTTTTGGCAGATTTTGGATAATATTTTTTTTATTTTATTTTAAAGTGTAGAACAAAAGAAAAAGGGCTTAAGAAATGGAAAACTTCAGGAAGTAAAGTAGAAGAAAATATATAGGTCACACCTAAAGGGTACGATCTTTTGGCAAGTCTTGTTTGAAGACTGGTAACAAAGAGAGGAAGTTTCTGTGCTAATGAGAAGAGTTACTACCCAGAATCAGGCAATGCCTGTGACATTTGAAGGGAAAAGTGCTGAATGAATAAGTTCAAATGGATGAATAATATTGAAATAAACACGCTAATTGGTGTCAGGTAACTAAAAGCAGTTACGTGAAGGACTGGTGTTACCCAGGAGCAGGGTATTGAGGGAGAAATGCTGAGAACTTACACAATCATTGTTTTGCTACTGGTTTTTAAATGGAGAGGATTAAGGTGGTGCTAGGGCAGTGCAGGATTTGTCTCACCTTTGTTATAAATGTCTAACTCTTGAGGGGAAGGTGGGGGGGAAGACCTCAGCAAAGAGAAACGGGAATCGTGTAGAACTCTTGCCAGGCAGGGAACAGAAGCAGGCACTTTTAGAGGGTGATTCATCTGACCTCCTTTAGACACGAGTTCAGTAGAAGAGCCTAGTTCTTCCCACGGGCTGTAAAGGAAGACCGACATGACCTGTTCAGATACAGACACCTACACTGTAAACATCTTAATTTGGTCAAGTGAATTCTGGCTTGGCATCCACATCTAAGAATGGGAAGACAAAGGTGCTCTGTTATTATGGCTTGTGGTTAAGTGTCAGATGCCCTCCATCCTACTTGAGTAAAGGCTCAACACCTTTTCAGAATGGAAGTTGGCATTCCAGGGCATCCAGAGGTCTGCCCAAGTCGGGCAAAGGATTCATGCTGAAGCATTGCAAGGGCATCACCCTCGTGCCATCTCCTCCTGGGCAGCAGAAGCCAACCTGTCGTGACTCCTGTGTCAGCGCACATGGATACCACCCGCGGGTTAAGTCCTGCAGCATCGCTGGCAAGACGTGAGCACGTGTGTGGTTCACCCAGCTCCGTAGCAGGAAGAACTTCAAAGAGCTGGGAGTAGTGGCCTGTTGAGTTTCCCCCCTCCAGCAGTGACTGATTTACAGGTGAGCGTGGGTAGATGTGACAAGTGGTCAGACGGGGAGTTCCGTGGGGACACTATTACTGGAGAGCACGGGCTACGTCCTGGTGACAGGCTCGGTGCTTACCTGTAAATCACCCAGCGCGTGTGTGGTGGGCCATGGAAAGCAAATGATTTATTGAAGCTGGTTCCTGGGTGAAATTGGAGCATTGCTCTGTGTTGTTAAATCGGGCCACATACAGCACAAGAACTCATATTTTGTTCTTACTAAGCAATTTTGGCCTGTAAGTAACATGCAGATGTTACCATTACCTTGATTCTGTTTTATCTGTAAAAATGTATTTTTATTACTTCATGGCTTTGAGATTTTTATTTACGCTGCAAAACTCCTGACTAAATAAATACATGTATTGAAAACTCTGGTTTTGTTTTTTTTTTCCTTCTGAAATTTTCTGGTGGTTTATTTGGAATACCAGCATATTATATGGTGGCTTTTTAGGAACAAAACAAAAAAGGTTTAATATTCAGTCATTGTGAAATGTGTTCAAGTTAAATTTTTCAGGACATTTTTGATAGGCAACGTAAAATCAAATCAAAACAGGTTTTTTATTAAGCATTATAATTTTAAGGCATTGGACTAATCCTTTTTTAAGAAAAGGAGGAGTGTCACATTTAGTGTTATGACTGTTATGAATTACTTTATTCAAGTACATTCTAAAAAAATAGCCTTCTTGAAAGTGTCTTCACTTTTGTTGCGGAAAAATGTAAACAGATCATTCTCATTATTACACTTATTCTCTTAAAGTGCTCCTTGTTTCTGTGCAGGCTCATTTTATAATGTATGCATCTGGTAATGAAAATAATAATTAAATTCTTTCACAATGAAACTGTGAATTGGGGGTAGGGCGGGGCTGGAGGAAGCTCAGGTAAAGCTAACTCAAGAAAGCTCATACCCTCTAAAGCTAGCTAATTGACTGGTAAGGCTGATTCTTCTCCTTTAATGTATTTTAAAGCCTAAAGTTACATTTTTAAAGGGGTGGCTCTCAATTTTTTTTTTTCCTAATTGGCACTCCATATGTGGAAACATCACTTTTTGTTGTTGTTGTTGTTTTGTCCAGTATTTTTATCACATTTCCTGCTCCCCTGCCCTCCCCACGTCCTCTCTCCATCCTCATGTGTGTTCTGACTTTCATCCATTGAAGAATGGCTCTTGTACTGGGGCTGTGAGTGGCCCAGGCACTGACTTTGAAGGGTTTGAAGAAGATGCTGCTGGGGAGGTTGGAGAGGTTTGAGAGGAGGTGGCTCTGTTGATCCAAAAAGTTCCCAGGGTGATGAGCTGTGCTGCATGTAACCAAACCCTATCAAAGTCTCTCAGTTCTGGGAAGGACAAGCATGTAATCTGGAGCTGAGTAGCAAAACCAAACTGGTGTGGATTAAGATACAGCTATTTGGGTGAGTGCGTGCGTGCGGATTGAAATGTAGGAAATAATGTAACGTGGCTGACTGAAGTATCTGGATTAAATCTGGTTTACTTTTTTAGTTCTTAATCTCCTTGCCTTTCATTTTGTTATTGCTTATTTTATTTGTTTGTTTGGGATGACGTGCTCTCTTAATGTTTTTTGTCTGTGTGGTGGGTTTTTTGTTGTTGTTTTTGTTATCCAAATCCTTGTCTTTTATATTTTTTTTAATGATTTTTTTTCCCTTTATTTATAACCTATACCTAAGCACTGTTTACTTTCCTGTATATTCTCTGCATCTCTTTCAAAGCATATTCAAAGAGGTTTATTCTTGAGTTAGGTCTTGGAAATGATAAAAGCAACATCAAATGTTTTGAGAGTTTAGGAGAAACTTCTGGCAGTGCCCAAGCTCAGCACAGCCCTGTGTTGTCTGTATCCACGTTGTCTTGCAGGCACTGATTAAAGCTGAAATAGTCTCACAGCGTGGATTGCGTAATGATTCCTTCCTCCTGTGTAACAGAGGGAAGGAAAATGAGGTGGGAAAGACATCAGAGGTGGCTGGGTATGTGGGATTCAGCTTGGGGGAGCTGTAATACCAGGGAGCATCCTTTTCAGAATGCCTTTCAGTCATATTTGAGGTCTGGGATGGCCTGAATCCATATAAAATGTGATTTTTGGGAAGGCCGGTCTGATCCATGCGTGAGTAGTGGGATGGTGTCAGTGTTTCCTTTTTGAGATTAATCACTGTAATATTTTAATAAAATGGATGTACAACCTGCTTTATTAAAAAAGGCAAATGGTGTGCAATATTAAAGACCTAGAAGGTGCACCAAAATGATGGCATGTAATATTAAAATTTACCTTGCGTGAACAAAAAGCAATGTGACTGTATTTGAAGCTGCTGTTCCATCATTAACTTTGAAACTAATTTTGGTCTTTCTTGAACTCGTTTAAACTCTGTTTCAGTCACCACCTGTGGTAGTTTGTTCCACCACCCTTAGCATTAAATACTTCTACAGGACTGATCTATTTAATGTATTTTCAATCAGCACTTTGAAAATCTCTAAGTCACCTTAGAATATATTCTTTCCTGATGAGAAATAACATGGGTTCTTTAACCTCATCACTATAAATGTCTGAGATCACGCATCACCTCTTTTCTGGTGTTTTGTTGACATCTTTATCATTCCTTTAGCTCATAAATGAGAATCAGTAATTTTTCTTGTTTGCCTGCAACAGCTGTATCTATTTGACTTTTTATTTTTCGTGTGGATTATTTAAAACATACTACTTCTCTTACTTTTTTCCCGAAATTTAGGGGGGGGGGGGAAGAAAAATTTGGTGATGAAAAGCCAAGTTTGGTATGGCAAAAATTTGTGTTTCATTGAAGGTTTTGCAACTATATATGCCTGTTACAATAGTTTTGTAGTGTGAGACAGAACTTGGAGAACTGTAACTGTGCAGTTTGGTTTCTGCTGTTCTCTTTGGCTGTGATGAGAGAAAGGAGTAACACAGGTGCTCAACTGTACTGGGGCTGCTCTGGAGGAGGGGGGGACACCAGCAGACCCCAGAGCTGGGGGGGTCCTCCATAAAAAGCCAGCCTCCATAAAAAGCAGTTTCATCATCTGGCATATCTTCCCTCTCAAAGGAACAGTTGCCAAGAACTTTTTTTTCTTAAATTAATTTTTCTCTTAAATTTTGAGAGTAGAAAGCTGTCTACTCGGTGTTTTTGTTTACATTGACAGAATTGGAGTTAAACATCTGACTAAGGGGGGAAAATCTCTTATAGGGCCATTATCAAGTTCAGCAGGCTGTAAGCATTGCTTGTTAAACTTTTCTTAAAAAAGAGCGTGGAGATGTTTTGTGCTATGTGTTTTCTGGCAACAAGTTGGGTGTGGGGAGAGCAGGAACAGAGAAGAAGGTAGGAGAGTATAAATGCCACGTGCAGCTGATAAAGAGCTCACACACTTCTACCATATAGCAATAGACCCAGAAATCAGAGTTCAAAACATGTCCAGGTTTTGTACTGTGCTTTTGGTGAACCCACACAGACTACTGGAACCTACTGAAACCCTAACTACCCTGATGGAGGAGCATAACTGAAGCTGTATGGAGGTTTTGACCCTTTGCTGCTGTTTATCTTTTTGGAGTTGGTATTGTGGTGTATAGAACACATGTAATGCATAACCAGTGTTTCTGTGTTGGTGCATGACATTGAGGGACATTTATGTCATGTTAGTGGTTGTAAGAAAGTATGACTTCTAGAAGCTGTGCACATTTAAAGTGCTTTATTAGGTTTATTTCCTGTTTCAAAGAGCTGAGAAGTGCCAAGATGTTTTCTTGATGGGTGGATTAAAGGATTTGCTACGTGTTTTTTATCATTATGAAACACTAGCAAATCCTGTTTTCATGTGGGTTGCTAAGTTTTTGTGAATAATTGGTCAAGTTAATTTAACTATGCATTTCAGTTGTGTTAAGGGTTTTTTTCACTTCTGTTTTCACACCACCAATTCTCAGGTTTTTAGAACGAGGCATGTTTTTGCAGGACATCTCATACAGCTCGTCCTCCAAAAAAATATATTGGGAAAGAGTTTAATTTTTTTAAAATACAATACACTCCAGTACCTTTTGTTCAAAAACCACGTATCAACAAGCCTTCATTGCTGTTGAAATGGTGCTGTTTCTCTTCTAAAGTTGCATTCCTTGGTTCCACTGTCTACCTCAGGAATGAGGAATATCCTCACATTTCTGATGACGGTTGGTTGGTGTCTGTGAGACCTGCTTATTTTTTCTGTATCAGTCATGGGCATTGATCTGCCCTTGAATTTGTGGACTCAATTTTGCAAGTTTTGTGTTTGTCCCATCATCCATCTGTCGTCCCCTCCTCTCACGACTAACTAGCGTTGAAGCCGGTAGGTTGATTCATGTGATTAGATTTCTCCTGCTCGGGTTCAGTCACTGTTGTCTTTGTACTCAGCGATCCGTTTGCCTGTTGTAAGGTTAAAGAGGATGATTCTGTGGGGAAAAATCTTTTTCTATGTTTTTGGTTTTGAAACTTCCTGCCGATAAACGGAAAAGCCATGTCTAGAAGCTTACCTGATTGTTATTAGAAATTCTAGCCCTTACAATTCAGAAAAGTTTGTTAATCAGGCAAAAAATGAGTTGGTGCTGTTACTTATGCGTGACAACAAAGAAACAGCTGCTTGAAGAGCTTACAGTGACCCAGTTTAAATGGTCTGCACAGTGCTAAAACCAGTTCTACAGTATCAGCCTTTTTTTTTTTTTCTTTTTCATTTTGAAAGAATCAAAGATAAATGTCTTGCACATTAAGGAGATGAGCTATAATAAAACATATATGGATAATATGGCAGCAGTCCAAGAGCATTAGTATGCATGCCCTGATCGAGTTGTGGTGGCAGCTAGCAGTCTCAACTTACAGCTAAATGTTACTCAGGGAGCATGGAGAGCCTTCCTCTGTGAACTGTTCCTGTTTTGGGAGGAGGAAACTCACCCCAGTTTAAGACACTTCTTGCCTGTTTTGGTGCCTGTTGGTTTGAAGAACTAATGTTCAACTTCTGCAGGGGGGCCACTGTTGTCCTGGACGGCGTGGACTGCAGATGACATGTCTGTAGACAAGGGGGTGACTGTGTTAGGATGGAGCACGTACGTGTAGCAACACAAACCTGTGGGTGATAGGCAGTGGTGCTGACACAGGACTGGCTGTTCTTCATGGGGCGAAATTCATATGTATTAGCAGGCATGTGGCAGTTTACGTGAGCACCATCGCTACTGCGTGGTAATTCCTGCCCAGTTTTTTGCTAGAGCAGAGGCTGCAGGTTCTTGTGAAGCATAGCAGTGGGAAATCAGATGTGAGAGTAATTCCCCTAGCCCTTGCCTGCTTCCTTCCTATATCTAATTAGCCTTTGGGGAGGACAGCAAGGAGTGGGCGGCTGGCCAGATAAATTGTCACAGTGGATTGGATCCGGCCAGCAAGCTGCAGCCTGGGCATTCTGGTTTGGATCACAAAAAAGGGTTTATATGAATTTTTGACTGGGCTTGCCTTGAAAGACACATATGTTAGATGTTGATGGTTGTTTAAAGACTGGATTCTCCCTGTGTTCTTAAGTAGCAAGCTTTTGGAAGGTCTTAGTATTTTCTTTTCCATGACTATCTATTTATTCCCTTTGCTTAGGGCAGGAGTAATCTTTACTGCTTCTCTGCATTATTACATTCTTCTTCCAAGTGTTCAGGCTTTTACTTTATTATCCTTTGGAGACTCTTTCACAGAGAAATGAACCTTGATGTCAGATGGTAGTGAGCATGAATATTCCAGAACCAAATTGCTCCTGCTGTGGAAAACCTTATACAGAAGAAGAGAATTAAGGAAGGAAACTTTCCATGAGGTTCTTCCCATAGACTTTTCTTGTCTATTCTTTACACTCGGATTGTGAATGTGATAGATCAGTGGAGAAGGCTTCCTTGTGAGCATGGGAGATCCTTTTGGTGATGTTGGGATACACGACATAGAGCCATCTGTGTAGGTGAACTGTATGTACAGTTGCTTTTGTTGGTTGTCGTGTGCTTTTGGAGGGTACTATAATGTTAATTTTGTTCTTGTGAGAAAATAAGTCCTATTTTTTTCAGTGATCAGTACTTCATTTTTGATTGTTTGTTGGATGTTTTTAGTACTAACTCATAAACATAGCAAGGAGGAAAGGTTTAGAGTTTTGTGTCAATTCTCTCCCTGTTATTGCTGATCCATTAACCACAGAAAGTTGAGGCAACCTGTAGGAGAACATCTGATATTTACATATACAACTGTTCTATGAAGTTAGAGTGGTAACCACAATATTCCATCTGTTACCTTTTTGAAATTAGGACTCAGTTTGCCCTTTCCCAGTGCTGCATTTCTGCTTATCCGTGGTTTCTCAACAGTGGTGCACTTGTGCAGCAGGAAAGATGGAATAATGGAAGAATGTTATTTTTTATGATGGTGTACATTTATGTACATTTCTAATAGCTCAAACCATTTTTTGTGATGTTAATGAAAGTTTGGAAGGCTGAAAATTTAATTTTCAGTTGCTTTTTGTTTTTGTTTGAGGAAAATAATTGTTCTTACAGGATTTTAATTTGGCAAATCTGTGGTTTTATGTAGATTCATTCCTCTTGAAGAATGTGTTTTATGTCTGTGTTTGGCACAGACATACTGTTAGTCATCCATAAAAGAAAATAATTGAAAAGCGACAAAGGTTTTGTAAATGTTTTGAAATCTTTGGGTGCGTTTAAAAGATTTGTGAAAGCTTCATGTTTCTGACTTTTTAAATCAGTCAGCCTTGGGGTGGCAGTGGTAACAATTGTATTACTGGCAAAATATTAAGAATTAGACAAACTTGAATGGGCCATTTCACACCTTGAGAAACTGGGGTTATGTTTTGTGGTGTGCACTAAATAGAAACTTAATGTGTCTTCTGAAAAAGCAGAACAATTTTAGTGTTTCCCTAAGCCAGTGCTTTGGCAAGATGTGCTGTAGTTTGAAAAATTGTTATGAGTATGGAGTGCTATGAGTGTGTTCATTTATAAAGGAAATGTGTTTGGGTAGAGGGGTTATGTTTGCTACAAGACAGTTGAGAGGCTTTGTCTCTGAAAGGGTCTATCTAGTGTTTCTCAGAAAGGGAGAACAGTCCCAGATAATTGCCTAAGAACTTTCTTTCCTTTCCATTACTTTTTATTATTTTTATTGTTATTATTTATTTTAAAACATTACTGGTTCTTATGTAAGGAAGTGATCCTTACTTAAGCTTATGGTTTTGACTAGAAACAGGATAAATCTCACTTTTTTGCACTGAAGTGTCTGTTGACTTTAATGTGAAATTTGATACCACTTTTGAGTTATATGCCAGGAAATAGTCAAGAGGTCTAAAACTTAGGAAGATATTAGAGACTCATAAGCGTTTGAATTTCTAAGGTTAAAAAAAGGAGAGCCTAATATGTTGGAAATTTGGATGCATGCAGTAAAGTGGGAATCCCTGGCTTGAGTATAAGGCAAAGAACCTGCAATTTTAAGTTGGGAATATTGTAAATTGAAATAACAAAATAGCAGGAGAAGGTTTGTGGTAGATGAGTTTCTGACACCCTTTCTTGCTCTCCAGCCAGCAAGATCTGTGTCAGTGTATGACCTAGGAATTAATATTGTTGAAGATAAAATGAAGCCTGTTTTGGAGAAGGAAATGCTGTTGGCAACTAAGAACCCAAATACACTTGATAACCAAGAATTGCTGCTGAACACCGTTGGCTTCAGCTGTTTTGTTGGACACATGGCAACAGTATTACTGTGTGACCATTGCTGGCACTGCACAAGTGTAATTCACTCTTCTTTTGGGTTTATCTGGTTGTCAGCTTTTTACTCACTTCTCACAGTGGTTGGGGTACCAGGATAAAAGTAGGCATGTCTAGTGTAGAGGCACACGTGGAAATTCAGTGCATGTATACAAAACATGCCTGCCTGCCAGACACTTTGGCTTTTCACCTCTCATGGCTAGCTGTGTTATCTGTAATCAGTATGCTGCTTCTTGCTTTGTAATATCTGAGATTTCCAGAGACAAGAGTATTAAAACAGGAGTATTTGAAGGTGAACATTGGCAGTGTAGCATTTCAGTGATGATGCAGAGACTGCTAAAAAAAACCCCCCAAACACAAAACACTGTTGTTTTCTTTCCCCAGGCTTGTGATATTTCTTTAGCAGTCAGGTGCTGAGAAAATTTTAATAATATTTAGTACAGCACAATCAGAAGTGTGAATAAAATAAGGGCTTACTTATATCTCCCCCCTCCATCCCATATTGTTAATTATAAGAAGAAAGAAGTGATAGAGAAGCTTAAGGAGGTTAGTTGGGGTGATGAAAGAAGATGTCTGAAGAACAGGGAATCTTGTTTAACTTTATAAAGCATAATGTAAACAAACTTATGGACTTTTTTTATACTGCAAATTATTGTTGAATGTAGGTAACTCCCAAGCCTACCCCCCCTTTTAAGTGCAAATTTAGAAAATATTGTGTCTGATGGAACAGGGGAAGGAGCTCAAGGACCTTAAACTATACTGGATGCCTTCAAAGGGTAAGAGTGGGAGGTGTAGCTTAGACTTTGAGATTGCAGGAGTTGGAACTGATTTTATATCATGTTTATACCTTCCAGATATGGGTGGGTACAGAGATTGAAGACAAAATTAGAGCGTATGGTATTAAAGGTAGCCAAGCAGAATTATTAAAAGGCAACTGATTAAGGTAACTTTAAAGGGTGTTTTTCACCATTTAAAGATGTTTCCAGACATCACTTTGCTCTGAAATGCACTTAAAAAAAATTCTGTGCTCTGCAGACAGCCAAAAAGCTGTGCTTGTGAATGTTAAAAATGACCTTGAGCAGAAGAACTCAAAGGTTGTTGGTGGCTTTGTACTGAATAAAATAAACTGGTACAGCAATGAGAAAAACCTGCATTAAGGTTCAGGGTCCTGATTCAGCAAAACATATTCAATCTGAAACACGGACACAGTCATTATTCTTCTGCAAATGCTCATGTAATTCCTGATCAGGACACAGGTTAAATATTAGAATAAAACCTACTCATGAGTGTATGTAATATGAAGTGTTGATAATGTCCTTAAATTGGTGTCTGAGATGTCTGAAGCAGGATATGAACCCCCCCAAAATGAGCAGTGAGTGCTATCTGTGCAGGTTGTCAGCCTCACTTTTTTGAGATGCACCTTTTAGAAAGGTGTCCCCAGGTTTGGAAGTTACTGCTATAAGATTGCTGCTGTATTTGAGAGGTATTGGGAGACCTAAATTAAACATCAGGTTTTAGTAGCAAGCTGTAGAAGATGCCTGGGTATTAGTTGAGATCTCAATAGAATAAGATCATTTTGTTTGTAACTGTATCACAGAATCATGGAATGCTTTGGGTTGGAAGGGACCTTAAAGATCATCTTGTTCCAATCCCCATCAACAGGGACACCTTCCACTGGAGCAGGTTGCTCAAAGCCCCATCCAGCCTTTAACACTTCCAGGAATAGGGCATCCTCAGCTTCTCTGGGCAACCTGTTCCAGTGCCTCACCACCCTCATAGTGAAGAATCTTTTTCTAGTGTCTCATCTAAACCTACCTTCTTTCACTTTGAAGCCATTCGCCTTTGTCCTGTCACTACACACTCTTGTAAAAGTCCCTCTCCATCTTTCTTGTGTCCCTTGAGGTACTGGAAGGCCACAGTTTGTTCAGCCTGGAAAAGAGAAGGCTTTGAGATGACCTATCTCAATTCTCTCAGCCATTGCACATAGGAAAGGTGCTCCATCCCTCTGATCATCCCGGTGGCCTCTTCTGGAGTCACTTCAGCATATCCGTGTGGTTCCCGTGCTGGTAACCCTGGAGCTGGATGCAGTTCTGTGTAAATACGAATAATCTAGTAAGACTTCTTTTCCTTTGTGGATGTGGAAGGGATTGCTGTGTTTGATCACATTAACCTACATTGTTTAGTACTTCTTGCCCTTAACTGTTACTCTCAAATAGTAGTTAATTAATATATTATATACAACTATAAGTAGTATATTGCATACTAGTTAAAGAATGCCAGCTATATCAAGCATACTTGAATATGCTAATGATAAGGCTTCTTATGAAGTAGATGTACCTAATATTTCATAATAGTATTAATTTTTATTTTTCAGGTATGTTTTTCTTTTTCTTTGTAACCATTTTAAGATTTATCTGTGCTAATGTTTTAGCTGTTATTTCGCTGCTTAGTTTGTATCTGGTGCTGCTTCCTTCTTCATATAAACTTATTTATTATAGTAGTACTGATAATAGTATATTAGCACTGTAAAGTGCAATCTATCAAATTATCTATTTAATCATGTTACTTAAACTAATATCCCCCCCACCTAACTTGCACTTAAAAATCACCGTGCTTTATACTAGAGGTAGCTCACAAAAAGCATAACAATGTACAGTAATGAGAATCATATTTACAACTCTTGTCTCTAGAAAAGTCTCGTGTGGTGCTAGACCGGGGCTGCTTTTGGGAAGTCAGGTCAGAAACACTGGGAGATGTGTTCAGTCACAAGATGATTTTTCAACTGTTTGTCATTAATACTGGTACCAGTGGGAGTATCTGTGTTTCCTCCCAAGAGAATGTTTTTGTCAATAGCATCTGTAGCAAGTATGGTTTTACTTAAAAATATAGTCCAGGTGGGTAGAGGTAACATTGCATTAAGTTCTGCCATCTTTATTCCTTCTTTTTTTCTGCTGCACAGAGGTACACTGGGTAGGAAATAACGCTTATGCTTGAAGAATATGAACGTTGTTTAGTCAGAATCAGCAGTTAGTAAATGGCAGAATTAAGATTGAGTGGGCAGCCTGTACTTGGATAGTCTAGAAAATGCTTGTTTGGTCCCTTATATGTCTTGCATGCGCTGGTGTGAGCGTGCCTGTATAGGGAACCAGGTGGGCAGAGAACAACCCAACTCTGCAACTTGCCATCTGTGAGGACTTGTAGCCACAAAGACCACTTTCATCAGATGAGTAGAAATAAATGACTGTCCAACTTGACAGATATTACATAGTCATGATGGTTGGCGTTTGGTTGCACGGGCATGCCGGTCGCTGCTGTAGGCTTGGAGTCATGGCTGAGTGCTGTGCGACTGCACTCACTGCTTCTGTCTGACTCTCCTAGGGACAGCCTGATTTGGAAAGTTTTCACTGGACTGTTGTGGCGCTGGAAGCAAGCTGCTAATTTGTATTTTTGGCTTTTGGCTTCTGCTTTTGGCAGAGCCACACAACGTGTCCCATACTTGGCAGCAACAACCATGTGGCTTGAAAGCTTTCGTTGCGTCTTTGAATCACCCTGCTCAGCTGAAATATTGCAATAGGAGTTCTTTGTTTTTGTTTTGGGGGTTTTCACAACACGATTGGTGTTTGGAAAACGTGTAATATATTTTTGTCTTGTTACACATTGAAGAAACTTAGGAAACAGTGGATGCTGCACGGTCAGCTGTGCATGCTGTGAAAATACATCTTAGTATTTTCTTGCTAGGCTAACTTGTAACATGTGAACTACTTAAACTGGTCTCTTCTAATCCCTCTTCCTGGGAACTTTGGGGTAAAATGGAAAGTTTTTTCTAGGAAACACAGCTTAGGATTCAGTACTGCAATAATTGTGTAATAGGCTAAGTGACTAAACTTCATTTGTGGTTTTTTTTTTTTTTTTTTTTATAAAAACCACAACTGGCTGCCTGTATGGCGTCCTGTCATTCAAAGGTCGCAGAAAGGACACCTTTCTGCAGAAAGATGGGTAAACACACGTGTGTGGGTCTGCTCAGTCTCCCTTTGCCAGAGTCCCTGATGTGGCAGAGAAGGCACCTGAGGTGGTGTGCCCCCTCTGGCCTCCTGGTCCCAGGGCTGCAGAGCAGAGGTGGCTGAGCACACCTTGAGACCGCTCTGAGTAATCACAGGGGTTCTTCTGACATCCAGGTGCTGCGGGAACACCGTGGCCCTCTGTCCAGGCATAACAAATGCTTTGGAAACCTTGGTACATCTGTGGAAAAGCATCTGTATGGTGCAAGTTCCTCCTCTGCTGACACAGAAGGCACCATCACTGATGTTAATGAAAACTAACGCTTAAAATTGTTAGAGCCTTCTAACAGGGAGGTTGTTTCCTGAGAAGAGCTGTGGTTCTTGGGAGTCAGGGAGTGAATCTATTTTAGTGGAAGGTGGAGGGTAGTGTTATAGCAGTTGTGACATAACTGCCAAAGCTGCGTCCTTCTTCGGTAAACTTAAATGTGTTTTGTTACTGTGAAGCAGATTATAGTACTTAAAAAATGACTGTACAAAACCAGACTAAACGAAGCCCTTAGTGCTCAACCAGAGAAGAATCACAACACCCTCTGCTGGTACGAGTGCCTCCTTCCTCATCTCCTCGAGGACTTGCCTGGTGGATATCCTAGAAATAGTAAAAGACAGTTCTGAAGTGTGATGCTGGCTCTTTTCAATTAAGCTGAGGTTACTTTAAACCATTTGTACTTAATTTTTTCCCCCTGTAGAAATTTGACAGTTTAATATGACCAATAACATACCATCACTAAAACAGATGGAGAGAAGGTGGTGATGTTTTTTTCTGCACTTTCAGACATGGGAATCCATGTTGCTTTCTAACTAAACATACAGAAGGCTACTCCTAGTTGGCACACACTTAATGGAGGTGAAGTTGGAGATTCTGTGTGCAAATAAGTTTCCGGAGAAAGCGCCCATCCCTTTGATGTGATGATAGTTGTATTCGAATAGTGCTGCCAAATCCATTGGATAAACTTGTGGTTCCGTAGAGTAACCATGTATTCCTAGGGCCTTTCCTAGAGGTTATCTCTGCATACTTACTGAAGTTTTTAGAAAGCCTCTGTGTCACTCGTGAAGTGATGAGCAGTTACAAGCACGCAGGCCAGGTGGTTAGTTTATTTATTTGCGTTTCCTAGCGCGTACAGTCATGCTCTCTAACTCTTGGTAGAGCCATTGCATGTTAATATGCTCTGGTCTGCTTCCTTCTTGGCTCGGGATGACTGAGAAGGAGATCACAGGTGAAGATGAGAAGTGGTCGCTTTTTAATTTCTTCTCATGACACGTGTCTGGTTCCTGCCACAGCAACCCTCTGCCTGTTCCCGACCCTCCTCCTCCTCCCCTGCCTGGTCTCAACACGCAGCAACTCGCCGTGGTAGGCGCTGCTGCTTTGGCTCGGAAAAAGCATCTTCACCCAGGCTATTGGTGGAGGGGCTGGGGGTTGAGGCACCGAGCGCCTTCTCCGCGGCCGGTGAGCTGGGTCCGTCCCTGCAGCGTGCTGGGAAAATGACATTTTCAGCAGCGGGGGAGGCGAGGGAATGGGGATGGCTGTGCTGGGGGGAGCCGTCTGGGTGCTCGGTATGAGTAACAGCACCGTTCCTAGTAAATGGTGGCTTACATAATTTCGTTACGAAAGAGTGCTGCTGGGTGAGCCGTGCTCCTCGGTGGGTTACAAAGCGTCTCTCCAGCACGCCTGCGATGCGCTGCCTCCTGCACGGCAAGGGTTAAGAGGAGACAACATCCTGTCAAAGACCTTGTTTTTAATTTTGCCTCTCACACTGGCACAGATCCGGCTAAGAGCAGCCCAGATTAGTTCGGAAAACCTTTGAAGAGATTTAAGATGTCCTTCAGCCAGTTTGAAGGTTTTTGTCTTGCAAATCCAGTACAAGGGCGCCTGCAGGCATCTCGACCCTTGCTGTGCTGCTGATGCAGCTCAAGGTCACACTAACCCGCCCTGTGACTTTCAACAACACACACACACACACAAAAATTATGCAGTGAAACTGCTTCAGCATTCAGCCAACCAACTACTTCCTCAGGTCCTCACTAAAGGAAGAAGTGTATATACATTTTTTTTTTCTTTTTGGCTTTTTTTTTTTTTTTGGCTTCGTAGATTTTTGCTGCAGGAAATAATCCAGGATTTCTGGTGTGTGTGATGACAAGGTCATTTCTTAATTAGAACACATGTAAAGAACAAAGCTAAATGGCTTCAAAACAGCTTTGTAGTTGATGGAGAGGATTTAAATTATTTAAAGAGATAGTCACCCAAGTATGATGGAAACTGAATTCTAAACACATTAACTCTTTCAGTACTCTACAGTTTCCATATGCTACTCAAAGGAAAATGTCAGACTTGATGAGCATTACTGCAACTACTGTTAAATGAGCATTTTTACTTCTATTTACAGCTAGTGTTCTATTATGCTTTCTCTTATCAGAATTATGAAAGCAAGATTTTTTTTTTTTATTAAACAGTGAAATACTCAGTGGCTAGAGATCAAGTGATAGCCATAGGAAATTGATTGTTGGAGACCAGTGACTTAATTTCTACTCCATCTCATATTTTGATGAATGTATTAGCATAAATATATATATATGTATATGTGTGAATTGCAGTGCAAGTGAACAGGTATTCTTCAGAACTGCCTGTGGGAGAAATCTGGACTCCTGTCCTCAGCGCCTGCAAGGCATAAGAACATTATGGTAGAGTAGGGAATGGGGAATGAAAGCAGAAAATTGACAAGAAATGGCAACCTCACTGAGTTTGAAATGACTGTGACCTGAACAGGCTGGTAAGAGGGGCATCTTGGAATTTGAATTTTGTTTCTCAGGTTTGTTTGTCTCTTTGACTCAAAGCACCTAAATATGAAGGCGTTGGTATCACTGTTTTAACCATGGTAGGATCTGGCTGTATGTTAATTATCTATACATGTAATCTTGCCCTCCTTTTTTTTTCCTTATTCCGTTTTCTAGTCTTCTTGTTCTGTAAATGCCAGGTGATCACCCTTTCCCAGGTATCTGTGGGCAGTGCTCACGTGAGCACCCCGACCTTACCCACAGGAGGAGAAAGCTGGATTTACTGTGGACTGTAGGACCTGCCTTTTGGCACCAGCACACAGTAACTTTCCAGGTTGTCTGCTGCTTGACAGAGTAGGGAGGGCGAAAAAAACACTTGGGAATATTTCACCAAAGGGAAAGAGGGGAAAAAAAAATTTTTTTTGAATAGAAACTTTGCTGGCAGACTTTGGGCTCTGTGTGTGCTCACAGATAACACTGTGTGATCCATAAGCAAGATGAAATGTGGAGAAACTCCCCCTGTACTTCCCCCTGTAGTCAAAAGTGTAGAACTTAACAGAGATTTAAATGTTTCATGTATCAGTGACATAAAACTTACTGGGAGTTTATTACTTCTCATTGTTTTGGTTCTTGTTTCGTTTGTTTTTTCTGGGGTAAATACTGTTCAACTGGAATATGAGGTGCAGCAAATGTCAGATGCAGTGTGCTTACTCGAGAGACAGTGCTGGCTCTGAGGACCTCCTTCTGAGAAAGGAGGAAACTGCATTTGCCAGGATAAAGAGGGAAGATCTGGTATTACAACTTTTTTCCTCTTTGGGTTGCTTTTCTTTCCCTTTCCCTGTGCTGTCTGGCTCAGGCAAGGCTTGTAAGAAGAAAACGACAGAGGAGAACAGGCTCCACACAAGAAAGACACGGATAAGACAAAACTGATGTGCTCTGTGAAATCTGTATGCTCCTGCCCTTGCCTGGGGTGTGCTGTGCCCTTAATATTATGGGAGACCTAAGCTCACCTGCTAGTAATTTCTAATTTACTGTCCTAATTCATCGATTTGTTATCACTAATTGTACTTCATTTACTTCTGTGTAGTTTCCAGTACCTAAAGGGTTGAAAGGTTGCTGTAATTGGCACCCGCAGCTGCTCTTTCTTTTGACAGGGGATAATTTTGCAGCCTATGCTTTGTGTGACAGCTGCCTAATTGGGCATTCTCCCCTTGTAGCAAGCCTGCCTCCTCCAGCCTCCCTGCTGACAAATGGTGGTGGATTATAGATGAGGACACGCTGACCCGTTCGACCTTGCTGAGGCAGCGGGGAGGGGCCTCCTGCTACTTGAGGGAAGCTTTGGGTCATTTAAAGGACAAGGTCATGAGCCAGGTGGGGAAATGACATGATATCACATGACAATAGCCTGATGACACGGTCAGTATGTCAAGGACAAACTCATCGGTATTGATTAACGCTGCTTTTTCCTGGTGTCTCTGCGAAGCCACTGGTATTTCAAAAGTATTTCGCTAATTTTTTTTCTAGGTGAAGTGCCAGATGTTATTTTGGGGGAGCACTGGTGCAATGTTTTCTTCTCGATACAGGTCATGTGCAAAAGCAGTGTTGTTAAAACCCCACCGATGGTAATTTATAGGGTTCATCCTGACGTTTTCGGTAAAGTGTACATCTGCCTGTACTGCAGGGAGAGTGCCATGAAGGATGCATGACAGGGCAGAACTTAAGGAGGAGGGGGAAATCCCTGCTTTGAAATTTCAGTATTTCACTTTTCACTTCTGTTTGAAAGGCACGTGTGTGTGAACCCTTATGAAAACACGTGTATCCACATATGTAGAGCTGACTGGAATGTGGGAGAAGTCTTTATTTAAGGAGAACCAAAGAGAAAAGTTAAATGTAAATTGGATGTTTAAAGAAAAAGTCTTGTATTAGCTCAAGGGTGATAGAGTTAAGATAAAGCCTTGCCTTTTTCAAGAACTAATACAGTATCCAGCTATTCCAGGCAATAAAAACGTGCTAAGTGGGTTTTCAAAAACGTTGTGAATACAAGTGACAGTGTTTTGAGAGCATCTTTGTTTTGCATTTCTATGCTAATAAACTTCAAGGTAAATGAACAGCTTGTTTGACATTTGCTATGTTAGACAATAATAAAATGCTTTCTTCTGGAGTAATTAGACTTGATAGATTGATTATGTTAAGAGGTAAAGATAATCAGACAGAGAACTCTCTGAAAGGGAGTTATTGCCTGTTTTTGAACTTTACTGCTGTCGTTCTGGTTTAGCCAATGCCTAGTGGTGTGTCACACACGTGTGTGTGCACACACATGCACACACAAACACCTGCACACACAGACACGCACAGCGTGCACAGAGTTTCCGCGAAGCCAGGAGAGGAACATTCACCTTAGGAGCCCAGTTCCCTTTTCCGAGAGATCTGATTTGTTGCGGGAAGCTGTTGTGTCTGAACCTCGTCGGTTCACCAGGATGTAATTTTACTCCCCCGAGGTAAAAAGCCGTCAGTGGTAAAGTGTGATAAATTAGTTCACTCAAGTAGATGCGCGTGCGTGCGTGTGTGCGTGTTTAATTCTGACCTTGCTGTGCATGTGTTTAGCTGCTCTCAGTGCCCGAGTCAAGCCTGGTGGAGGTTTAATCCTGTGCCCTTGTACACGTATACTTGATTAGTAGTTGTGGTTATCTCAGCAGAAGACATTCTGCCCTCCTCCTTGTATTGGTCGGGACCCAGGCATTGGGGAGTCAAGTCGAAGGAGAAAGAAAAGAGATTTTGCATTAGTATTCTATGAAAGCCTTACTGTCTGCAGAACAAATTGATTGCTACAGTGTACCTGTGCTTGGCACCACTGCTGTGAAAGAAAGGTATGGTTGTAATCTGTTTTATTGTATTACATATTGTGACACTCCAGGAATGTTTAACATTCGGCTCTTCTATGGCACATGCTGGAAGTCTTAAGTAAAGAAAAATATGTGAATGAAGGAAAAGTATGCGAGGCTGTCGTATCGGCAGCTTTGTTTACTACGGCGAACTAAGTAGCCCCTGCTAATGAGACAAATTTATGTGCCAATGGCAACGTAAGGAGATGATTAACTGAATTCTCTGCATTATATTCAGTTACTCACTTCAGTGTCAGTAGTTACTACATACCTACACAGATAAAATTCTAATTAATGTTTTAAGGGGGTTTTGGTTTAGCTTTTAGCAAGATGATGAATGTGAAATATACTTGAACGTGGATGTGTGTGCTTCTTTAAATGAAAATGTGTTGTTTTTTTCCTAATTTTTAATCTGCTGCACTGGTCCTGTGTGTGTGGGGGGGGGTATGTGAGGGGAGGTAAAAAAACCTGCAAATCTTAGATGTGCTGCTACGATAAACAGAACAAGAACAAAGCTGAGGAAAAGTCTTACAGGATTTGAGTCGTCACATCTCTCATACACACCACCCCCACTCCTCCTAGTAATGTGTAAATATGCACCTATCTTTTAATGAGAAACCTAGTGCTCTTCATTTCTTAACCTAGTTGCAGACTTGACATAGTTGATTCTCTGGTTTTATAGATGCTCAGCTGATGTCAGTTGTGTGTTTGATGGGAAGTATGAAGCACTCCATTAATAAAATTCAGGCTGTTTCACAGGGGGCTGTGCTTAGTGCTTCATTCTTGGCATCACTGAAATTGTGCTGGTGATTATTTGGATGTTTTGCTTGTGGTCACCCCGAAACATCTGAAGTATCTGCTCTTGTCATGCAGACATTCCTGACTAATTAAGTTTAGGACAGGTGGCAGACTCCTCCTGTGCATTTAAATCTGCGTGTAAACCTAATCTAATAACTTGATGAGAAAATGAAAGTCCATCTTTCCTGGTGTGTTATCACCACACACAAGCCACAGAGGTATTTGTGAAATCCTGTCTCTACTCTTTGTCCTGGCAGGTGACAAGTAAATGAGTTGCTTTAAGGAAATGAGGGACTCTGGAAAACGCTGCATGCTGAGCAGCCGTCATGCACCGTAATAGTTACTTCTGTCATGTGGCCCTGCTGACTTAAGATTAACACTTTATAGATGTGCATTATATTTAGGTGAGTGTACCCCTGAGCTTACATTTTACACCTTGCAAAGAGTGTGGATGCAGCCTTATGCGTGCAAGGCGTTGATCTTCGAGATCCTTTGACAGCTAAGAAAATTTGGAAGAACCCCAGTTAGGGAGGCTCTGTGATGTGACTGTTTGGACTCAGATAGTGGCTATTTACTCTAGTTGAAACTCATTAGTCAAAACTTATGTATTCAAAGCAAATATTTTGCGAGTGAGTTATCCTTCCTCCTGAATTGCTTTAAAAAAAAAGGCAAAACAAACAAAACATAAACACATGTTGTAATGGTAAGTTGATAAAAACAGTTGCATGATTTACATAGCAGATCTCAACATCCAGGGACTTTGCCATTTGACAAGGTTTTGGAATTTAATTGCAGCAGCATTGCAGAAATGGTTAAATATTATCTCATTCTGAATTGACTTTTTTGTAGATTTTAACCAGTTAGTGGCAGGAACTTGAGTTCTGAAGAAGGTGTTAGATAAATACAGGGCAATACTGCATTTCAATACAATTAACTTTTGTTCATAAAATAATTCAACCTATGACTTTAAATAAATGATTAGAGGAAAAGAAAATGACATGTGATAAATCCAAGTCCTTGAAAACATTTTACCAGTCAAGATTGCCATGACTGCTTTGGGACTTCTTATAATTCCTCTGTTGGAAGAGTCAGTTCTGAGAGTTTGTGAGTGGTTTGTTTTGTTTGTTTTGTTTTTGTTGTGGTTTTTTTTGTTGTTGTTGTTGTTTTGTTGGGTGTTTGTGAGTGGTTTTTTTTGTTTGTTTTGGTTTTGTTGTTGTTGTTTTGTTGGGGGTTTGGTCAATTCTCAGTATATCAATAGAGATATGAGGTAGACTCTTGAAGTCATAGTTAAAAGAGGACTGATGAATTTGTGGTTTTGATATTGTGATTTTCTTAGTGCCATGAAATATATCAGCTTGAGTAGCATGAGATTTTCCCGGTTTTCCTTCTCCCCCCTGCAGTGGAAAATAAAAGGATGATTTCAGTTTGTTAAGACTTTTTACTGCCGACTTTACTGAATGAGCATGACTGATAACATTAAAATCTTGATAAGATTTTTGGAATACAACTTGGCCTTGGGCAGACTGCTGTATTGTGGGTGGGGTGGTGGAAAAGACACCAAATGAGGAAAATAAAACACAACAAAACACAAACCCCCAACCAAATCAATCAGATTTTAAAAAGCATTCTTACTTACATTGGAGGAGTGCAGTTGATTCCAGCATCGGTTAAATGTAACCACTTTTTCTCTTGAAATACTTAACCAAGTTTTAAGTAAAAGTTGGTGCTTGAGTGTTACCATCAATTTTGGCAGATTTTAGAGATGAATTCCAGTTTAGGTCTGTTTTTGAAAGGTAGCTGTTCCCTGCTTGAGATTGTGAAATGCTTGTTCCCCATCTCCACCCCCTTTCTCTCTGTTACCATGCTCTACCATAGTAAAGAAAAGAGGAAGTGGAGGTGTTGCATAACTTCTCTAAGTAAATAGATTTTCTGTGCAGATACTGAAGGCAGCCTTAACTCCAGCAGTGCTGTCGCTACCAGATTCCTGCTAATGCTAAAGGCAGTTGTGTAATTAATGGCCTTGTGTACTGAACTGAGACTGCTGGGAAACCTCTGGGGGGAATTATTTTGTCTGTTGTGTTGGTTAACTTTCCCTGAAAATTAAGTGTGTTGGTGATACTCTGTTGGGGTGATGGGGGAGGATTTTGCAAGACCTGATGAAATAAGGTCTGGCATCATTTTCCTGACCACTGGACAAAGCATCTGCAGCAGCAGAGCCAGATTGAATAGTTGTAATGGAGCTGTCAATAAAAACATGATCAGTCTTACTTGAGGAGGCGAATGTGGTAAGATAAGAAAGTAGAAAGCTATGCTTAAAAGTTTTTAGTGTGTTTTTAAGATGTTTTCATTGTAAAATCATATTGAGAACTGGGACCTGGTTTTGATACTAGCATGATTATACCTAGAGCAATTGTGGTAAATGATCTAGAGTAGACAACGATTATTAATCTACGTTGTCTAATCTGTTCTCTTGAAGTCATTTGAAAAACCTTGTTAAAAGTTCCAAACACCTCTTTTTCTTTGAATATTTGTTTCTGCAACATCAACCATAGGTGGCACTGACTATTAGCAGTTAAAAGGTTAGGGATGCTTCCCCTCCTCCCAGACTTACATGTTTTACGCCACTGCCAGCCACTTGATCCGTTTTCTCTCACTCTGGCAAAGAGTACACATGGCAGGTATCTGCAAGTTCTAAAAATGAATAAATAGAGGAATTAAGTTCTTTATTTGTTGAGTTTGGTCAATTTGGAAACTTCCAGCTTCTGAAGTTAGAATTTGAGTTTGTACAAACTCATCAGGCTTTGTTTGAATGGGAAGCAAACTCCTTTCTGCAGTCTTAGTTCTAGTTGCTGGTGTGACTAGCAGAGGGATGCTCAGTCAGGCTTGGTGTAATTCAGGATTCCGGAGCATGGGCATTACCAAGTAGTTCAGCACATGGAAAAAAAGCCATCTGTGTGGATTCACTTGCTACTGCAGCATCAGTTGCCTTCCCTTCATTGCCCTGTTTCTTGCATGGACTGCTGCAGTTGTGTGTTTCCCCTGGTGTAGCTCTGGATAAAAGCACATCCTGTTTTCTGGTCCGTCCAAGCAGTCCAGTGCTGTGAATGTTATTGCAACTGCATTAGACTGCTAAAGAACAGGTTTTAACAGCTTTCTAAAGCAAGGAAATAAAAATGTACCTGTTTGGGAAGGAAGTGCTTAGATGTACAGCCATGTATATGTATTTCACTATGAAAGACCCTTGGCTCAGGATAAGGACTTTGTTGTTCTTGGTCAGGAAAGAGACTGAAAGTGGGCAGTGGATTGGAAGAGCTGCTGCTGTGCAGTGGTCTTTCCAGCTCCAGTCAGCGTAATAGTGCTTGCCCAGCTCAGTAAGGCTCCTTCAGCTTGTTAGATCTCTGAGAAATAGGGAAAGTTGGTGGAATTGTTTTTGATCCTAATGCCATCATTCACCTGTTCAGTACTGACACAGTTGTTTTCTTGGAGAGAACGTTTTTTTCAGCACATATAGTGGAAAACCTGTATTGCCTATACTTGACTGACACACCTAAGACTGATGGCAGTGCCAGTATTTTTTCTTAGTTTTCTTATTTTGGAAGATAAAAGCATTTATTTTAGTGTGCAAATGCTACTCCTTTAGTAAACACTGTTGTTTCCTCAAGTTTAAGGTACCTAATTGTTGGGTTTTTTCATCAGTGAGGGAAAAAGAAATATCCAAACCCACCCACAAACTGTAGAGAGAGTATCTTGTAATTTAAGCATCAGACTGGAATTTAGAAGGATCTCTCTTCATTTGCTATGGATATGGACTTCATGTGTTACTGGACAAGTTGCTTAATCTTCTCTTGTCCTCACTGTTCTCATGCATAGAGATATTCCAGAGGACTGCTGTGATACGTTCACTGATGTTTGTAAAGTGTTCTTTTTTTTTTTTTTTTCAAAGATGAAATCACTTTTTTTCTTGCAATTTTGATGGTGCCCAGTAGCCTCCAGCATGGTTTAGACCCACATAGTGGATGTAATGAAAGGTCCTGATAAATAATGAAGGAATGTAATGACTACCATCAGTCTGTAAACAGCAGCAACCATCTCACATCAGATATTCAGATGTCAGATTGAAACCAAAATGCCTCTTATTGTTATTAGTTTGCGTGTGAATGGAGTTTGTTATGACCTCAGCTTATGTATAAGCAATATGGAATTTAATTCTGTAGTTCATTCAAGGCCAAAATAGTTCATGGTTTTCTTTTCCAGATTCTTGTGGTGGATGGATAAGTCTGTGAAAGTCCTTTCTGCAGTTAGGATGTTGCCCACGCTCTGCAGCTTGGTGGTGGAGTACATCAAGATTATTATTAAGTTTTTGAATTACGGTTGTATGTTGCAACAAAGAAAAGCAGGATGCTTTGTCAACTTGAGACACTTTTTTCTTCTCAGCTTTTCTACCTGTGGCTATCATTTTACCAAAGAAGATAATTTCATGCAAGGGTAGTTCAGATGCGTGTTTTGTGCTATTTGCAAGTGTGGATACCTGCACATAGTTACAGCTGACAGGGTACAGTCAATGGAGGAAGAAGTGTCTTATCAACAGTTCCCTTCCCCAAAGAGCATTTCTTCTGTTCTCTGAGATTTATGAGGTTATGATGTCAAAGATTTTTGTAGCATTCAGCTAGTAATGATGGGGAGCGCAAACCAATTTGAAATTAAAAATGCCTGGATGAGCTTTAACTATGCAAGAATCAGGCTCATAGTGAAATTTGCCAATCAAACGAACAGAAACGTTAAACAAGAGACTTTTTAGTGGTAGTACTTGGAGTGGCAAAGATTGTACTTACATATCCCTATCAAATGGTCTGAGTTTTTTGGACGTGCATTAGAAAAACTGTCATAAATGCTATTACCTTTCTTGTGATTGATACCTGTGTGTAACACAGATTGTGCTTGCTCTTGGAAAAGCATTTGCTTTAAAGTAAGTTAGCTGTAGTGGAATACAAGAATGTGTGGAAAACTTGGGAAAGGTGTTTTTAGAAATACGTTATGTTCAGGTGTAGTAGCAAAAAGGAACCTGTTTTTACTCCGTGTTCTTTAGTCATTCATGTCTTACCAAGCAGCTGACAAAAATAAGTTGCATTCAGTGCACACACTTGGTTTCTTATATGTAGGAGTGGGCTACAAAAGTGGTTTGGTCTATTAATTTTCATTTTGGAATCTTATCCCCCACCCCCCTATACAAGTGGAGCTTTTGGTCTGAGTGGTGATGGATAGGCAGTATCCTAATGCTTTTTCTCCTTCCCTCCCTCCCACCTGTTTTTCAGCTACAGATTATAGAGTCAAGGTGTTTTAGATCTTCCAGTCCTTCCTCTTGTTCCATTGGTCAAAATCTCAGTAAAAGTAATGTAAATCCCTGAAGATTTTCCATTGTAACAGTGTTTATTGTAGTTCAGTGGAAATGCTTCCTACAGTGGTGAAATACAGCTGATGTTTTAGGAACCGTGCTGCCTAGAATTTCATCTCTGGCTTTATATTTTAATGAAGCAAGTTGCTTATACCCTATTACCATGTGCGGTATCCTACATCATCTTGTTTTTGCTGTTCCTTTTCTTACTCTTGGAAACTTCAAGCTGGTGAGGCAGTGTCCCAGACAGCTTGAATAGCCTTACTTGTCTTCACCTGCCACTGATGCTTTTCTTCCTCCTTATACCCGCTTTTACCCTACAACCCTTCCTTTCTCCTTTGTTATCACTGCATCTTGTCTTAGTTTGTAAGCGCTTTGGGGT
Source organism: Oxyruncus cristatus (assembly GCA_013399855.1). Taxonomy (NCBI): domain Eukaryota; kingdom Metazoa; phylum Chordata; class Aves; order Passeriformes; family Cotingidae; genus Oxyruncus; species Oxyruncus cristatus. The sequence continues at coordinate 441,061 of VXAY01001556.1, read as the reverse complement.
TGTAGTCTGAATTTATGGGAATATAAAATGTTTTACAATAGTAATTATGCCAAATGTCAAGCATAGACAGACTTGCTCTCATAAGCCTGACAGCATATACAGAAGGCAAGTGGAATTTGCATCCCAGTAGGTTATTCTTGGTAAGCCAAACTGTTCACCTTCACAAGTGCTACAGGCAAGCTCTGGTTTGTGATCTAGTAGAGAGGTACCAAAGGGACTTTGAAAGCAGGGGTTAGTAGAGAGGTACCAAAGGGACTTTGAAAGCAGGGGTTAAGTTTTATTTGCAATAAAACAGAATTCAGAGGTGGACCCAATAAATCAAACCTCTCTGATTTGAGGAGGAGGAGAAATGTTCAAAGAAGTGGAGAACTTGCAGAATTGAGTCTGCTGTTTGGGCTTGGAAGGTTATTTCATTAAGGCACCTGAGACACAGAAAGCTTTTGTTTCATTGAAGGAGCTCTGAGTTTATGTTTAACCAGTGCCTGGGACAGGTGCTCTCTCAGCCTTCACCTTCCTCCTCGAAAGTTTCCTTATTTGTGTCTTCTTTGGCACCATTTGCTGTCGTGATTAAAAATAAACAAATAACTATGGTCACTCTGAAAAAAGAGTTTTCCTAGGAGCAGTGTTTCCTTTCCTTCTCTGGTCTTTCTTGCATCTGTGCCCTCTGAAATGAAAACAGATTGCATCAGGGTGGGGATATGTCAGCCAGGGAAGTGAAGAGCTTTCACTAGATTTTTAAAAGCAGCAGCTCAAGAGAAGGGAAGCCCTTTGATGCCATGTTTTAGCCTTTCTGCATTATATTTTAGGCCTTTTGTACTCTTTTCTCCATATATCATTAATCTTTGTGTTCTGTTGATCTCTTAGTGTATATCACTCTTTCCTTCCCTTCCAATCATATGTAGTAAAAGAAAGGTATCGGGTGAAAACTGTATTACTACAGCAGCATGTACCTTTGTATCTCAAAACCAATAGGGACATTTTTTTCTTTTGTAAGAGAAAGGAAAAACACACTTATTTTGGAGGCCAGTGTTACTCTAGGGCTTTATTTAATTGCTGTCCAGCTGAACTTGCCAGCATCTCAAAGGTGCAGATGTATTTATTTTAAACTGCAAGTAGATTGTTGATGAGGGAAAGGGAACAGACAAGTCTGTGAGGAAAGGCAAGTAACATACATCATTTGTGTTTTGGCTTGTGGTCTTGCAGGAGGTATTTTAGTGGATTTGGATTAATTTTTGCTCTGGTAATTTACTGTTGGAGGAGAGGAATAAATAGCCTCCAGAGTGTAGATGATCTTCGCCTGGGGAGCAGTGCAGAAGCATAATGGAATTTCCTGTGTGAGAGGTGCCTGAGTATTACAGCCAGAACGGGTGTTTGTGGAAACAAAAGGGTAAGGAAGAAGGACACGATAAGTGCTTAGGTAATGTGGGTAGAAATGAAGGTTAATGTCTGTAGAAGTCAGATGAGAAATTTTAAACTTAATCTAGAATAAGAGAAAAACAATTGGAAAGTTGCAGTAAAGAGTTGTATGGTCAGAGTGTCTCAGGGATAAAGATTACAGTAACAGCTGTGTTTAGTGTGGAACAGTCACTGGATGTCATTTATGTTACAGAAGTGTGGGTTGTAGAAACAAGGAGTTGAATGAGAGTAATAAGGATAATTGCAGGGGAAGATGAGTAAGATTTTAGAAAAGCAGAATGCAATGTCAAGGGTGTGTAGTGTGTTGTTGGTTTGGTGTTGGTTGGTTGGTTTTGCTTTTTTTGTGTGTGTGTGTCATGGTGGGTAAATGGATAGCAGGTGTGGTAGAATAAAGATAATCTCTTGATGACAGCTTTTTTTGACAAAGTGGATAGTATTAACTGGGCAAGGAGACCTATTCCCTCTCTCTTGGCACATTACCTTTACCAGCTTGCTCAGCTCGATTTCACTTGTCAAAGTCTGATGTTGTCACAAGCCAGCTGCAAGTAAAACCAACTTCAGGGGAAAACTGATTAAGTCTGTTGTTACATTGTTAAGAAGTAAGACTGACTCTCTTTCATGAGCTGATTGTGAATTACCGAAATTACTTTCCTGTTACAGTAGAAGTAACTGTTTTCCACCAAAAGTTTCCGCATCCTGATTACAATGTATTTATTTTTGGCAGGGAGGAGTGAAAAGCAGATTCACAAAGATCCAACACTGACACTTGAAAGGTATGAGTTTCTGCCCTGAACTTGTGAAGAAGTTTATTAATCTGTATCTTTTTTCTCACCCTGGGCATGGAGTGGTAACTTTATCTCATTCACAGTAACTTTGGTCCTTGTCCCTGGTAAGAATTCCGAGTCAGACGATGGTTTATTTCACATTCCTGTATAGTCTTGATCTCTTTCTCCTGAGTTTGCTAACTAGGGTGCCAAGCTAGCAATCTACTAAGTTTCCTGGGAAGCTGAAGACATGATCACCTGCCCACCAGAACTTCTGGCCTTTTCGCAACAAATGGATTTTAAATTGTATAATTTCAAAGCATAAAGTCTCTTTGAGAAGAATAGGTTGTGGGGTCTTTTGTGGGCTTTTTTCCCCCTCTGGTCTTCCTTTGTTGCTCTCTTCAGCTTGTATCTCCCTTTCCAGTATGATTTGTTTCAGCATTTATTTGGTATTTGTGAGTTGTCTTGTGGTTCTGTAGGATCCTGCAGGTACGTGAACTACTTTAGAATGAAATGACATTATTGTTGTATTCAGTGAAGTTCTTTTGGTATTGCTCACTGATGAAACTTAGCAACAGAATTTGAACAAAACCATTCTTCTTTAGCGTTATGACAAGATTCTTATAAAGACTGAAAAGTAGAAGGAACAAAAAAAATTACAGTTTAGTAAGAATAGAGGCAGTCAATGAAATTTACCTTCAGGTCATTGACAAGGCCTTACTAGATATTGATTCAGAAAACGCTGGAGTTACTTATTGATGGTAGATTGAGCTGGGAAATGACTCTTCCAGTTAAATCAAGGAAAGATGGCTTTATATAACACAAAGGACATGGGTTGTGACCTGTGAGCCATGCTCAGTTCCCTACCATGGCAGATTAAGCTGGAAGTAATACCTAGCCTGATCAGCTGAATCCATAGAGTTGTGGTTACGGATAATAACTATCAGATAATGACCTTATACTATGTGATACATGGTTTAAGTTACTTTGGTGCAGTTTCACTTGTTAATTTGCTACATTCTTGACTTTTAGGTCTTCTGTTATGTGACAGTTTCCCCCGCTATCTCCATGCTCTATCAGTAGACAATAGGTGAATAGATTAAAACTGTAATCACAAGTTTGGAGATATCTGTGTGTTCCCCCACACCCTCAAAGCTGAGACAAGATTTGAGACAAGAGGGAAATTCACCATCTACCTGCCACTGCCTTTCATTGTTATCACTGGCCCATTTTATTAGATGATGGGTCAATATCAGACTTCCAACCTGTGGGAAAACAAATTACCTGCTATGGTTACTGTGTGTTGAACAACTTGAGGAATGGGAACGCTGGAATAACCGATCATGCATATCTTGGAAATCCTTTGAGTCCTGAATAATAGAAGAATATTGAAATGTGAACTAGTTTGCTGTTAGTAGTCGTGATGCTTAAACTGGTGATACATTACTGGTTTTTAAGATGGTAGATATCCACCTCTCCCATGTCAAAGTCTGCAACTTTAATTTATGTTGTATCATTTAGATGCCTCTCTCATGCACAGATATGCATGTGTGCATAATCTTGCCATTAATTTGCTGTCCTATTAAAATCCATAGATCTATTTCTGTTGGGAAAAATAAATAAGTAAAAAGAAAGTACAAAGTTCAAGGACTTACTACTGCACTGTTCATAAATATACTGTAAAATTTAAAAAAAAATCAATTTGACATTTCACACATAAATATAATCTTGGAGAATATTTTTTCCTTTTTATATAAAAAAAAGTAACACTGTACCTTTACAGAATTGGGCATTGACAGCCATCTAGTTCTTGAAGGTAATCCATTGTTTTAGGCTGCTTGACCACTGAATTGACCCAGAAGTACTCTCTTCTTTGTGCTAGCTGTCATTTCCATTTTTTTTGCTCTGTTGGCTTGTCGTTCATTGCAGTTTGTCGTTACCCCCTTTTAAAAGACAGCACACTTGAAATGCTTTACCTTTGGGTTGCCATGTGGAAAGATGCCTGTTTGAGCTCTCCAAAGAGGAACGGATTAGAATTGGGTTTCAGATGTTTTCTACATGGTGTCACAGTAAGAAAAAGACCAAAACCACCTCTGGCTGCTGATAGCAACCTGCCACATCCCTGCTGCTTGAAAAGGTGGAGATTTGATCCAAAATTCAGAACTAGCAGAAACTTCTTGCCTTCTGCAGGTTATGAGTGTTAAGAAAGTGAGCTTGTATTTAACAGGCAAAAACACCGCGAAACCCACAACTGCTGGTGACTAGTTTTATTGAAGGTTTGGTTATGAAGATTAAAGAAAGATTTTTATTTTCTTTTTTAATTTATTCTCCCCCCCCCCAGTGTAAGCTTTAGAGGAGACCCACCATGATACTGAATGAACAGTTACGTACACTGTGATATTGCTAAACACTGTAACATAGATAAATTAAAGACTTTCACACATTCAAGTTTTCATGCATTAGTGAACTTAAATAAGCTGTATGACTCCAAACATGCTTCCTTTAAAGTGTTGAGTAGTTGTACTGCTAATCAACTAATACATTTCCTAGAATGTGTTTGGTTGTGATGTCTTATATACACATTTTCCTGTGTGTTTGGTTTTCAGAGTAAGTTGCTGATTTGGTTTTGAATGTTAAATGAACCTCTATTTTTTTGCAATCATTGCCTACTTTATGTTTCTTTCATAACACTTCAATGCAGTGAGGAGGTTTATCAACCTTTCACAAAGGAAGGATAGAAATTCCCCTTGAAAAAAAAAAAATGAACCAACCTCCCCCTTTCTTCCATTTTGCTGAAAGGGTTTAGAAAGGGAGGGACTAAGGCAGAGCAGAATCGTATTGCCCTGAGGTCTATGACTTGACTCAATTTGATCTTAAACCAGTGACTGTTTTAAGATCTGATGAATCACTATCAGAGTTAAAAGCACCTATAGCATTGCGGTGAGAAGCTCATGTCTCAGGCTTCAGGAGTGATTTGTATCTGGCCCTAGTAGCTCAGGCAATACTATAGCTTAAAAGGGTGACAGTCTAATTCTTGTGAAGGATGTTCTCGAAAAGGAGACAACTCTTTAAAACTTTACTTTCTTTTTGTCTTTTTCATTTGAGGCCTTTTCATTAGTAGCTGAGCCAACCCAGTCACACAGGTAGAGTGCTGCTAATGTAATACCTATACAAAAATTAAATGGAGAAAAATCAGTAAAGAAGTGTTGAATAAAAGATGCAGGAAGGTGTGTGATGGCACGAAGGTTTTACTGGCAATGTCCAAGATGCCCACATGCAAGTGAGTTATACAGGTCACCCCAAATGGGTTCCAATAAAAGCTTTAATACCAACACAAACAATCCTATTTATAGACATATCTCTCTGTCTAAATATAAACTGCTCCCAGTCATGTCTAGACTAACATCAGAGCAGTGCTGGTATTGAAAGTGAGGGTTCAGAATTAAGAGTACAAGCCAGACATTTCTTTAAATGACTGCTTCGTGCAATGAGCATCTAAACTTTGTGGAAACAGTGCACCTCTGAATGTCATATGATGTTGTGTCACCCAAGACAGCCCTTCTTCCTCCTGTTGAAGTGTCAGAGGGCTATGTCTGGTAGACGTGACCAGTAAGCTGAATATTCTTCTGCATATGTTTAAAGCTTTGAGAACGCATCGGTGGGTGGATGGATGGATAGATCAGTAAATGACTTTCATTGCTAACTATTTTCAGCAGCTGCATTTTAATGAGTCTTTCAACTGTTGCTACTGTGTTTAATCTGCTCACTTATTCAGCGTTCAGCATTAAAGAAGCTTTCTAGGAGGCAAATGTTGTCCTGATTACAGAAGAGGTTAGTTTGATTGTGTTCTGAACAGACCTTGTGCTGAGTTCTTTTTTTTTTTTTTTTTTATTGAGAAATATGTGCAGTGCACACAGATAATTAGGATAAATAAACAAGTGTTGTACTTGGAACTGCACATCCAAATATACAACTGTTATATTGAGATATGTATCTTGGACTGCACAAGTTAAACTGAGGTCCAGACTCTCCAGCAGTGGTCTTGCTGTCATGTCCCATATTTGTCAGTGGGTTTTCTTTTAAATTTGTCATTAATATATATCACCACATGGCTGAATAGACTGAAAAGGAAGGCAAATAGTCTCCCACTTGCTTTGCATTTAACATAAGAGTTCTTCCTTAGTTTACTTGCTATACTGTTTAACGTCTCTTGTCAAAATAAATAAGGGCAGGGCAGCTGCTGTTAAAGGTAGGGAATACTTAAAACATGTAATGTACCATTGTGAAGAAAATGTAGTGTAGTGGTATTTCTGGTAAGTGTACTAAAAAAAATACATCCAGGAGCTTTGATCAAATGCCAGCTCTTACATCAGTCCTCTTTGTAATCTTTCTTGCTGATCTGTGACCTTGACCTTGTGTTTGTGTTTGTATGTCAAATCTATTTTAGGGATGGACAAACTAAGTTCATTTTAATAGGATTTATACTCATTCTTCACAGGATACCTCAGTAAAATCCAAAATTTAAAATATTTGGATTGATAAATTTCGAGTCATATTTTAAGATTTCAGAGGGCTTGAATACCTTGACTTCTGAATTTTTTTTTTTTTTTTTTTTTTTTTGTAGTTCTGTTTAGGAGATGCTTCTTAAAAAGGCATTTTTATCTCACTGGTGAGCTCTTCTAAATTCAGCACTGATGTTCTGCCGGGAGGTGGAGTTTTCTCTTTGAGAATCTCAGCAGTGGCAATGCTTTCATTTGGCCTTACGTGAGGTTCACCAGTGACAGGAGTAGTCCCTGCTCTTCGTTCTTTCTCATGCCGCTCATAGTCACACATTCCCACATGGAGAACCATGAAGCAGACACTCGGCAGTGTCTTTGGGGTTTCTTTTGGTGGTGAAAAGGTCCTTAGTCTGACTTGCCTGTGTGTAGGAATGCTTGTGTCAGTCCTGGGAAGGTGGCAGGCAGAAGTGGCCGCAGATCCACAGACCAAGACAAGGCTACGTATTCTGGCAGCAGCTTCACACTTAGATCAGATGAAAATTTTTGTGGAACCATGTTTTCAGATACATTTAAATGTGCAGATTCTGAACTAGTTCGTTCTGTTTATTGCTAACATTGTTCTCCATGGTGACTGAGATGGCCTCGTTTCCTAGAGGTCGAGGTGGAGCTCCCAGTCAGCCGGTTAGCCCTGATGCACTGGTGCCACATGTGTTCGGGAGGGTTCCTGAGCTCAGGCCTTATTTTAGGTGTGTGCTAACAAGGCAGTGGAGTTGGCTGGTGTAAGTGACACTTTGGGCATATGACTTCCTAAAGGCTTAGCGAAGTTGTTGGTTTCACAGGCACTGTGAAAGATGGTCCCAAATTAGCTAATATTCGTGTGCAAGTATGGGGTAATAGACTTATCTTTGTCTTTTAGGGTAATGTTGTTTTATGTAGAAAATCACACTTCAGAAATCAATCGCACATCTGTGTTGCTTTGTTTTATACAGGTTTTAATTTGGTATAACCACCTGTTTCAACTCTCTTAACAGTAATGGAACAAGTGGTAACAACAAATAGCCTTTTTTTGCTATTTTGCAATTGTTTCCTTCATGCAGCATTCATGAAAAACATATAGAATGCTTCTTTTCCACAACTTTGTAGTGGTATATTATCTTTTTAAAATTCATGTCACCTTTATCAGCATAAAATTTGATCAACTACTTTAAAGTGGATGTCTTCATATTGAGGGGTAGTTAAATTCTTCCCCTTGCCAGCTCTCCACTGTTGCTGCCATGGCTTTGTGACAGTGAATACTGTTTTCTCTGGGTTTGAGTTAAGTTGGTATTTTAATTGTTCTGATTTGATTCATGTCTGAGGTTGCGTTGCAGCCCATTTCCTTACATTTGAGGGTCATCTGCTCATCTCTGTGTACATCTATATGACTTTAAACCTTTCTAATATTTTACTTAGGGATTTATGTTATGTTTTCAGATTAACACTGTGGCATAGTGATAAGATAAGGGCTTTGTGTCCTTTTGTCTCTACAGGATGTTGTGAGCTCTTCTCACAAGGTTCCACTGCAGTTGTTTCTTACGTTTTATCTTTAATTTCACTTGAGTTTATTGCTGCTTTGGAGAGAAAAGAAAACTGTTATTTTTTGTTTGAATTGAACTAGTAGAGACCATCTTGCTAATGCAGATTTTTCTTTTCCCACCTAACTGTAGTTGTATGAGCCTCTTCTGTGTCTATAACCTTTACAAACATCATCCACAGTAAGCCAAAATCTCCCATTACAATAGAAGCTGTATTGTCCTTCCACTTGCTTACAAACAAAACAAAACAAACAAACAAAAAAAAACCCCACAACCCAAGACACAAATCGTCTGGGTCTCTAATGTGGATTTCTGGGGGGTTTACAAGTAATGGAATGCTATGCGACTGTGATCCTGTATTTCACCTTGCTGTGGAATTACTGTGTATTTGTGTTCAGTTAGCTGAAACCTATTCTGCTGTGAAGTCTAGGAAGTGGCTCTCATTCATAACTTAACCATGAGGCGCTTGGTCCCAAGTGGAACGCAGCTACTACTGCCAGTAAAATACTGTGCATTACTCTTCAGTGCTTTGTTGCACTTTGGCATCTGAAACCAGTTCTTGGTTAAAATAACATAAAGTGACTTATCCTTTGGTAAACCACGTAACGTACAGTTTTTCCAAGAAATACACAATTTTATTGCGGTGCTATCAATAACTGCCTGTGTCTTTAGGTTCCCCCAACAAGCAGAAGGTCAGAGTTGCGTGGAAATGCATTATCTGCAGGCATCGATCGTAACTCAAAAACATGATTGCCCAGAAGAAGACATTGATTTCTTCACTGCATATTAATCAAGCTTCATTCTTGAGGAGTTGACGTAGTGTTAAATGCATAATCAGTGGTTTGTTTTGGTAGGTACTGAAAGGAATGGGAATCTGGTTGTGACTTTCCTTTTTAAATGTTTATTTATAGGCAGGTGGTTTACTAAAGATTTTAAAGGTACATCCTCTGTCCATCCTGTTATATATTATCCACTCCTCTATCCTGAAAACAAGTCTTTGTATAGATTTTTGTGTGGTTTTTGCTCATGGTCTCTTGAATAAGAAGACTCAATTAAGCAAAAGCCTTTCTGCTCGCTGTACTTCTGAGCCTTGGTCGACACCCTTACCCAGGTTAGTTGAGATTTAGTGATACATGTTATTTCTGGACTCCTCTCCTTAATGGGTATGGAGTGGGGTATCACTTTTCTGCATCATCTTTTAGTTTCTGCCCTTTTTATCTTAAGTAGCAGAAGACGACTGAGCAGTGATTCATGGGGCACTTTTAGATGTCAAATACTTGATTCCTTGACAAGGTGGCATTTGTAGGTTGAATGTCTATTCCTCCTCATACTACAATTAGCAAAGAGTTGGCTGAGAGTGTGCTTGAGTTCATGTCTGTGTTAGCAGATCATGATCAGGAAATGAACTCCAAGATGGCCTTTACAGTACCATTAGATAACAAAAGTGTTCCTCCAGTAGTATTTACAAGAAGAAATATATGTGCATGAGTCTGGCTAAGGAATTGACTGAAATTTATATGAAACACTGTGGTGAATTGTGAGTTATATGAACAGCGTGGGGTTTTCTGCATCTAGGAATGGTTATCTCTGTGATGCTCAATTCTTCTACTTGTTAAAATAAGAAATACTTAAGGTAGGCTGACATTAGCTGTTGTCTGAAGAGTGCCACAGCATGACAAATGGCCACAGGTGTGTTTTGTCTCTGAGCTTTGCAGAACTTTGTAGCAGGAGGCTTTAATGTGTGGGCCAGATTTGGATTAAGCTGTGTACGATGCTTAAGTGTACTGTTAAACCTTGGGGAGCTGCTACTAAGGCTGTCACAAACTCAGCTTTCATGGCAATTGTCTGCCTGCCATTTCCCTCCTCCCATATACTTACTTCAGCTGTTTTGGGGGTTTGCTTGGGCTTAAGGTCATGTTGGATGAGAGATTTTTTATGACATAGGTGGGGGCTCTTGTTTTTCTTTTGTTTTGGCTGATTTGGCTTGGGTTTTTTGTTTAGGGGTTTTCCCTTTTTTTTCTTTTCTTTCCCCCCTCCTTACTGGCAGGTTTGGAAAGTAAACTTCAGAAACACAAGTGACATGTAACTTAGGCAGAAACTCAGACCTGTGGCCTTCTGTAAACTGTGCACTGCGTTCTGGAAGAGGCAGCTGAGATGGGTTGAGTGCCAGCATCAGATGAGTCGCAGCGGAGCAGCTCAGTGTTGAAATATCCCACTTCTTGGGGGAGCAACCTCCATGGGATCCCTTGCCAGTGGGTTAGGCTTACTTTGGCACCGGAGCTGCCTTGGCTCTCTCCTGTACCCGTCCCCCTGCAGTGCAGACAGACCTTTTTCTCTGAGCACTGTCGCTCTCAGGTTGCTGTTGTTCGTGGTCATGCTGTCCTCTCCTGGGGGAGAGGCGTCTCTCAGGGCTGGATGGGTGTTTCTTCTCAACCTGTGCCCAAGGTCGGGTGAGTAGCCAGTGCTGCGCAGAATCTTGGTTTCATGTGAGAAAGCTTTGCCACAGAGTTTGAGGCATTCCAACATCCGCGTCTCTCCTGGTGTGATGCACAGCCTGTCTTGCCACCTCCCCGGGCAGCTCTCTGCGTGGATATGAAAATCTCTCTGACATTTCCACACCTCATTTCAGCAGACGCTGGAAATACTCTCTTCCCCCTTGATATGCATTGCATACCATCCCAAAGCTGCTCGTTGTCGTGAGGTGGTATTGCATGGTCGGGGTGAGTCACAGATTCCCGGACTGGAGAAGCCCATGTGAAATCTGAGGAGTGGAGGGACACTGAGATGAGGTGTCCGAAATCCCCTTTTCCACACCCCAGATGGAATGTATAGGAACAGCCTCCCCTTCCCTAAGAGCCTCTGGGGCCACTATTAACAGCAGTAATCAGCATTTGTGTTTCAGCAGTCTCGTAAAAGCTAAAGTAAATCTAAATACTCTCTGCCAGGAGAACAGTTGTTTTTTTTTTTCTTCCCCACTCAGTTGTTGGTTCACTGACATTTCAGTCCAGTGGTCTGTCAGATCTTATTCTCATAGGAAAAACTGTGTCTTGTGCCTGCTGTGCTGTTGGTTCTGTGTGCCTGTCAATTTTATGTTACCTGGGACTTACCAGTTACTCAGGGTTTGTGTGCTTTTGCAAAATGGTAGATTTTGCATCTCTTTGAGCTGTTGCATCAACTGGTATGAATTTGTGTTTCTACAGTATTTTTCAAAATCCTACTATTTAAGCTGCTAAAATAATGAGAAGGTTTTGCCTGTGCTGGTTTGAGTCTCTTGCCTTCCACGTACCTCCCTCCCACCCTATCCCCATACTGGAGAAAGCAACACCCCTTTCTGTGGTCTGAAACTTCTCTTAAGGAAGTCATGTCAGGACTGGGTTTTTGCATTACACAGATGACCAAAAACTGCAGGGAAAAGGCTTTTCCATTTTGTGTGCTCGAGCAGAATTTGGCCATGAAGCCATGACTGTTGCTAATCCTGCCATTATTCAAGGGGGTGCTTCATAGAGGGAGTGATGCTGCCGTGTTCTGTGGGACCGTGCCAGCCTGGAGGGAACAGCCCTAACTCGGGATGGGGGATGCCAGCTCTGTGGTGGGGCCTTGGGAGCTCCTCCAGAATTCCTGGCAGTAGCAGGACCTCCTGCTGCTCCTGCAACATGATTCCCTGTGTGCCCTCTCCTGACCGAGATGTTTAAAAGGGATAGGGTATCCTTCCCATGTTTAAAATGTCTTTTGGAGTCAGTCAGTAGGCCTTAACGAAGGAGTGAATAACATGCCAAGCTTGGGAAGAAGCCTATTTTTGCTTTCTCAAAGTGATATCCTACCATTGCAGAAGAGGAGCCTGATTTACTTAAATAATTAACTATAAAAAATGGTTTCTGGATTCCTAAGTTCTTTTGAGTGCGACCATGGAATAATTCACCCACCTGTTGGTGAGTTTTGCTCCTCCATCTGATCACTTTTGCTTTTTATTTTTTGGTCTTTTTCTAAATTACATTTGCAAAGGGAACCTTCAAAAATTTCTTGACAGCCTGAATCAAAACTGTGAAGAGGTCTCAGCTGCTCCATTCATCTCAACAGATTTCTGACATAAAGGGTGGATTTCTGAAAGCAAAGCACTTAAATACTTGATTCCCTTAAAGCACGCGCTTAAGTACCGTTGAAGTACCTGCACATTAGTGCAGCTCTGTGGATTTGGTGCCGGGATTGTTGAATCAGACCTGTTTCACTGCTCATAACCTTAACAAAAAGTGTCAACTGTGAAGTGCTTTTACCACCGCTCTGAAAGCATCCTTCCTGCTTGCTGAAATCAAAGATTTACAAATTGAGCTTAATAACAAAATAATTCAGGGACAGCAAGTCTCATTTTCCCCCACTCATGCTTAGTTCACTGCAAGATTCTGCTGCAATTCCCACTGCATCTGGGATTTTTTTTTTTTTTTGGAGATCTTCATTTTATTGTGTTCTGCAACATTTCACTACAGGCAGCCATAAAGAAGGGGAATCATTTAAAATCCTATGTTTTAGGTACTTACTCAATGCTATTACTGGCGCTGCTGAGCAACACACAGCCTTTAATATATTTATCCTCAATTATCTTTCTCAAGTTTGCATCTATTATTACTCCATCTGGGAAAACAGGGTACAGAGAAGTAAAAGCAGAAGTCAGACAGCCTGTCTGCAGCACAGTGAGTAATTGGACCCCTGGATCCCAAGCTGCCACTGTAATCACTGTACTGCATTCCTCAAATCTGTAATAATTAAAACGACTGTCTGAGCCATTGGTTGATGTGGTGGGCTGGAGCCTTTACGTTTGGGGATATGAGAATGGGAAGTCAATGAGCTAGTGAGAGACTTTCTGGCTCTTCTAGTAGTAGCTGAGCATTAGAACAGCAGATTTATTAGATAACTGAAAATTTTTATTTCACAGACCAATTTGATTTTAGCTCTGCAAATTCATGTTTTGATGCATCTCAACTTAAAAATGGGACATAAAATTGCTGCAGAAATTTAATAGTCATGAAAGAACTCTGAAATGCAGTTAATAAAAATGTTTTATCTGTGTGAATCTATACAAATCTCAACCTCTGTTAATCATTCGAACAATGTGCATGAGTTTGGTAATCTCTTTTCAAATATATGTTCATTTGGGCAATCTGCTAGCCATTGCCAGTTTCCAAAATGAATACCTTAATGGTTGATAAAAGATTTTTTTCCTTCTGTAGTCTTAATTCGAGGTCATAGGGAAGACATTAATATCCAGTTTTATGGGTTATGTCTAATAAATTGTGTAACCCTCCTCAGATAATCCAAGTCTAGTATACTGTAATACTAGTCTAGTTGTTAATTTACTTTGGCTCTCTGTTCCATTTAGCAAAGGGATTTAACTAGAAATACTAGTCTGGGATATTGGAAAAGTGTCTTGTGGATGTGATTTTGCTGGTTCTCAGTTTCTTACACGATGGCAGCTGAGTATCTGTTGGGTGAACTAGAAGTCTGCTGTTTGTTTAGAGTCTCCGGTTAGGTTTCACTGTTGAAGTTTTCATTATTTCAGAGAATTCTTTCAAAGTCAAAAATATATATTCAGGAGCAAAAAGCCAGTGGCTCAGATGTTGTGCTTTAACATACTAGAGGATGTATTCTCAAATTTCATTATACTTTGCATCAGTAATATTTTTTTTCAGCAAAGGATCCTAAAGTCTGTTGTTCTTGTTTTAAGATCTTCATGGTGGACAAGTATATCTGTAGTTTGCAAGCAAAGAAAAACTCCAAGAACTGCAAAAGTAAAATTAATATTCTGGACATACACGCTTCAGTGTACATTTTAATATTCTCTTATCTTCCCTATTCTGCCCGCAGTTTCTCCCTAGGCACACTTTAAAAGACTGTGGGACTGATTTTTCATGGTATGCCCCACTTGGGGAGTGTCTCACCAGCTTACAGCATTTGTGCTGTGGATTCTGCTGGTGTTTTAGTTTTGTCTGGGTAAACATGGCTTAATGAACTGTAACTGGTGGGTGCTCTTGCAGGTTCTGAAAGTAGTCTCTCCAAAACAAGTGGGTTATTAATTTCTTAGGTACAGAAGTCTGGAAAAAGATAGTAGAAGTTGCAACAAAGGGTGCATTTACAGTAGTTACGTGGTCAAGAAAGCACTTCCACTTATAAATTTATTTTGTCACAGTAGCTAAATATGATTTTTAGGTGTAGAGATTCATAGATCTTAGCGGTTGATTCAGCTGGGAAATAAGGGATCTGTTGTCGTATGACTTCTTCTTTCTCTTCCTTCTGTCTTTTCTCCTAATGTTCTTTTTTCTTTCCTCTGTTCTGGTAATTTCTTGAATAAAATTTATTCCTGAATAAAATTAATAAAAATTGTGAACGTTTCAGTGAGTCCAGAGAAGTTCTTTAGTACAGTCTCCGTGTCTTTAAAAGGTTGCTGAATGGTTGCCTTAGTGTCCAGCTGAACATTCATTTGCAGAGCTGGTTTGGTTTCCACATGACCACACCTCAGATAGTAGAAGAAAACCATACTCGATTCACAATTTTCTGGAAGTGCCTGGTTATGAGACCGCTTTCAAACTCTGGAATTTACTACCTGGTTTTGCATCCCAAATAAGGTGTAGGATTAGAGACAGTTTTTTAAAAATGTAATTTTAGTTCTTGGCAGATGACTTCTTCACATTTGTATATTGAACATAAAATCATCTAAGATTTTATAATCCTGTTGCAGCACTAGATCAGAAGAGGCTTTTAAGAAGGATTGCTGATGTTAAGTATTTTCCAGTTTCATTCTCTTTAAAGAAGGCTTCTTTGCATCAACCCAATTTCTGTTATTTGATTAAAATAAAATTATTAATATTTCCATAGCACTGAGTAATTAAAAGTAAAATAAAATAAAAAGCTTGCAAAACACTTCTTAGAGCAGGTATTGTATGTAAACTGTACTGGCTACAAGTGTCATCTTCTGCAACACGCTTCTGGAGTACCTGAGGAATTTGCATAAATGCGTTGTCTTTTTTGAGTTACCCAAGGCTGTAATAAGTGAAGTTATACTGAACATTGGCTTAATGGTGTATTTGTTTGGAACTTTATCTTAAAGGTGACCTGCAAGGCTTGCTTTTATCAATAGTAAGAAATCTTCACAAAATTTCAATTTTATTGTCTTAAATACAAAGTAGAGCGTAGTAAGTGCTACTCATTCCTTTTTAATAACAGCATGAAGTCAGCTTAATTACCTTGAGAAACATGAAAATTTGGCTGCAGATAAACAGTTTATTTTTGGAAGCTAGAAAAACATATTTTCCAGATCCAGATGCATTTCCAAATATTGGAGGAAATAATTCTGACTGTATTGATGTTACTGTTGCTGGGTAGTTGATGTATTCATTGGAAACCTTCATATTTAAGGATTTGTTATTTGTGATTTTAGTCTCTTTTGGGTTGAAACTCTGCAAAAAGCCCACACAGAGGTGCACAGGTTTTTGAAGGAACAATAAGATGATCAGTAACTTTCAGTTAGATGAATCCACATTTAAGTTGATATATTTTTGAAGGAACACTGTGGCCTTTCCAGGTAATTATGTAAACAATGGGTAATGTAGATACGTATTTCTGTAAATACGTATTACTGAGACCTCAGTAATAGCTATCAGCTTTTCATTTGATATTTAAATACATGGGTATATGCATTTACACTACAATGCATTGCTGTGTTGTTTTGTTTTGATTTTTTTTCGAGATAGCTCTTAATGTCTCTAAATGACTCCAAGCCTAATAACACGAAGTGTTTGCACAGGGGGGTGGATATATGGGCTGTTAGCTTTATGACTATTTAATTTTTCTTCTCGTTCTTTACTTTTTTTCACTGTTATTTTTCTGACTTCTAGTTGCCTGTAGGTTTTGAATTAAAAAATAGCCTCTGGGAAATCAGTCATAAAATATTCATTCAGTATAAGGAGGCAAGGATTTCATCTGTGTACATCCTTTGTGAACTTGCAAATACAAGTTTTCAATGAGCTTTTAGTCTGCAAAAGCAAATTGCGGAGTAAAATATGCAGAAAGACACTTACCTTTGCTCATGTTGAATATTTATGCCAGTTTAGAACTGAGTGAGGGCAGGAGGAGGCCTGTGTGGTGTAATGATCTCGGTATTGACCTGTGGTGACTGAACTGTTCATGCTTTCATTGACCAGCCTTATAACTAAAACTGAAGAGATGCATCTTGCACAAGCACCATTGTTGTGCTTTTTTAAAACAGCTTTTTATAGCACAGCGCATCATCCAAGAAAGTGTCAAGTTAGAGGTGTTCTGCACTCTTTGAAAATAGCAACACTTCAAGGAAGACCTGTTTTGTTTCAGTTTTATCATTGCATGTTTCACGTATAGAAAGAATGTAAAGATAAAAATCCGCAGGCAAAGGGAGGATTTTGATATCAGGATTTATGTTACATCAGCAACATAAGCAACCTTTTCACCACTCCTATCACATGATTGTTCTAATGACTTGTGGGAGTAGTTGGGTGTTGTAAGAACAACAGATTTCATCCCTGTTGTGCTCACACTGAATTTTGCAATACTGCATAGTCCTGGGCAGCAGTGTCAACTTGGTTTCTACTTTCAGCAATATCATCTACCTGCCAAACAAAAATGTACTCAGGATGCTGCCTATCCTGTTATTTGAAAACAGATTTGACATGAACCTAAATGTTGACTTTAGGCATGCCTTTTCCTATTAGTTCTCTTTTAAAGTGATGGGCTGCTTGTCCTGTGTATTTGCAATTTTCACAAGAAGAAAGGTTGATGCAACTGTGAAATAAAGTCCAGTGGAATATTTTTTTAAGACTGTATTTAGAGCAATTCAAGATTTTTCTTTCATGTTTCCTATTCCTTATTCTAAGCTGTAGAATAGAGAAATTCAGTGAACTCTTATAGGAGCTATGCTTATGAATAGTAAGTTTAATTTTTGTATAATACTTTGCCTCAGAATTGTTTTCACAAAGGTCTTTAAATTAGTTACCACATATTTTGCCCATTGCTTGCGTTTTAGTTTCTTCTGGAACATGGTCATTGGTTATATATCCTGAATCTCTACTTAAAACAATGTGTGGAAGGTTAGGGGTTTTTTCTTAAAAAGAAAGCAAAAGAAGTCTCAAGCACTTAAATTTTATCCTAAATATTTTCTTTGTTTTGTGTTTCTTGTTTAGGAATTTTATGTGCTTGGTGGAGATGGAAAAAGAAGAAAAGCAAGTCGGCTTCCTGGAGAAAGAAGGCAGCACATACTTGATGGAACTTTGTTTCTGTGGAACCATGTTTTGAGTGCTCCTCCTAGACATCGTCCATAAATATTTCTAGATATCAGCAGATTGATATGATTGGAAACCTGGCTCATCAAACAGTATACACTGGGAGAAGCCTGCTTAGAATAAGACATTTTCTATTGTTTCTGAAAGTCTGTGAGAAAGCACTATAGACATCTACCTTTTTTTTTTTTCTTAATTCTGCATCTGGATTCAGCAAAGGCAATCTTTGAAGTGAATAGAACCAGAGCCTTTTTGGAAACTTTTATTGAACATGACTCATGGAGAAGAGCTTGGCTCTGAGATGCACCAGGATTCTGTTGTTCTAACTTACCTAGAGGGATTACTAATGCATCAAGCAGCAGGAGGCTCAGGTACTGCAGTTGACAAAAAGTCTGCTGGGCATAGTGGAGAGGATCAAAACTTTAAGATTTCAGGAAATATATTTCCCAGCTGTCAAAGTAATGGTCCAGTTCTTAATACAAGTACGTATCGGGGATCTGGCATGCTGCACCTCAAAAAAGCAAGACTGTTGCAGTCTTCAGAAGACTGGAATGCAGCAAAGAGAAGGCGGTTGTCTGATTCCATTGTGGATTTAGATGGAAAAAAGGAAGCTTTGTTGGCTGGCATGGTTGAAAATGTGCCTAAAGGCAAACAGGATAGCACATTACTTGCCTCTTTGCTTCAGTCATTCAGCTCTAGGCTGCAGAGTGTTGCTCTGTCACAGCAGATTAGGCAGAGCCTTAAGGAGCAAGGGTATTCCCTTAGCCATGATTCCTTACAAGTGGAGAAAGATTTAAGGTGCTATGGTGTTGCATCCAGTCACCTGAAGACTCTGCTGAAGAAGAGCAAAGCAAAAGATCAGAAGCTGGACAACAGCCTGCCCGATATAACAAAGAACCTGCCCAAAGAGAGGTTTATAGAATCCCCTCATGCAGTGCAGAGCGGACCTAAAGTGATAAATGAGCCTCTCTCGTGTGCTGCAAGATTACAAGCTGTTGCAAGCATGGTGGAGAAACGATCCAGTCCTGCTGCTTCACCGAAGCCCAGCGTAGCATGCAGCCAGCTAGCTCTGCTCCTTTCCAGTGAGGCCCACTTGCAGCAGTACTCCAGGGAACACGCTCTAAAAGCACAAAATGCCAACCAAATCGCAAGCGAGAGACTTGCGGCCATGGCCAGACTGCAAGAGAGTGCTCAGAAGGACATGGGCCAGTTCGGTCCGGCTAAAGGAATGACAAGCCATCTCAATGGTCAGGCAGGATCATCACCCAAACCAGTTTCTAGCAAAAGCAATATGGCTCCGTTTCAGAGTTCGGTGGGAATCATGCATTCGCCTCCCAAAACTGCGGGATACAAAAGTTCTTTGGAAAGGAGTAACCTGAAAACCTCTCCCAGCAATAGTTTGCTCTTGCATCTGCTGAAGAGCCAGAACACGACCAAGCATGTGAAAGGCCGTGAGCAGAGTGAGAGAGGCAGCATTTTTGAAGACAGCAGCACACCAACAACTGTCGATGAGTACTCAGACAATAATCCTAGTTTCACGGAAGACAGCAGCGATGATGAAAGCTCCCATTCTAACTGTCTTCCCATAGACCTATCCTTTAAACAGAGGACAGATAAACCAGATGCAGCTCCGCCTGCATCACTGGATAACCTGACTCAGTCCTTGCTTCATAACTGGGATCCAAAAGTTTCCTGTCCAGAAAACAAGGAAGAGAAAGACACTCCGAAAGCTTCCAAGCTGAATCCCCATCAGAAAGTAACACTGCTTCAGCTGTTGCTTGGGCATAAGACTGAAGAACAGGTAGACAAGAGTAATGACCCTCAGGGACCACACAGTGCAGCTGATGTGGCAAAATTCACTGTTCAGACTGGGAAAAGGACTCCTGTTACTGACAGTCCCAGTGCAAATCGAATGACTCCGTTAAGCACTCCTCCTCTGCTGGCTTCTACAAAAGCAGACTCTCCTATAAATCTCTCGCACCAATCTCTAGCCATCAAGCGCAGCTCACCACCGTATGCCTGCAGCATCCAGCCAGACAGACTGATGAATCCCGCATCCAAACATTTGATAGACTTGTCTAAAAGCAAAGAAATTCAAGGAGCCAAGCTGAGCAGGAATGACAGTCCCCAGAACTCTTCGGCATTCAGTGCCAGCAAGCTGTTGCAGAACCTGGCTCAGTGCGGCATGCAGACTTCCATGTCGAGTGAAGAACAAAGAGCCAGCAAACAGCTGCTAGGAGGGAACATGGATAAACCTGTGGGCTTGATTGATAGGTTGAACAGCCCTCTGCTTACGAATAAATTGAGTACGCATGAAGAAAATAACAAAATATTCGGTTGTCAGCCCGCACCTGCGGAACAAGGACTTCCAGGTTCGGAAATAGAAAATCTCCTTGAAAGGCGCACTGTCCTTCAGCTGCTTCTGGGAACTCCCAATAAAGGTAAAAGTGAGAAGAAAGAGAGGATGCTTTCAAGAGATGAAAGTTCTCAAGAACAGACAGATAAGGCTTTGAATGAGCAAATACTGATGGTGAAAATAAAAACTGAACCATCTGAAGAACCTAATGTTCCTTATAATTCAAATGCACAACAAGTAAGAGAGTGCAAGGGTAACAAATATCAAGGATTTGTTCATTCGCTGCAGAGAAACACAGCTGCTTCTCCAGCATCCGAGGAGTTGAAATCTGAGCCTCTTTCACCTCAAGATTTCTCCTTTTCCAAAAATGGCCTCCTAAGTAGGTTGCTGAGACAGAATCAAGACAGTTACCCTGCAGATGAGCTGGACAGGAGTCACCGGAACAACGAGCTGACACACCTTGAATCCAAGAGTCTTTGCACAGTACCGAAGAAGAGGAAGCTTCACGCTGAGCCTTTGGAAAGTCCATTAAAAAAGATGAAAAGTAATGTGTCTGATGCTGCAAACAATCACGCTTCTCCTACCGAGGCGCTGTATGGGCCTTTGCTTAACCAGCAAGAACTGAAATTCAGCAGAAGTGATGCTGAATTTAAATATGCTGTAAGTCATGGTTCAAATAGTGAAACTGAAAACAGGAGTTGGTCTAGAGATAGTAAAGGCTTTAATGTGTTGAAACAGCTGCTTCTCTCAGAAAACTGTGAGAGAGATCTGTCACAACATAGGAATAACATACTAACAGAGGGCAAGAAAAAAGGAAACAAAACCAGTGCAACAATTAATAAACCTGAATTCACCATTTCTTCAGTAAGATCGTTGATGGGAAGCCCTGTGCAGCAGAATAATTGTGTAGATCATAGAACATTTCAGTATCCTGTAGCAGTAAAGAGCCCTGCCAGTTCCCCCTTCCCTGAACATTTGGGGAATACGGTATCTAGACTCGAGTCTGACCAGTTTAGCATGTGTTCCATGCCCAGTGAAAAAGGGCCCATCAGATGGGTGATCACAGGCATGGACAAGAACGATTACGAGAAAGACTCTCCGAGACTGACCAAAACCAATCCAATATTGTACTACATGTTACAGAAAGGTGGCAACTCTGTTAGTAGCCAAGAAGCACATGACAAAGAGATTTGGAATGAACCTTCATTTACTGAGAGTTCAGCTCATGTTACAATCAAAGAGGAGTTGCCATCTGACACAGAGCTTAAAACTCCTTTTAGTAACTTAAGAAGCCCTTACAACAGCCATATGGGGAGTAACACCTCTCATCAACACGGTGGTGTGAATGGAGAAGTGCATGGACTTCTGGAAAAAGTGCGAACAATCAAAAAAGAGCCAGAATAAACTGCAGCCTCCTCAGTGAGTTTACAATCAGCGGTTTTGAATCTTTGTTTAAAAAAAAAAAAAAAAAAGGAAAAAAGAAAAATGAGTATCAACTTGACTACTGTATAAATTGAGCATGATTTTAAAAAAGCATGGTCTAATTGAAACATGTTTTCATTTGATAAACTTTTTATTTTTCTGGTGATGTTATTTAAAATACATGTAGATAAACTTTGCTTTACAGTAGATTGTCACAAGGAAACTAGAAAGGTTGTAATTTGTACAAGATGTTTCTGTATGTATCAGATTTAAGTTATGAGTACTCTTTGATCAGAGTCTTATTTGGATCTGCAAGTTTTTGGTATAACAAAGTGTAAGCATACAGCCTAGGTGGTGGTAATGCTGCGTTTCCTCCCTCCCTGTAAAATAATCCTTATTTTTTTGAAAGCCTGAGCAAAGAGACAGCGTACTTTTTTTTTTTTTTGAACGTTTAATATGTTTTGTGACATTTTAAGAATAACTTTTAAGAAAAGGAGCAGTCCGTCCAAGGTATTAGCTTGTCATATTGGAAAACCTGCGTCAGTGTTAATAATTGAAGTGCACTGAAATGTATTTTTTAGTGCTTCCAAAATTTGTATTGTTATTTTTAAATCTTGTTTGTGGTCCTGCCAGAATAGTGGTGTAAAATCTGTTTTTCTTCCTTGCCCTGCTCTTGACAAATGCCTTCCTCAGAATTCTTAGCCATAGTTATGAGTTACTAGTTACGATTAAGGGGTTTTTCTAGGTTTTTATAAAAAAAGGCAGATTTTCACAGGCCATGCAAGTACCGCGTGAGTCCTTTTGTCGCCACATTCCTGTCACTTCCCTGCTGAAAAGGGGAAGGCCAAAATGCCTCTTGAAGTAGTGGAATTGAGACGGCTTAGTACAAGCATTTGGTGAGGAAAATGGTGGAAAGCCTGTGAAGCGGATGAGCGGAATTGTCTGTTGAGCACCATCCTGCCTCCCTGCCCGAGAACACCGACCGTGCTAAAGCAGCACATCAGGCTTCCACTCAAAGATGGAATAGGATTTTAATGAAAAATGTGTTGGCCTCTTCCTACGACCAGGGAAAAGGATCCATAATCTGCCAATATTTATTACTCTCTGAACAGCTGATGCATGGTTTAATGCACTACCCTTTCACTGCAGAAAACCTGGTTTTAGAATAATTTTCCAGGTTGCACTGAGGATAAAACTGTGGTTTTGTCATGTTCTGTAATGGATAGTGGGACATGTCTGAGAAATCCTCCTCTGCCCTTTTCCTCAATCCCCACCTGTGCTGTGATTTGTAACATCTGGCAATATCAGCCTGAGATGGGAGGAACTGAAAATTGCAGTCAAAGCTGAGACACCTTAAAAGAATGGCTGGCTGGGGAAGAGCCGTGAGGCGCCACTTTCCTGTTAACGCTGTCAGTGTTAACTCCATTTGCAGCCCTTATTTCTCATGGGGGAGGAGGAGGACAAAATCCAGTTCCTCTAAATTATGTGAATTATTGGCAAGCAGAAGTTTTGCTGAACTTTTTACTCCCCTGGAAAAAAACCCTCTTCTCTGTGGCTTCTTAATTTCACTGATAGTCCCCTCTGCTATCAGCAAACAGCTGAGTAGTTGGCTTGCACAGATAAAGAAAGCCACACAGTTTTAATTTTGGCTGTTTTCACCATTGAGAGCAAATGAACATGACAGAACTGCTCTTTCTGTCCATCTCATGTCTGCATAGCAGAGATGAGTGATGGGGCGTTTTGCTCTTTTCCTGTCTGGTTTGGTCTCAGAGACCCTTTTCCCAGACTGCTGGCTTGCTGAGGCAGAGCGAGCTGTTATTCCCCCTCTCATCCCTGTCCCCAGCCCAGGATCAGTTCCTCTTTTTCCCAGTGCAGTTCCTACTGAAAGGGACTTCTCCTGTCTGCCAGCTGGAAAACGCACCACTATTCTGTTTTGCCTCCCTCCGGGGGATACCTTCTCTTAGGGAACACAAATATTTGGCAGTATCGGATATAAAACATTCCCCCTGGTTTTTATGAGAAATAACAGAGCAATTTAAAGATATATTTTTATGTTATTTCGGTGAAGCGTAATATATTAATGGGCTGTACAAAGAAGATTTATATTTTAAAACCTTCACACAAATCTAATATCATTTTAAATGTCATTGTTTGAAGTATAATATAAAAATAAAATTTTGTTTGTTTCTAATATTGCATTTATAAGTGGCCCAGTGACAATTCAGATGTCTCATAGAATAATCATTAATGAGATAAAGTATATTTTGGATCGACAGTGGAACTGAATTCTTTTTATATGAGTCAACCCAGCAGAAATATTTAAAAGATGGTATTTGTTCCATCCATTAAATGTCTTTTAAAGTCTTAATTGATTATTTTTCTTGAAACAATGTGTATATAGGTAGGAAATGTATACAATATAAAATAATAGATGTTCCCCGGAGTAAATACAGGGTTATAATTTACTTGAAGGGCTCCACAAAAAGATGCAACTTGAGTGGACATGGAAAAATCTGGTTGAAAAAACTTCTTCAAAGTCAAGTTGAGATGAAAAATACAGACGATAGTCTGACCCTAAAAAAAGTAATATTGGAGTATAGCAGTGTGCTGACCTATGTATTTATTCTAGGGTACTCTATGGTTGTAATATATACTTTTGAACATTTAGTTTTGAAGGTTTTATAAAGTGTTTAAGTTAAAATGTTAACGGTTTGACCAGTTGAGGCTTTACGTTCTTTTTAGGTGATGGTAACAAAAGGGCGTTGCCATTCTCACAGACGTCAGTAAACTACAATATAACAAGAATTTAAGTTTAGGACATGCCGTTCATGGAAGAATCTTGACTCTTGCAGACATTGCAATCTTGAGCAGCGGGTAACAGAAGGATGAGGACCTTGAGAGAGGGCAGGACATGCCAAGGGAGCGCTCTCAGTCAGTCAGCTGCTAGGAAGGCAACAGTCTCCTACATGAAATTCTCCAGTACCACTGGTGTTACCCCCTCCCTAGGGAAGAGAGGTCTTCTTCAAATCTGCCCCACCCACATTTACAGCCTTTAAACCTTAGGACCAAAGGCTCTTTAATCATTTTTTGTCTCGCAGCGTGGGTGAATAAAAAGGAGTCACTGTTTTTTTTCCTTGGGGACTTCTCCATCAGAAGAGAGGGGTGCAGGAGCTGGGTTTGCTGCACCAGCAGATGGACTGGAGGGCTGGCCGTATTCTCCCAAGCAACTCAATGCTTTCATTGATTTCCCCCATAGATGAATTGCAGACCAGGGTCATCTCTTGAATAGCACTTGGTACTCTCAGCACCTCCTATCTCCCACAGTCCATTAGACTGTAGATTTGAAGGAAAACGGGGTCTCGTCAGATACTGGCAGCAGCAGCTGTATGGGCAAAGCAGTGCAGGATTGGTGGGTGCTGATGTGTGATCTCACCACCAAAGGGGCAGGGAGGGAGAGATGGCAGAATGTATCCCAGTTGTGGCTGGGTGAGACTGATGGGGGAAAGTCGCCTCCACCTCAGAGAGCAGGGAAGAAGTGAGTTAGGGATTTGTCTCTATACCACACTTAGAACTGTAATTGCAGCCCCTTGGGTTTTAAACCTGAATTAACTTTAACCTCACTTGACTGGGAAGGGTTGCAGCACTTTTGTTGCTAAGTGCCCGATCTACAGGCGCGTGCACTTGGCCTGTAGCACTCAAGGCAGATAGATTTGGGGATGGACTTGTAGTCACCATGCAGATACGCCTTTTTTTTTCCAGAGGGAAGTGTACAGGACTCAGATAACTGGATCTGTAGCGTCTCCTCTGCCAGAGTTTGAGGAAATGATGAGGGGGTAACACATGACCACAGAATCAAAGGTGTTTTGCTGCAGGGCTTCTCTGCTGATACCACACAACCAGATGGCTCAGCTGGAGAAGTTTATAAATGTTACAAGATCAAAAGGGAATTCAGCCATAATTTTCACTTTTCTTAGCCATTTACTCTTAGTAATGTTTTTAAATTTTTGATTTACAAATGTTTTTAAGAGAAAGAAATGAGTGGTTTAAATTTTCCCTGTTAAATGTTGGTGAAAGTATTACAACTCTCATTGACGTCAGTGACATGATATTACCAGTTTGTTCTCTGCCACATCTTACAGAGGAGTAAACTGGTAAGTATATATTATATATATTTATATATAATGTAAATATGTTGACTTGTTACACCTATAATATGTTGAAATTGGTTTTTAAAAGGTGATGTAAATAGTGGTTTCCTTAATGAAAAATACATATTTTGTATTGTTCTAATGCAAAGGAAAAAAAAAAAAACAAACCTTTTAATCTTTTTTGTTGTGTATATTCCATGTATAAGTGTAAATATGATCACATAGGTTTAAAAACTTTTGCATGTATGTATACAGTTGCAAGTCTGGAAGAATGTATAGAAAAATACTTTTATTTAAAGTTGTGATTACCTGCTGCATGAAAAGTGCATGGGGGACCCTGTGCATCTGTGCGTTGGCAAAAAAAAAAATGTCTTAACAAGTCAGGTCAGTTCAAAACACAACAGTATTCCACTTCTGGACATGACTTCTGCTGTGGTATTTTAGCTTTGTGAAAGAATGTGCTTCAAATCAAAAGGGTCTGGGGGAAAAAAAAAAAAATGCAAACCTACTTTTAAAACATGAAGTGCTCACACAATTATAATCAGTCATGTAAGTTCAGGACTCCATTTTGCATAATTGAAATATTGTACCAGGACTATTCCATCCCTGTAAAACAAAGGAGTATTGATTTTCATTGCCATACATAAGAATTTGGGATTTTGCCACAACCAATTTTATTGTGATGTGTCTTCAGTAATTTATCTAACTGGTCTCATTTTTTTATTAGAAATTAATTTCCTCATGTGATGTCACAAAACTGTACATACTGCAGTGTGAAGTTTTTTTAAATCTTTCAGTGTTTACTTCCTGCAGAAGATTTGAATAAATGAGAAAAATGCATTGTCTTGATGGTTTTTAAATCTGCTTTATTTCATGTGTTGCTGGGCTCTTTGCAACAGTGCTGTTAATACAAATATCTGACAACAAAAATACCACAGGAACTTAGGCACACATAACCTTCAGCAAGGCTGCTGACTGGAAATGCAGAGTCGTGGAGCTGGAAGTGAAACAATCTAAATCAGATTAGCAGCTTTACTTTACAAAGCTCTGTACTATGTTTTATTCAAATACCCTTCTGCTTATTAACTTGAAATCAATGACCGTAAACTGGAAACCTCTAAATGGGAGTTCTCACATGAAAATCGTTTTAAATGTTGAAACATTGTTCAGGTCCCCTGTGCAGGGCAGGAAAGATCTGTTTTCCCACTAAAACCTACTTTGGTCCGTATCACAAAGGGGACGTTTTAGTTTATCCCGGTTATTTTTGTAAGCAAACGTGTAGAAAAGTGAACACTATTTGCCCATGAAACCTACAAAAAAGGTTTAATAGTGCACTTGCATCATATTTGGGGGGTTTTAAGTTAGCTTAGGACATTAGTGCAAATGATGGATTGCAGCATTAGTGCAAGTGCTGTTTCTCCAGAATATTTTTTTCCAAGATGTACGGGCACACTGCATCTGGAGCTGTACAGTTGCAGGCAAGCACTTGGGTTGTGACTGTTCTGGGTAACAGTAACAGCTATTTTCACGAATCCTCCTATGTTTTCTGATCTCTTAGCAATGAGCTGCATGCATGAGGTTCTTTCGAAGCTTTCTGGAAAGCATAAATTATAAAACATAAAGTTAACTTTAAAACAGTAATTCTGACTCCGTAGATCTCAGCTAGGTCTTCATGAACTACATAACTGAGCATTTTAATTGGTATCCTAAATAGAACAGGATTGGGATGCTGTCTGTCTTTGGATATGTCAGCTTGTAGTGTGGATGCAATACCACCAGTGATACTCAACTGTGCTGCAGAGGGAAAAGACCCTTGACCCAACTTCTGCACAGACTCTTCTCTCTGTAAGTAGGCTTGATCTGAGGGATGAATGGCTAAGCCAAAATACAGCCACCTGCAAAAAGCAATATGCCTAAGGAGCCAATCTCATCTCCCAGTGGCAGTGCAGCCTAGAAATGATTTCTTGAATTATGTGCTTTCCTCACTGACGTGGTTCCTCTGGTTTCGAGTCTGCCCACCAAGCAAAGCCCACAGGATGCCTCTGTTTCTCAAGTGGTGATGCCCTAGGACAATTCCTTGGAGCACCTGAATATCACTGATTTTTCTTTTAATTACTTGGGGGGGGAGAGGGGAGGGCAGGAAAGGCTCTTTTGACTTCACTGTATTTATCTAATTGTGCTGTAACACCAAGTAAACCTTGCATTGTGTCCACCAGAACAGACAGGCCTGCGGAGCTGAGCGTATGCTATGCTAAAAACAGCCTGTGGAGCGACGAGGGTGTTCAACAGGTGGGAATATCCTGAGAAACATTTCACTGCGAGCGAATGTTTGCAGCACTTGCGTTGTGGTTCGTAATGAACTCGCTCAGAAATGCCTCTGAACCGCCCGTGAGCTCTTGGCAGGCAGACCTGTGGTCGTGCGGAATCTTCCTGGTCTTCAGCTTTTTCCTCACAAAATGAAAGATGCGTGTGATGTTGATGCTTTTTAGCAAAACAGCTGCCGGATAAAGAAATTTTCATTTCTGCCTTACGGATGTCAAAATGGGGAGGGAAGGGATGGCGATTGTGTTCATGGGACTTGGCAGCCCAATCTTTATGAAATTAACTCTAACATTGTGGGCATCAAGGACAGATGTGGACTCCGATAGATCACTTGCAGGGGTGTGCATTGTGGAAGCCTTTATCAGAGTAGAGAAACTTGTTGCAGTAATACAAACACGTGCACATAAGAAAAGCAAAGCAAATTATTCCTCATTGACTGTAAACTTTGCCAAGAAAAATGTGTGTTTGAAACTGAAGAGTACAATGACAATGTTTTTGTGTATGACGCAGCCTGGCACGTTAGAGATGTGCAATATGCCCATGGGAGTGTCTGTAGGGACTTAGCATCAACCACTGGCTAAGATACACAGGTAATAATTGCTGATAATATTTTTATTTCCTTGTGATTGTCAGAGTGACTCAAAGGTAGCGTGGCACAAACTTGGGGCATGAAAATCCTCTCTGCTGGTAACTATCAATGCTGCTAATGAAAGAGCATATGCTGATCCAAGCTCACAGCAGCCCACTTTCATTGGGCTTTTTAAGGACTGCTTGCTCTTAATGAGTAAAAGAGATTTGTCACTGTTTCCAGATTACTTTTCTGATTAAATTACTCAGAATTTAACTGAATGCAAAACAAACATTATTGACTTGTGACTGTGCCAGTTAGATAAACCTGATGCTTGCCTCTGCAGTTAAACTCAGTGTGTGCCTTCAGTGCATCTTCATGTGATGGAGAGAGATGGAGAAATAACTGTGTCCTCCTTTGCGATATAGATGATCTGGATTCTCATCTGGTGAGGTGGTGATCCTTTCTCACTAAGTGGGAGGCAAACTTACATTCTGTAAGTTAGTGGGGGATCTCTGACCTCAGTCTTTACTGAAGCTGGTGTTGACTTTTAAAGTCACACCCTTTTTTGTGCTCAAATTCTTTTGAGAATTTCAGTACAGAACTCAAAGGTGACTTGTACAAATGAGTGGTGAGTAGCCACTGAGACATAAATACATCAGTCTGTTGTTGTTACCTCTTAATTTTTGCCTATCTCCACCTTTGTAACTCCAGCAAAATGTCATAGTTCTCCAAGTTCTGCCTGACTAGAGCCCATGCCCAAATCTCATCACAGGTACCAAGAGAGAATAAGAGAGGAAATTCAAGCATGATTTGGAGTTGGATGCCCTGATGCTCAGTCTCCTATATGCTGTGACTTAGGAAGTGCCTTACTAGGGTTTCTGTGGAAAGAAGTTCCTCTAACAGCTGATACCATTGTGCAATTTTTTGTCCTGAATGTGTTATTCACATTTGACTCTGAAATAAATCTTTGGGTTTGTATTTTTTTAGAGAAGCTTAAGTGACTCTCACATGCCTTACAAATGGCTCAGCATGTGTTTCACCTTTGGTCTTGCAGGAAGCCTGCGTTCCTTCAGTTCCTCATGTTTGTAGGTATCTGTGTGCCTGTCCTCTGTGTTTTGGGGTGTTTCTTACCTTTTGTGCTGCAGTTAATTGAAGAGGAGGAGGAAGAAAGAGCGGGAAGGGGAATCTTAAGACAGCAAGCAATAACAGTATGTTATTCTCAGGTGCCTTTTACTTTCTAATCCCACCTCATTTTCTTCTGTTTAACATGGTCACAGTGAGAAAGTCCTCACTAGCATTTGAGGCAGGAATTAGATAAATCCAGGAAAAAAAACCTCATGTAACTTGTCATGTCATAAATAGTAGAATCATAGAATGGTTTGGGTTGGAAAGGACCTTAACATCATCAAGTTCCAACCCCTTGCCATGGGCAGGGACACCTTCAACTCGACCAGGTTGTTCAACCTGACCTTGAACACTTCCAGGGATGGGGCATCCACAACTTTCTTGGGTAACCTGTTGCAGGGCCTCACCACCCTCACAGTCAAGAATTTCTTCCTAATACCAAACCTAAATCTACCCTCTTTCAGCTCAAAGCCATTCCCCCTTGCCCTATCACTGCATGCCCTTGTAAAAAGGCTCTTTCCAGTTTTCTTTTGGGCCCCCTTCAGGAGAAGGGACTCCCAAGGTCTCCACAGACTCTCCTCAGGCTGAACAACATTCAGCTATCTTGGCCTGTCTTCATAGAGAGGTGCTCCAGCACTCTGAACACCTTTGTGGCCCTCCTTTGGGCTCGTTCCACCAGGTCTACATCTTTTTTTGTGCTTGGGCCCCAGAGCTGGATGCAGTGCTGCAGGTGGGGCCTCATGACAGCGGGATGGAGGGGAAGAATCACTTCCCTCGACCTCCTGGCCACGCCGCTTTTGAGGCATCGCAGGATGTGGTTGGCTCAGAATACTAACTGTAGTTCAGTATCACCACTTAAATCCTGTAACATTACTGATGCAAGTTTACTTGCTTCCTAGTCCAAAATCAAAAGAAGCTTTACATTTCATTATGCAGCAGTACCAAGAGCTGGTTGGGCGTTACGTAGATATGCTTGAAAATCTGAAAGGAATGGTCTGGGTAATCCTTGCATATAGTGATGTGTCTCTCCTTGTGTGAGCAACTGTTAACTCTCATGCCATTTTTTCCCCTTCCTTGTACCTATTATTTTGAGTCCTTTCATCTCATCTTTAAACTGCACAGGAGCCCCGTTATCATCCGTGAAGGGCAGAGGAGACAAAAGAAGTATGTATTTTTAGACAACTGCTTTGAAATAAGTATTTGCCCAAGGTACTGTGTTATGCATTGACTGTATTGAATGCTATATCTTGGTCTCTCCTCTGAAAGTATTCACCCAGGGCATTGCATAGTGCCTGCATGCTGAGAAGAGAGGTGATGACATCTAACAGCACCTACCCCCGGTATCTCCTTTATTTAAGAATGCTGCTTACTGTGGCAGAAAGAAGCAAATTGTATGTCACACAGCCTTTTTTCCCCACCAAAAGAAAAAAAAAAATTGCTTTTTAAGAGTTTTTAAAAGTGACACAGGATAAAAACTGCAAGTTCAAGGACAGAGAAGGAAAATGAGAGGGGATTTTTTTTTTTAAGTGTCCTCAGCATGATCCAGCTGGCAGCCTGTAGCCTGCTCCCATTCTGTCCCACCACCTGTTTCCCAGAGGGAAGGCACAGTGGTGGTGCAGGCAGTGGTTGCTTCCCAGGGGGCCAAATTTTGCCATTTGCATGAGATCTGACGTGGAGAGCTGGGAGCTGGTGGTGGCTGCTCTCAACACCACCAAAACAGTGGCAGCTGCGGATAGAGGAAGAGAAGGTACTGAAATCCCCTGCTCAAAATGTTCACAGCCCAAAGAATCATCCCATATTTTTGCATGGCATGGATCTGCAGTTATTAATTTAGAAGCAGAAGGAATAATTGTCTGGAAACTGACAGCAGCTATTGTATTGAGTACATTTCACTTTTTCAAACTTGCATAAAGGGTCTAAGGATGTAGTTACATTAAAAAAAAAAAACCACAAATTTTTTCACATTTAGTGGCTTCAACTGATTTTTTTCATTGCCTTCCAACATCTACTTAGCTCTTGAAAACATGGTTCCATTTAGTCAGAAAGGTATTCCTGTTTTCATGTCATCTTTCTCTGTCTTTTTACATAAACATCCATGTTGTACTTACACCAGAACGACATGGCTTGCTATCCCTTGTTTGATTTCAAACTGTGTCTGTAAACACAGTACGCAGCTGCCTGCAAAACGTCTCCTGACAGTCCCAGGAACCTCCTGCACGGAGCAGAAGTCTCCTCTGACCCAGGGTAACTTGTGCCTCACTCCGAGGATGCCTGGAGCGGTGAGCGGTGATGCCAGTCACATGAGATTCTGAGCACTGTGGAAATTTCTGCCTAGTTTGGTTTTTCTATCTCCCAGTTTGGATCAAGGGGATATGGAGATTTTTGGTGTTGCATAAATGAGAGGGGATAGAAGCAGCAGCCAGTTTCCTGGCATCTTCTGTCTTCCTGTTAGCCTGCATTAATGGTGCAGCTGTGCCAGTGTCACCCTGTGAGCATGTGCCCAGTTGGCCTAAAGCAAACATGGTTACACAGGAACTGAGACAGTGCTGTCTGTTTTGACGTGGAGTGTGACTGCCTGTGGCATGGAACCTCGTGCTTTGCAGGAAAATACAGGGTTCAGCATAGGAGATCAGATTCTTGACAATAGTGGAAGCATCTGTAGGACACGACAGAGCTTCTTGGGGTTTGCGTTTTCACACTGGACACTCCGAGTTTGCTCTCCTTCTCTGCTTGATGGACATGTTTTTCTAGAGTGGGAACCAGCAGGGGAAGGATCAGATGAATGAGAACAGCGTTCACTGGGCAAAATTCAGTCCCTGAGGTGAGGACCAGATCAGGAGCTGATGAAGCACAGAAAACTCTGTCCAGAAATGTGTCAAGGCCAGAGAATGTTGCAGTAGATTGGTCAAAGGAGGAGTGCTAAGAGAGGTATTCTGTCTTTTCTATCTAGTATTCAAATTCTTGCTGTTATCTGAGACCTGACATGGATGAAAAGAGGTACCAAAAAGGGGCAATATAAGGGAGCCTGGCTGGCTGCAGTGCCTACTGCTGCTCAGTGGGGTGGGGGACACATGGTGGCCAGCTGTGTAGATGGTACCATCCTGAGTCTGAAGGGAATGGTGACTGGGTTGGTCTTGCTGAAAGAGTCCAGGATGAGAGAGATGTCCAGGGAGATGAAAAAAGACGACTTCAGGAAGGGTATTGTGGTACCAGGATGCCTTGCTTTAGCATCTGAGCAAGCAAAGTCAGATTACAGAGCCAAAAATGATAAAGCTCCTGTGAAAGCAGGAGTTCCTGTTTTGTATGTCTTCCTTTTCCACAGCTAAAGTTACAGCTGCTGCCTCATCTCTGTTGACTCAACTTCTGCAGCAATCACTGCAGGGTTCTCTTTCCACAGCATCTATATACAACTTAGATCTCTACTGCTATCAGGTGGTGCCTGTAGCCTGTCATGACTGGTTGTGTTTCCTACCACCATTCTCACCGAGAGAAGAGGAATGGTCCCCAAATTATGATTGAGGAACCCCATGATTGTATTGTAAGGTTTCATGAAATTTCAAGTGGCGCATATGGCCATACCGTATGTCAGGATTTCTGTGCTAAATAGACCAAAAAAGACTTCTTGTTTTAGGGGCACTTCTATGCTTGTGGAGTATCAGCTGACAAATATATCTTGGATAGGCAAGAGAGTATCGTTTGCCATATATCAGGTTTTGGGGTGTTAAAATGCACAGCATGTGGTTTGGCCTTTCAATTTAGAGCACCTAAACATGAAGTTTCCCATCAATGGGAACATCCCTGGAGATTCTGGAGCGGCTATGATCTGGTACCCTGTTTGTCAGGAATGTGTTTGCAAGTGACAGATCATGGAGTAGGTGGTAAAATTCACAATTCTGATGCTGCTTCTTGTCTGCATCAGTTATTTAAATCACACTCTCTAACCCTGCCCCTGCTTTGGTTATCTCACCTGAGACCTTTGAGTAAAATTAGGTTAAACTATACTTGCAAGAGAAACATTTTGGAAGTGTAACTCACTTGCAGTGCATTAAATGACCCAATTTAAAGGCCATTGAGAATGATGCAAATAAAAGAAAGGTTTCTGAAGCCAGTGAGTAACCAAAGCAGAAACAGGGCACTGGCTGTGATTTGTACCTGAAACCTGTGAAAGCTGACCCCAGGCTTGCAATTGTATAGCAGGTCTAACCCCTAATAGGCTTGGACAGGTAAATAAGACCTTGCAGCAGTGAAAGTGCCTTATTGTGACTGTGCTTGTGGGAGCCAGTGTGTTTTTCTCAGCTGGGCTACACCTCACTGTGTTTTCCTCAACATAAAGCTCTTTCACTTAGGCTTAGTTCCAGTGTTCAAGATTTCAGCAGTATTTTTAGCATGTTGTTTGTTTATCATCTGCCATATATTTCTTATAGCAACAGCAGGGCAAGTTAAACATGGGGTCTTGTGTCTAAAATAGCTTTTCTTGAAGAACACAAACAGTGCTTTTACACTCTGTGGTTGGGTTTTTTTGGGAGGGAAGGGGAACTTTTCTAGGAAGAATAAAAAGGTGGAAAGTCTTTTAAGCTGACTGTGTCTACAGCTAAACCAAAACGTTCAGATTTATGTGCATAATAAGGAATTTGGTGCAGAGGATTACTTTCATGTTTCTGTGGAGAAGAATGGCAGTGAGCATGTATGTGTACGTAAACACACACAGAAGATGGGTACTATGACTCATGCAGACAAAAGAAAAATTAAGAAAGCTGAAAGTGCAAGGGCTGGTATTTAAAGCAGGAGTGGTGTGTAGCGAGTGTTCTTGTAGAGTAGCCATTATTTATTAAGTAGAGACAGAGTGAGTGGAGCTGTACAAAAATATAATGAGACATGCTTCAAGGAATTTGCAGCCTATTGCATACTCAGAAAAAAACCACTGCAGGCACATAAAGTACATTAAGTGCTGGTACAAGTTAGCAGTAGTGAAGGAATCTGGCTGAGGTCATTGTTGAAAAGCATCGTGAAAGGAATGAGTCTGGAGGAGGAGGAGAGGGGAAAGTCATCTGAGGTGAAATTCTTTGGAAGACTTAAGTGGACCTGACACCAACTCCTCTATGTGGGGTGAATTTTATCCTTGACGCAGGGGAAAGATGATTTCTCATTCGAAGAGGCTGTTGAAGGAAGGAGGAGAGGCAGGTTGGACTGGAGGGAAAGTTTTTGGGGTTGGACTTGAAGGAGCTTTTGAAGAGAAAGAGGAGGGGAAGATGAGAGGAGGAAGGGAAAGAGGAAAGAATTTGGATATATGGAACTGCAAAATAGCAACTGAGCTTCATTTGGTGCTAGTCAAGAAACAGTAGTTAAAGATGGTACCGAGCTGATCTTGGGGGTTGAGTCAATCCAGAGCCTTCAATATCATAGGAAATGTAGAAAAATTGTCAATAAAACAAGAGTAGAGGAGGAGAAAGCTTATTTATTTAATTGATTCCTTACCTAGGCATTGGTGTGCCTTACTTCAGGAGTATGGTTTTTTTTAACTTGAAACAAGAGTCACTATCTATGGCTTGTTATCACAGAGATGATCAGAAAAGGAAGGGGCCTGTTGTTGTTTCCCAGTGATACCTTAAAAAAAAAAAAATGTATGAACCCCAATAAGTATGAGGGGAAAAAACAGGAAGATCGAAAGTGGAGTCAGAAAGAAGTTATAAAACTTACTAAACCTGGGGCAGGGGGGGTGGGAAGGGAGGGGGAGAAGTACTGAAAACCTTTTTTAATAAATTAAAAAATCTAAAACGTACTGAGGTATTTGAAAGCTCTGCTGTTCTTGGAAATGCTGCTGGTGCCCATGCCAACACATTTACAGCTATTGTGGGTATTTCTGCCCAGCCACAGCACCAGAGCACTGCAGATGTGCTCTCAGGGCTTTGCATGGACCTGGCCTGGAGATTTCAGCAGAGAAATGAAGTGTCACCTGGATCCGAAAAATGAGCAGCAGCAAGGTAAAAGCAGGAAAGGCCGTGTGGTGAGTGCTGACTCCAAGTCCCCAGGTGGCTCCCTTTATTTATACATAGTTGTTTTTAACTAACAGAGAGGTATATCTTGGTGTGTGGGTGGTCCCCACACTGCAACCCCAGGCTAGGCTTTGCTTAGTTAAAGGTTAGTGCTGACAATACCATCTTATCACTGCAGGCTGAAAAAAATTCAATGGGACTTCTCAGTAGTGAAATTTAGGGAATATTCCTGGTTTCTGGTTGCAAGGGGCAAGAAAATAACAAATCACTGTTGGTATGGCATAGCCACTGGGCAGGTTTCAAACCAGCCATGGTTCTAAACAGAGTTTGATGAAGTAGATGACCTTACCTGCTCTGTAAGTTGTGAAAGAACCCACTTGCACCTTCTCTTGTTCTGGAATAGTACTGTGGGCTCACTGGGGCTGCACACATACAGTGGAGTCAAGCAGATACAGGTAGCAGGTGAGCCTGGCTGTTTTCTACAGCAAACTGTGGAGAGAAGGAGCAGATGGTCTTCCTCCCAAGTCCTCAGATCATAAATTTCAGGGAGGAATTCTTTGTCCTTTTTTGAACTGACCCAAGAAAACCTTCTGACCTTGGACCTGTTAAACTGTGAATGCCTCGCCTTTGCTTTCGCACCGTGAAAACAAAGCAGCCTTGTTGCTTTTGGGTGTGATCTTTGGCTCTCCTGTGGTGTAACTTAATGAGTGTGGTAACACCTCACCTCTGCAGCCTGACCTTGCTTACATTTTTGATGGGAACAGTGCATTTAGTTATAAATTTTGGTAAACTACATGTTGTTTCCCAGATATCTGACTATGCATTTGGGAGCAAGGAAGGAGAATTCACCATTATCTTCAGTTTCTGCATTCCTCAACTCCTCAATTCAGAGCAAGGGTTCGGGAGTTTATGGCCTCCTACGTTTGTTTCATAACAGTGCTAAAACTTTTAAGCCAGTGAATTCAACCATCCTGACAAAATACTTGCTTTTTCCAGCTGTCTTTTTCAGGGATGCTCTGAGTCCCTATGTCCCTAGTAGAAAAATGTCTGCTGTTGAGAGACAGTCTCCAAAGACTATTCATGTACCATGAGTAAATACTTGGAGGAATACTTGATGAAATGAAAGAAGTATTTTGAAATATTTAATTGTATACCAGATGACTTTTCATCTGTTTAGCATGTTAGTTAGTGTGAAATACCTTCTGTGTGTCTCCTCAGCAAAATCTGTTTAGAACATTCCACACAGATCTGGGAAGAGAAGCTTGCAGTTTGGGGAAAAAGATGTATGTGTGGACTGCTGCCCCTGCCAGACTTCAGGAGTTTATTACTCTTAGGGGAAAGCTTAATAGTCTGTTAATTGAGAAGACAGAAGATCTTTTACGCTTGGCTGCACACTATTATTAGGAGCACAGCAATAAAGGGAACAAACCTTAGCCCACATATTCAAGTAAAAATTTGCAAAATAAGTCTAACAAGATAGTGATGGATTATCCACGCTAGAATGTGTAGCAGAGCACAAAAGGGCTAATAGCAATAAAAGCATTGATTACTGACAGGGATTCTGCTGATTGTTATTATTGCCATAGACAAGGTGCAGTTGCCCAGGCAAACCACATGTTTATTCAACATCGTGTGATGGCCGACACTGTGAGAAGAGCTGGGGTGTTTCTGGTGCTTCTGATTTAATCCACAGAGTGCAGAATTACAAGTCCATAATGTCATGGCAGTGTGGAGTCTGGCCTAGCTTGCAGAAAATTACTAATTTTTCCAAAATCTCACCGCTTCTTAAGCTTCAGATCCACACAACTAGATCAGAGTGAACACTGAGTTCCTTGAACAGTTTGTTCCAAGGTTTTGCTCGCTTTGCATGCAGACAAAGCTGCTGTTTTTCAGAGTTTGATCTGATGGTGCTGTGATTCACACGTAGTAGCACTGGTACCATGACAACTTCAAACTCAACTGTGCTTGCGAATTTCAACCTCCCAGTGCCAGCCCCATCTTTTATAACTCCCATGGTGGTTTCTTTGGTGGTTTGGGGTTTGTTTGTTTTTTGTTTTTTTTTTTTTAATGGTACTGTGTCACTCTGAACTGCTTCTAAGATTTTAATGGAAGTTTTTACTGCCCCAACTTAACCAGAGAAAAGCACACACGACATTAAACTTGCAAACACTTCTGGGGTTTATGTTTTTAGATCTAAGTAAATTATGGCTCTGTAAACAAAAAAAAAATGATTTGATAAACTCTGTTGTGATTGATTCTTATCGACTCAAAAGAAGTCAGGCGTGCGACTGTGCTGCCAGTGTGAAGTGTTTGAAATCTGGAGCTCAGGAGTGCTTGTGAGTAGCTCCTGGTTCTTTCATTTGGCTTTGCCTGGGCAATTGTCTAAACCCACATCTCCATTCCAGGGAAACCAGAGGTCTCCTGCAGAAACAGCTGTGGGCTTTTGAATCTGCATATCTAAATCCAGTGGGTTTCCAGTGGATCTGCGTCATATACCGCTTGAGAGAAGATTATTTTATAGCCAAGTTTAGAGCATCTGCACTGGGGAACGTAGAGAGCGTGCAAGTGTGGCGAAGGAGGCGTAATATATCTTTTTATGTTTGGACTTTCTTGTCACTATGATCTCGAAATGCTACTATATGTCTTAAAAAGGTGTTTCGTTTTGGGTTTTTTTCAGTGGCATAAATTAGTTTCAGTGCAGGTACTCTTGTCCTGTCCTTTGGGTATCTGCTACAGGAGAGAAGCTCAGCCTCTAAGGGCACTTAAGCTAACACAGGGGACATCCACCAGTCTGGTCTGTCCCCCAGATTTGCATGATACCTGTGTTTTAACCAGATTTAATCAGATCATCATC
Organism: Oxyruncus cristatus; assembly: GCA_013399855.1. Lineage (NCBI taxonomy): Eukaryota > Metazoa > Chordata > Aves > Passeriformes > Cotingidae > Oxyruncus > Oxyruncus cristatus. The sequence continues at coordinate 402,721 of VXAY01001556.1, read as the reverse complement.
TGTTTTTATTGACAAGCAATCAGTTCCAGTGCAGAAGGCAATGAGCCAGAGGAAGGCACCGCACCAGGGACAGCCCACAGCTGGCCACTCCCCTGCCCCATGCAGCCCTTTTGGGAAACCTACTGTCTTCAGGAGCAGTGGGTAAGCATTCATAATGTGCATATTTTTAAAACTCTGCAATTTCCTGAAGATGCTTCTGCTTATGGTCCTATTTTAAAAAAAAACAAACAAAAACAAAAGAAACAAACAAACAAAAAAAACAATCAACCCCCCCCAAACAAACAAACTAAAAACAACCAACCAAACAAAACAGGCTTCTGTGCATCAAGGTTTTGTGTCTGGCATGATGCAACAGCTACTTTGTAAGGAGCTTTTGGTGGCTGACATGCCAGAGCTGACAAGGGTTTTACCAGGAGGGGAATTTTAAGTAAAGAGGACTCATTAACTCATACTTCTGCAAGCGCATGGGTGTAGCTTGAAATAGAGGAGCAGGCTCTGTTGCTGTGCTATATTTGTCTCAACCACCAGGTTAAGGGCCAGGTTGTCCTTGCTGGTGCTAAATTTCCAGTATTTCCCTCTGTGAGGTTGTTTGTTTAAAAATACATATAACTGGGGCTGTTGGTGTATGTGGCCACTGCCCAGGAGGGCAGGGCCCTGGCACCAGGGCAGGCTGTCACTGTCCCTTGCCTCCCTCATGGCAGAGCTCATCTGGCCCCAGAGTGGCCAAGGGGGCTGCTGCTGCCCCCAGGCCAGCTCTGCTCCCTCTGGAGGTGGTGGGATGGGACTGACCCCACTATGCCCTGCTGGAGTGGGTGGTCCAGGCCGTGTCCCCAACACCCCCGTGCCATGATCAGAGTAGGAAAAATAGTGTCTGTTGTGTTCTCAGATGAGGCACTTCTCCTTGTTCCAGGAAGCAGAGGGTAGGGGCCCAGGCAGGGCATTTGGTGTTGATATCTGAGAGCCATATATATTCCAAATATCTGGAATTTGTGTGAAATTAGCTTGTGAGATGTGCCCCCTCCACTGATGCACTTTTGTAAATCCCAAAAGGAGGTGGGGGGGAAACAACCCGAAGCTGAAGAAAGGGAAAAAAATGCAGCAGATCTATTGTGTCTCATGACGGGTTCTGACCAGTCTGAAGTCTCCTCATACAAATTCTGTCAAATTGTGTTAGCTTTGCCAAGAGCTGAGATTATTTTGGGCTTGCCTGGATCATGTCAAACCCGTTCGCACCCTCTTGCCCTGGCACCAAATGTCCCGATGTGCTGCCCTGGCTGGGTCGTGCTGCTGCTCTGACCCGGTCAGGTATGATGCAGACAGAAAAAACAAACAGGTGCCCTGCGTGGGAATGTGCTGCAGCTGGCACTTCCTCCCGGGTCCTCCTGCCCTGGGAGAAAGAGAGGCTCAATGTGCCCTGTCGTAGGAAAGGAGGAGAGGAGGCTCGAGGAGAGTGGTTCTGCTGATGGAAACTCTTCTCCACCAGTGACTCAGTAAAAGCTGGTAGCCAGCTGGATCACCACTAGTGCTGTCTTTAGGTTTTGCTAGGACAAAGTCAAAATGCTGTGGGTAGTATGGCATCTCTGCTTGCCCACATCTACGAGCTGCTTAACAGAGCCAAGGTAGTCTAAGGAAATGTGAGGCTGCTAGAGCTGTTACAGAGAAATTTGGACTAGGACTAGCAGAACACAGGACACAGTGCACAAACTGATGCTGGCTTCCCAGCTAAGGGTTTCACAGCCCCTTTCTCCCCTAGAGCAAGACATGCTGCATCTAGAGAAATGGCAATACAGCCAGTCATCGGTGTCACCATTCAAGGAGCAATCTCAGCCACTCCACAAACCAAGCGAGTGACAGGGACTGAAATGTACCCAGCAAAGGGAGGGGAAGTTTGTGTCTGAAACTGCTGTTCTTTTTTCACATTGGTGAAACTCAAGTCTGCACAACTGTGTCTGCAGAGAAGTGTGAAAATTCCTCTCTAGGAAAACTTGTGATAACAGTTGGTGTGCTTTGCAGACCAGAGACACCGACAGACGGCTCTCAGGAAGTGAATGGGAGCACCACACGAGAATATTAACATCTGCCCAACAGGAATGAAGATCTGGGGCCATGTTTTCCAACAACTGAAATGAACTGACAGAGTTTGGGCAGCTGTCCTTCTGAATGTGGAGTGTTGGAAGATTTGCATCTTTCTTGCGATTTGACAGCCCAATTATGTGTAATACTCCTTCCTGATACACTTGGTTTCCATTCCTGCAAACGGACTAGGTGCTCTGATAGCCTCCCAACTGCTGGGTTTTATTATTATTGCAATTATTATTTTTTTTTTCATGTGCTTGTTTCAATACCTTCATATGTGGAAGTGCTTAACTGCATAATGCCCCAGATGTCTGAAGGCCTCTCGGGGATGAGAGCATGCATTGGTGATATGGTAGCCTGGAACACTGCTTTTGTGTGCACTAGGAATGACTGCAATTAGTAATGAAAATTTAGGACAGGAAACCACCTACCTAGAGAAGAGATTGACTAGAGATGGAGCCATGCACAGTAATTCTGAAAACCAAGCAATATCTGACATCCAGATAAAATGAAGATAAGTCTGAAACTCAGCCACTCAAAAAGCAAGTTAAAGTAGGTCAGTGAGTTGAGACCCAGCACTGCAGTTTGAACAACTCGCAGAAAGTATCTGCATATTTTTCAAAACATAGGCACTGCCTAAAGCCATTGCTTTGCAGCAGATCCAGAAGTCGACTGAACATCCAAAAGTCTAATCCAAGACCTTCCAATGCTGCAATAACACAGAAAATGAGACTAAATCATCGTCCTTTCTTAAGAAATGTTCAGTCAGGGGGAAAAAATTTAAAAGGGTTAAGCTTCAGCTGACACATGCCCTACTTCTCATATGAGCTTACTAGGAACAGCAGTAGGAATACATCTCTGTGAGAGCAAGCCAAGCATGAAGTTTGGTTTTGGCCTTTGAGTTATACTGTGATGCCCTGTCCTGGAGCTTGTGTGGGACCACAGTACTTCCCCCTGGCTCAGTCCTGCTCACCACCAGCTGCTCTGTGCAAGTGCAGAGCCTACCTACAGCCAGGGCTACCAAAATCCTCCCTGCACGTGGCAAGGCTTGTTCGTTGTGGAGAAGAAAAGGTGTAGCAAGTATTCAGCTTCCCCTGGGCAATGTAGGTTAGTTCCACTGAGGCAATGCCCCTCTGGGTTCTCAGCAGGGCACCAAGAAATGCAGCAGGCTGGAACAATCCTATCAGAAACCACTGTACTGGTCACCGTTAGGAAAACATGCAGGAGATCACCATTTCCTCACGTGGGTCCAACACTAGTAATAAAAATAGTGTTAATGCTAAATTGTTACTTGGGAAGAGCAGCAGAATTGGCCAATTCCTGGAGCTGGCAGGTGACTTCTCCATTTTTGTGTTGGTATTTCTTCTCTCCTGAAAACACAGAAACTTCTGGTTCTGTCATGCCGTTCATCCGCAGGTTTTCAACGTAGAACATCAGAGTTCATTAAAAAAAAAAAAAAAAAAAAAAGAAAAAAAATCAGGAAAAACAGAATAAAGTGACACCGAGTAACTGGCTAGAATCCTTAATCTCTCTTGATAGCACAGGAAAGCCTGTACAGATTTTCACAGTGAATGACTCAGGTTGGTATTTAAATTTATTTGAGAAGAAATCAACCTAAAAATATAAGTGAAGACTGATGCAGTTTTCTAGGTTAGGTCTGCCTTATTTAGTGAGCCTCATTACATGTTCAATGACATAAAACCAGGTGGCAGTTGACACACTAAACCAGTCTAAACAGGTCACAGTCTGCTCCAATGTCAATCATTTGCCTGGGGTCAGGAAGTAAAAGTAGGCCATGACTTCATTTCTAAAAGCATCAGATTCGGTTTTGTTCCTTGTTAGGTTTTGTTCAGCTCTCACACTGAAATGCAGTGGTCACATACATCCCAAATAAGTGGCTGAACCTCCAACTGTATCTTCAGTAGGAAGCCACTGCACAGGTTTGCCGCCGATCCTCACTATGCAGTGTCCACCCCTGACTTTTTTAGCTGCAGAAAGGGTGGTTGTTTGTTATCCCTCTTGCCTCGAGCAAAAATCATTACGAATTTCACAGAACAGCTCTCTTAAACAGCTCATTCTGTGTGTGCCAAAGGTATACACAGTCACTAAATGTACTGGGATAAAAGTCTTGGCTAATAGACTGGCATCAAGATCTTTCCTTTGGTACCGCTCTGCTGATTCACGTTGGCTGATTGATACCTCTGGTGCCTCTCTTTGCAGTTAGCAGGGTAATTACAATAATATAACTTTTTGCTAAAACAGAGTTTTCTGGAAATACATTGTATACAGCAGCCAGTCCAAAGCTGATGATGTGCAAAACAAGAGCTTTTGTAAAACTGCATTTTCTGTGAACCAAAGGCATAGATTTATTTTCATGAGCAACACTTAATAGCACAATCCCACCAGGTTCATTCTTTGCTTTCCTATCCCCAAGTAGTTGCTCCATAGGAAAAAAAAAAAAAGAATTCCTTGAAGTACAAAAACCCAAAATACAGCATTTTGCTTTATTTTGACCTCCAATCTAGCTGTAAGGCCAGGAACTGGAGAACAGGGTCTTCAGTCCCCTGTTAAAGTGCAGTGGTAGGTCACCAGAGAATTGGCCTGAGGTTTTTCCACTGGGGATACACCCCAGTCTCAGTTTCTTTAGTATGCAGCACCACTCATGGCTGTGTGATACTTCGTCATGTCACTGATGTTTTCACCAGGTATTTTGGAGGCTTTAGTAATAAAAACATAGGCAGCTGCTGAATCAAGGGAAAATTCATCACAATCCTTTTAGATGAGATGCTGTAGGACCCTTGACACAAGTCTCTCGGTGATAAATTTCTATTGTGTATTAAATAAAATTACTTAGAATTATATCTCAATTTTTAATTTTGGCCAGCTGTGTGGATCATCAGCATTCGTAAAGGATCTGAGGTAAATTCAATTACTGAGAAATGTTTCACCTGATCTAGGAAAGTTGAGTGGTGTGCATTACATTATTAGATGTTTGTTTATTGATTTCAGAGGGGTTATCCTATTATAGTTTTTTAATCCTGCTGAAGACTGCCTCAGGTTTTTGAAAAGCACTTTGGGTCTGAACAGCCACACTGAAGCAGCGATTTATTTGGTCTGAGTGTGAGGAGAAAAAAAATCAGCGTTTTTAAAATTGTCTCCAGTTGGAAACTGAGGTTTAAATTTGAGAAGGGTCAAATCTGGATTAAGTATTTTAGATGTATTTCTCAACAGAAAAGAGTGAACAAGCAGAAACATTCTGAGAGACAGCTTATGGATGAAAAAAAACCAACATTGCTGTGCAAAATATTAAGAAGAAAAGTTTGCTGGAAACTGAGATGGAAGCTTTCCAAACTCTGATACCTCCTGTAGCATAAACTGGACTTCAGTGGTATCTGCCATTAATTGTTACTCATATTGCAACAGTCCAGCAAAAGAAACTCTCAGTTAAACCCAATACCTCTACTTTTAGCAACTCATGTAGCCTCCTTCCTTGTGGCTCATTCAAAGTACACCTTTACACACTAGAGACCAAACAAAAACTAATTCTCCAACTCCATATGTTTGAATACAAACCTGAGACTGAGTCATCAGCAGATAAAAGCAAACCCCAAGTCCTGGGACCTAATAAAGACACTTGCACTTCACAGATTCATAAATACACTCTGATTTCACAAAGCAGTATAGCACTAGTTGGTTGTGGGAATATTTGGTGCTGCAAAGTAAAGTGATATTGTTTTCCCATTGGAAATGTTGATTAGTCATTTTTCTTGGTTTCCTTTATAGGAACTCTCTCCAAGGTTATGTATTTTAGGATCATAAGTGTAATTGTATCCTCAGAGCACATCAGTTCAGTTTATGTAGAGAGCATCATGGCATGTGTCATATGAATTCACTGGTCAAATGCTGTCTAATGCTGGTCTGCTTTAGTTCAAATTATCAGTAGTTTGTAAGTCTGAGACCATGACCTTTGTTGTCATTCAGTAGATCATCAAACCTTACTCTCAGTTATCCTGCTGTTGACCACACAGTGACCACAACAAAAGGTGCTCTGCTTTGCTGAGTTTGTTGTTCTGCAGAAATTAGCGGTGCCCTGTTTTAAGTTACAGAAGAATTGGAAAATAACCAGTCATCTTTGATTTACAGAAGCACATTTTATAGACTAAAACAGAGAACTCAGCCTTGTAACCACAGCTTAGCAGCCAGCATCGAGAAATGAGGGTAGGTTTTAATAAGGTCTTTAATGAAACTGAAGGTGTGCGTTCAAGAATCTCACAGCTTCTTGAAGTATCACAGCTGGACATGTTTTCAGGGTAAAGTAGGCTTGGAACAGTATAATTAAAGCATAAGGGGGAAAGATGTTCTTCTGCAAAATCTATTTTTAACTTCAAAGAAAGTTAAACAGAAGAGGTAGAAAACATTAGGTCACTGAGCGCTTTCTCTACAGCCTTTAGAAGTCAATGGGAAGTGCTGGATTGGATGCAATCAACCACAGCAAATGTGAAAGCCTAGTATGAAAATACCCTCATAAGCAAAGAGATATTATGTCTGATGGCTGCAGATGCCAGAAAATTGCTTTCCACGGGAATTCTTAAAAACATTACTTTTTCAGCAAATAGGTGTAAAAACCATTTCCATGCTATGTTTCATACCTGTTTTCCAGGGTCCAGGCTTTTAATTGCAGCCCACTAAACCAATTAAGAGTGAGGAATTCTAACATGTGTTCATGTATTTCTCTCAAAATCGTTAATTCTTCACATAGCTGAGAAAGTCACTAAGTTGAAATTACTTTTGTGTGTTCAGATAATCTCCTGAAATTCATTATCATTGTGGGCAAATTCCTGTAACTGCTCTTGAGCCAGCTTACTATTTATTTCAGTTCACATTGTGGTAGTCTTGTATTTCTAGAACTAGTTCAAATCAACATATTTTGATGTATCTTGAGTTATGCAAAGGGGCTGAAATAACCAAGATTTACATTGATAGAGTGGTGCAGGAAAGTTTCCTTCTTGTAATACTTGGCTGTAGTGAGTTTTATTGACCTTTTATTTCCCTGTTGTAGTTTAGGTGAGACTGGTTATCCACTGCACAACCTAAATTAAACGGCAGCTGGTTGGCTCCCACGTTATTCTGTGTAGGTATTTCAAAATTCATCCTGGTATATCGCTTTCCATATGTTTCACACTGAATTCTAAGTAGAGGAATGTCTGCCTTAGCCTAGATGCTTCCAGTCACACCTTCCTGGTATGGAAAGTCCTGGTTAATACTTTAATCACAAATGTACTTTTTCTAGATCTCCACAAGCACTGGCATTTGCTGTTGTTCTTCCAGCTGCCTGCCATTTTTTTTGCTGGCATTGCCAATATGAATGAAGATAAAAAATCCTTAGACTAAAAAAAAGGGGAAAAAAAAAAAAGAAAAGAAAAAAAGAAAGGGTTTGCCACTATTTCAAAGATTCTGTCTGAAGCAAGACCATAGCAAAATGCCTCAAGTGAGCCTGCAGACAGCAGCATAAAATATCCAGTAAGTATGCTATATACCAGGGGAAAATGCATTCTTCTTTTGTTTTTTGGTTGTTTTTTCTCTTATAAAATGAGATTTTTAGCGTATACAGGTTACTCTTACCCTGATTAGCCGTAGATCTCTCTAAACTCATTGAACATACCCAGTAAGATCTCATTTATCAAGATTAAGGTGAAAGCTTAGAAAATGGAGGACTATAATAAGGTCAGCAGCAAAAGGCCAGAAGTGTCCCCGTGCTTCCCAAGGCAGTGGGGCACTGAGCCAGGCTTTGCAGGTGAGAGGGGCAAAGACTTATTTCCCGTTTGCTCTGCGGTGTGAACACTCTGATACGTGCTGCTAAACCTGCGGGTTAGGGTTTCCTGTTCGGCAGAATAGGTAGTATACATAGCTGTGGCTGAGATTTTTTTTTTTCATGCTGTCTCATGGTTTTTGTAGGCTTTGAAGATTATTCAGCCTGAGAGAGAAAGTAAGTTATGAAGCTTTTCCTATAAGGGTGGTTCTTTTTCCCAGGGTTACTTGTGCTAAGTGGCACATTAAGTTGAAGAGGCAGTGGAGCCATAGCAGCTAATTTGCACAGTGGTGAGAGAACACTTTGGTTGTTTCTTGTCCTGATGAATCATAGAATTATTTGGGTAGGAAAGGATTTTAAAGATCACCTAGTTCCAGTCCTCCTGCCAGGGACAGGGACACCTTCCACTAGACCAGGTTGCTCAGAGCCCCATCCAACCTGGCCTTGAACACTTCCAGGGATGGGGCATCCACAGCTTCTCTGGGCAACCCGTGCTAGTGTCTCACCACCCTCACAATAAAGAATTTCCCCCTAATATCTAGTCTAAATCTACTCCCTGTCAGTTTGAAGCCGTTCCCCCTTGTCCTGTCACTACATGCCCTTGTAAATAGTCTCTCTCCAGCTCTTGTAGCCCTGAGGTACTGGAAGGTGCTCTAAGGTCTCCCCAGACCCTTCTCTTCTCCAGGCTGAACAACCCCAGCTTTCTCAGCCTTTCCTCGTAGGAGATGCTCCAGGTGCTGAGAGGGCTGTAACTGTTGAGCCCAGCTGAAGAGAAGGTTTAGGGGAATCTTGTCAATGTATTTAAATACCCGGAGCAAGGTGTAAATAAGACAGAGCCAGGCTCTTCTCAGTGGTACCCAATGGCAGGACGAGGCAATGAGCACAAATTAAAACACAGGAGGTTCCACCTCAACATAAGGGGAAGCTTTTTTTATTGTGACATAGCACTGGCAGAGGTTGCCCATAGAAGTTGTGGAATCTTCATCCTTGAAGATATTAAAATTCTTCTGGACACAGTCCTGGGCAGTCTGCTCTAGATAGCTTTAATGTTTACAGCCCCTGTGTTGCTAAACTTTGGAAGTTTGGGGTTGTTTTCACACAACAAGTCCCAGAAAAGAAAAGATACAATTTTTTTTTTGCTTTTCTAGAATGGACTTTCTGATTTTGATTTTTCTCAGTTATTAAATTAGAAGTATTATAATTGGTCTATCAGCCAGAGGTCTGTTACATCAGCAGAGACAATGGCAGTACAATAGTATCTCTTCTTTGTCTGTAATATGATTCCGGGGCTTGATCTGTAGCTCGGTGAAGATAAATGGAGAATGCCCACTGAGTTTATTCAGACCTGAACTGGAATCTGAATTAAACTCAATGCACAGAGAAAGATAAAATTTCTTCTTTTTTTGCCATTTTTTTTTTTGTTCTGCAGCACCTGAAATTCATCCAGCAGCTTTTCCCACTGAGTAAAAGTCACTTATCATTTAGCAGCTATTAGATTCATAGCCTAAAAAATAATGTAATTTATTTTATCATCACTGGTTAAATTGCTTAGCTTACAATGCTTCTGAATGTGAATGAAAAGAGTCTATTTGTAAACTTTCTCAGCAGTATTTCAAAAAAATGTAGCATGTATTTCATGTGTTAGAGACGATTAGACAGAATGTATTTTTTTTTTTACCTGAGTAACTTCTGAGTAATTTGTGAGAAGAGATAAAACACTGAAGTTAGAATCTGTAAATAAGACAGACATAAAATCCCCAAGCTTCTTACACACACACACATACACAAAAAAAAAAAAAAAAAAATCAGCTTTGTATTTTTGATGCATGTCTAAATTCTTTAATGAATACAGTCTACAGATTTGAAAATGCCTAGAAGACTTTATCAGCACCTTATCTGTTTCAGTGCATCCTATGTTTTGCTTAAATGTGTCTGCCTCAGTTGACATATTGCCTAAAGGCCAATAGAGTAGTTTTACATTTGGAACAAGTTCTAAAATTTGAATCAGGAAAAGACCTCTTCTGCATTTTCTGTCAACTTTAGAAAAAGTCTACAGAAGAAATTATATAACCCAGATTCACAGTTACAAAAGGATTAATAGTAATATTTTGAATTCTAGGGGACAAGGGAGATTGGTGTTATATAATATTTCAAAGCTGCTGAACAAAGCAACTTGATAATGGAGGTAATATGAAGTGAAATATCCAAGGTTTAAAGAAATTCTGATGGAATGGTGCTATTAAAGTCACCAGGAAGGCTGCATCTCTGGAGATAGCCTTAGAGAGGAACTAGGCCAACAAACTGAAGCACTCAGCTTCATCTTTAATAGATAAGAAGCTCGTTTTGCAAAAAATCAGTGTAGCACAGTGAAATGGAGGCTCTGGTAATTATCGCTGCTGAAGTTCCTCTGTTAGGTACCTCTCCCATGCTTTCTCCTATTTATGCCTGTGCTGCCCTGCTCTGCTGCCCTTCTACCTTTTTCTTTCCAGCCTCCAAAGCAACACCTGAGTTGACTGCTCAAATATAGTGTCCAACAAAGCCCAACTGGTCAGCAGTCAGGCAGTAAGTGGATTATGATAGTGTTTAATCTCTAGAACAATAACAGCTGAGGTGTACACAGGAAATACCAAGAGCAGTCTCAGAACACAGCAGGGTTAATGCATCTCTGCATTAAGAAAGAAGCAGCAAAGCATAGAAGTACACAGGGAAAAAAGTATTTTTTCAAACTTGTTTTTGATGATAGATTTACATGTAGCTTATGGGATCTGGGTTTTTAAGTCTAGGGCAGTCAGGATGTGGTAATGAAGTCTTGGAACCCACCTATAGTATTAAAAGCTCTGCAGGCCCTTAAGAAAGAGGGTTCTGGGTGTCACAGCACTTAGTGGGCCCAGAAGAACACAAAGCAGAATTACAAGGAAAGATCAGTGCAAAAGTGAAATACTGAAAAGCAAAGGTAGAAAATATGTGGGAAAATTCCCATAGAAGAAACAGGCATGCTGTTGCTACCTTTTCCAATAAAAAGGAATAATAACCAATTTTTAGTTGATTTTCACTTGACAAGATGACAAAAGAGCACTTGGAATGTCTGTGACAAAAGCCCCAAAACCTTATTAATTCATACATTGAATTTTTTAGGAAAAAAAAATTCTAGCCTTTCATATGTCTGGTAAATGTAAATCAGTGCCTTGAATTAGCTGCTGCTTACTCTTATATGCATACAGAGATGTGATAGTCTTAACTAGAGGGATTTGCAGCCTTATTACTTTTTATCTCATTTGGAAAACTATAAATTGGGTGTTGAAACTGCAGTGAACCTTATTAAATACCTTCCCTATCCCTACTGGTTGCCTGAAGTGCACAGTAGTTCTTTCTTGTTGCTGTAAGAGGGATGAAAGATTTAGAAGCTCAAATCTGTCCAAAAGGCAGCACACACATGCAGATCTGGAGAGGGTGCTTTCTCATTTGTAACAACGCCAAACTTTTGTTGTGATGCCTTGGAAGCATCTCTAGGTATTGATTCTGAAAAGGGATGGCACAGGTTCAGCCCTTGTGAAAGCAACAGAGTCAGCTTATCCAGCTTGCTTTTGAGGACGTCAGCCATCTATCAAGTGAGCAGTTTTTGCATATCTGGATGAATAACTCCTGTACAGCAAACTGTACGACAGGAGTGTTCAGGAATGCTTAGCTTAATCCCCTAGCTACTAATCTAATATATATTTCACATTTTGCCCTTCTTTTTTTTTTTTCCCCTCTCTCTCTACATGTGAATGTTCAGAGACTTCTTGCTTTGAGATTCAGATTTCAACTTTAAACAACTGATTTGTATCCTCGGAGGGGTTGTCAGCCCTTTCATTTTTAGTCACGGGGATCGTCACATGCTCCTCCCATTGTGCCCGTGGATCTTTTCCCCTCTCTGGCTCATGCTGCGTAACCTCCTTTCTCTCCCACGTCACAAGCGCTGCAATCCTTTTCCTTTTCTGTTTCATGCACAGCAATAATCTCCTGCTAACGCACCGGCTCTGACTAAGAGAATAAGCCCTGCCACCCCCAAGCTCAAGCAGCTTCCTGAGTAAGACCACATGATGGGAGATTACATGCTTAAAATATATTTCAGTCTGAGCGTTTTCTTGCTAGTTGGGATTCGAGCCCTTCCTCGCGGGCTGTGACGTTGCCCAAATCCCCCAGCTCAGGCCTATAACCCTGTGGTCTGTTGTTTATATGACCTCACTCCACACTGGGCTTCTCTTGAGTCTCCAGGTTGCTGGGAAGGCTCATGCCTTCTGATGTGCCCTCAGCTGCCAGAGATGGCACTTCACCATGTCCTGCAGTTAAGGCGTTGCAAAAATAATGTTGTGCCCTGGTGTAGCGCTTAGAGCCCAAAAATTGCGAAGCCCTAAGCAAGACGGGTTGCATTTTTCAGTCCTGCTGCCTTGGAATGAGGCTGAATATTCACCCTCTTATTTACTTCATTTAAGGTCGTGCATGTGTGTGTATGTGTTCGTATTTATCTAGCTGGGAAATTCAGCTAGTTTTCAATAAATACGACAAGTATAAATCTTTACACGACATTTTTGGAAGAAAAGCGAGCAGGTTGGTATCTGATATACACTAAGAATGGGGTCGCCTCATAGCTAAGTCACATAAGATCTAAGTTCGTGTGGAAGTACTGGGGTAGATAGGTGCTGTTTTATAAAATTTTAGTATGGAAACAGCTTTCTAGTTGGTCCAAATGTTTCTTCTCATCTCTTACAGCTTTAAAACTGTTACTTTGCCCTGGACTCTGAAGACTGGCAAACAGAATATTGCAGAAATCGGTAGTAAGGACTTGATGCACTATGCAGTCACTGTTTTCTTCTGCACAGAATGTCATGTGGTTTGGGGTTTCTTTTTTGTTGCCCTTTTTTTTTTTTTTTAACTGAAACAGAACGATGTAATAAAGCCAAAGTTGTGTGGGATGTCTGAATCCATCATGTGCTCCACTGCACAACTTTGAGAGTGATATTTTGCTCTGTGGTATGCTAGCTATAAAATGAGGGTAATACTCCTTGCCTTCTTTAGTAAGCCTATTTGAGGTGAGATAAGTGTGAAGGGATAATTATACATTATTACTATGATAACACTGTTCTTTTTAATGTATGATTTCATGCAATACTTCCTAAAAATCTTATTGCTGTGCCATTGAAGCATTCATTAGCCTTTTCTCTGTTAAACCAGGGTTTTTTTTGGGTTTTTTTTACGAGATAGCATGATTTCTCTGATGTAACTGTCCTTCTGCTGGGGACTTTCAACCACTGCTGAACTGAAGGGGAGAGAATAGATTTCTTTCTGAGCATGCTTTTCTCGGCAGGCTCATGAAATGGATGCAGTCCAGAATTATGGAGAATAGTCTTAGGGTGGAATTAATTTTCTTTTTATTTGACTATCTAAAAATTTGCTGTCCAGTCAAAGTTAATTGTGCAGCTAAATTAAAGTCAGCTGTCAGTCTTCCTCATAGTCTGGTTATGCTTTTTGAGTCTGCTATAGAAACACTTTTAGTGATCCAACATAATGTATATTTCCACATACAAAAAGAAATTAGTTTTATCTATTGCAGAGTTGTGATTTTTTTTTTTTAACCTGGGTGTATAAGTTTCGGTATTTAAAAAGCTGAAGTATTTTTGGAGGTAGAAATAACTTAGCACAAGTAGTGATGTAATGCAGGTCAATTTGTTCTTGCAATTTCATTTGGTTGCTACCAAGACTATGGCCAGCCAAGAGACAATTATTCCTTCCCCATTACATGGCTACAGACAACTGAAAATTCAGTGGCATTTATTCACAGAGCTGGAGAGATTACTAGGCCGTTTTGTTGGGGTGTATTTTCTGAGACATAAAGCTTTTACCTGAATTTTGCTCTGAAGTTTGAGCCTGTAGAGAGTTGAGTGCTTGTAAAGGCATCAGGTAGCAGAAAGCCAAAAAGTGAGGTCTGTTCTGTTTGTTGGTGTCTCCAGACTAGAACATGGCACAATTCAAGACACCAGAGTTAAATTGTAACGTTATAAGGTGGAAGCCGGACTGTGGTCTCTAAGGAGTGCTGAGTTTTATTATCCTGAGTGGCACTATATGTGAAATACCACGGCTTGTTTAAGCTTGGGTGGCTTCTTTGAAGCATTAGTAAAACAGAGCTTGCTTCTTTCAAGGTGCCACGTGAGTTTGCACTTGAATTTTATGGATTCTGTTAGGTGCAGCAGCTTGGTCTTCTACTCTGACAGATGTATGGAAACTCCACAAGTTCGGCATAATTTCATCATTTTAGATGGCAAAATATGTGACACAGGAAAGGTCTGTATGGTTGAATGAATCCTAGCCCACAAGACGTTTATTTTCCCTGACTCCACGACTGTGTCCTCCTTTACTCTACTGCCATGCTGTCATACCGTGCCATGTAGGCTTTGTTACTGATACAATGACATTATGAAAGAAATCCAATTAGCAAAAGGAAATCCTCCCCTTCAGCCCCATTAGAAATTCATGTGAAAGGTAGTGAGAGACCCCGTAACACCGATACCATAAGTTTTTTTTTAAATGCATTTTATTCCTGGATTTATTGAGAAATGTTATCAGTAGATTTGATACGAACAAGAGCTAAAGCAAGAAATTAGAAATATCATTTTTGGCCAGTCAGTACTTAAGACCTTGATTTGCTGAAAGACATCTGGAATGTTACTTAAGTCTCCATTTATGAACTAGATCATTGAGATTTTAGATTGTAGGTGTAAAATTGGGAGCCTGAGGCCATGCTCATCCAAGGGCTGCAAACACCACCATGCATGCTCAAGATGCTACTGCCCACTGCACCCAGGCTGAATTAGAGAGCAGAGATACCTCAGGAGGGGTATGAATTCTCTTTAAGTGCCCCAGTACAAAGTTAGCTGGATTAGTTTAAACTGCTGTTAAAAGCAGTTTAAGCTTAGATAATTAATAGCTATTGTGGTTAGGTTACTATGAAGCAAGTAATAGGAAACATTTTAATGTTTGTTTATGAGACAGCTGAAATACATTTAAACCAAAAAATTTCATAAAGGCAATAACAATAGTCATTAAATTTCTTACCCAGTGTGCAGAGTGTACCAAAGACTTCAGCAATTCTCAGAATTATTTTTGTGCTGTAGTGCTTAAATTTTCAATCAGGAACAATAAAGTAATGCTGGATTGCAATGGAATTCCTAGAAACTGTATGGCATCTGGATTAATACCAAATGAGTCCTTCATTATTGATGTTACCATGAGGAACACCGAAGTTACTAATAAAGATTAGACCAGTTCTGAGACAGTGTCAGCCAAAAGAAGACAGTTCAGTGAAAAAAGGTGACGTTCAATATGTAAAAAAATTGACGTCACCCCTTAAACTTCATGTCAGCAAGATTATAAGGATGACTAAAACTGAAAAGCCCAGTTTCTGTTCTCTTAAAAATGCTGTCTGATCCCTTGCAGAGAGGCTGGCATACGTATTTCTGCTGCCTGGGGGACACTGTGCATGCTGGGCAGAGGTGGATGCTGTGCACTGTATTCAGAGGACCAAATTTGGATCCACCCGAGGATCAGCATCGTTATGAACAAGGAATACGTTTCTAAAGTCTGCCAAATATGGTTTCCTTATAACTCAAATAACAGATTAAAAAAAACCAAAAACAACAAACACACAGACCTTGATTCAATAACTGTGCAGATGGCACGTGTGGGTAGTACATGAGAAAGTTTTTCTTGCTAGTTCCTTTGCTTATCATCCCCCTGTAGACTTTCTTCTGCCTCAGAAGCCTTCTCACCTTTGCCTCTAATTTTTTGCGGTTTATTTAAAGGATTAAATTTAATTGGAATAAGAGATTAGCTGAGGATTTGTTTTAGACTATAACTTACTGTAACCCAGGAAGATTTGTATGTCTGAAAATGAAGTGTGTTTTAAAAATATGATCACATATTTAAATCACTGATAAACATTACTAGATTTCGGTGGAGTCATGTGGCAGATAATTAATTGGTTCATGCTGATGAACTGATAGAGCCAAACCAGACGTATCCAAAAACCAGACATATCCACTGGGCATCATATGGTGCTGTAGAAATAGGGCAGTGTTCGGATATATCTTGCAAGGGGAGAAGTGCAACGATACAAGAGAGTTTGGTCCAATACACTGAGGGGATTGCTACAGATGAAGATATATGGAACAGGTCACAGAATTTCCCTCACTTTTCCTGTCCTGCATCTGAAAAAATATCCTCTACATTGCACCCAGTGCAAGGGAAGGGGGGGCTCAGAAGGTTGACTCGGAGTCAAGGACTTGGCTCAGCACATGCTGTCTCATCCCAGTTCAAAAAGTGAACATCCTGCCACTGCTGCTGATCATCAGGTCACAGTGACCCCAGCCTCTATTTATTGTCACAGTGTATTGTTTGTTGTGTAACCACATAATATATGTAATCTGCTGTTGAAAGGAAAAACCATATAAGTTGAGGCAGGGGCAGCCCTGAGTTGAGTCTGACTGGACACTGACCCAATTGTCCACATTTTCCCCCGTGGTTATTGGGGCTTCTCACACCATCAGAGTGTGAGTATATGATCAGTAAACTCATAGCTATCTAGACCCTGCTGTGGTCCCACATTTTAGCTGTCAGTATTGAACTGCACAACTGTTTCTGGGAATCTTTTCATCTACGCCCAGAATTCTCGGAATACATTATTCTTGATGGATTTTTCCTATTTTTCAGATCACCAGTGAAAACATAGCAACCTCTATGATGGTGAGTGAATGTTGGCAGCTAAGCCTCTCCCCAAAGGGAGCTGCCAGGCTGGGAAAGCATAAGGGGCAACTAGATAAACCACAGTAAAATAAACAGCATGATCCAATTATAGTACTATTTTAGGAATATGTATTTAAACATTTTTAACTATGTTACTGAAAAATAGAGGTGATAAGAAAAATCTTTCTGCCACAATATCCAGAGAGGTTAGAATGACTTACATGCAATTAGCACTTTATTTGATGAATGTAACTCTTCTCTGTCCACGGAATAGCTCTGTGAAGTCTGCGATGCCCTTTAAAGCATTTGCTTTTCAGAATTATTCAACAAAGCATTACTTCAATGTCTCTTATTTAAATCAAACTTTACATGAGATTTTTGGGTTTAGGACTTGTTTCTGAAGTCCTGTTGGCTACATGTGAAAGGCAGCTTCTGTAATATTGCATTATCCTCTGATCAGAGAGCTGGTGCAGGCAAGACACTCCCCTGTGCTTGTAAAATTTAATTTTTTTTTTTCTCTTCTGTGAAACTCCTCCTTTTCAGGCTATTTAAACATGGTTTCATATGTATCTGCACAATTTACACTGCACGGAAATTAAACTGGGATAAATTTTAAAACATTTTGAAATAGTAGCAGGTTTAACCCCTGTCAAACAAATCTCCTGAACTTCATTTTGTATAATAGGAAATAAAATCTGAGGCATTAGTGAGAAGAAAGATATGAGACAGATCACTATGAGCTCCCAAAACCAGCTCACCAGATATCTCCTGTGACCTATTGCTACAGTTCAGCCAGAGGGACAGTATTAGTACAGTGGAGCTATTTCTGAACCAACCAAACAACTTTTCATCAAAATCCAAATTTTCCCCATAAATGCTTTTGGTTTTTTAAAAAAAGTTCCCTTTCTTTTGACCAACTGGACACATGACATGAATCTGCATTTTTGGCAAAGGTGATCTCTTGCCATGGGAGGAAAATGCCTTCACATACATGGTGACAGAGCAAGTCACAAATGGACCCTTTAGGGCCATCCTTATGTAGATTACAGGAAAGAAGAGGCACTAACTGAGTTTTCAAAGCTGCAAAGCAGCTCTATAAAATCCTTCTTTATTTCAAACTGGTGTTGAGCCCAAGTGGCCTAATTGTCTCTGGCAGAGTCACAGCTGAAAGTGGTCTGCTGATGCAGCTTTGCTTTCAAGTCCTGCTGGTGGTGTTAAGACCTGAAAAGGTTGGTTTTGCCTCTTGAGCCAGTTCTGTCTCCTTTGGTGAAACTGACCACCAAAATTAAATCTCCAAGGAAAAAAAAAAATGTTATTTGCACCAGAGATTCTATGGAAGATATTAATGTAATGGAAGTTTCCTCTCTAAACTGCAATGTTGTAACAGTGAAAGATTTTTAGATTAGACTAAGGTCTTTTAAAATCAGCATTGAAGTTTTACAAAACTGAATGGCGAAGCCTGTGTAAAGGATGTGCCTCAATCCTGAAGGGAGCTTTCCAAGAGCTTGCTTAGTGTTGGATCACATACTTGTCAACTGAATAACACGGTACCACGCCCAGGACAGTAAACCCTGTTGGAGGTAAGATGTGTTGGATCAGGTTTGGAGTCATCCATCGTGAGTGCACCCGTCTTAATTCACTCGTATCGTGGACACAGCAAACTCACCTTTGGCTAGAAAGTGGTATGTGGATGTAGAGTAAGATGCAGCTGCAATAATATACTTTAAAAAAAAAAAAAATATAGTAGCAGCACTCAAAATGTTCCCAGAGAAATACTGGAGTAGAAGGCACAACTGAAAACAATAGCAGATGGGATGACAATGTGACCACTCCGAACTCCTATAATGTTTAGTTGTCTACAATGAAATAATTTGACTTTAAAAAAAAAATCAAATGTCAGTGGAATTTTTTCCAACTCACCACATTCACTGACCTTTGCATTGACTGTTCTCTGGGAGCCTTTGAGATGGAGCACATGCAGCATGTGGAGTCCCATGTCATGTCGGTCATCATTCTCTGCTTGACATTTCTTGTGTTCCTAAGTCGATATGTTCCAGATTAATGAGGCATTTGTTCTCAATCAAGAAGCTATTTAAGAATACACTTTTAATTGTAATGGGTTGTATATGATTAATTATTTCTACATGGCTTACTCATATTTTTTTGGATAGTTCAAAGCAGATTTTTTTTTCCACTGGGTACTGCCCAAATCTTTTCAATTTTCATACTAGTTATCACCCAATAATTTATGGAAGTGAATTGTCTTCATGAGGTGCTGCAAACTTTGAGAAATTTGCCTGGAGCTCTTTGTTGTAATGACCTTCAATGTTCTTTGTAAAAGGAATGAGAGGGCTAACGCACAAACTGGCTGCAAAAGAAGTGTGTTTAAGTTAATTTGTGGGTTTTTTTGAAAGAATCCATTGTTTTAGGACTACTCATCTCACAGTTGGCTCTGATGGGAGTATGTAGCCACTTTTATATTGTTCTGTGCTTGTCCTACTCTTTTAACTTGTCTATATCTCTAGAAGAAACTGTGTTTTAATGACCAGTGCATTCCAAACTGGACCAAGTTGTTCCCTACGTGTGT
Source organism: Oxyruncus cristatus (assembly GCA_013399855.1). Taxonomy (NCBI): domain Eukaryota; kingdom Metazoa; phylum Chordata; class Aves; order Passeriformes; family Cotingidae; genus Oxyruncus; species Oxyruncus cristatus. Next base: position 383,471 of record VXAY01001556.1, on the reverse strand, counting down.
GCTCCCTGCATGGGGGATAAGGGATGTGCCATGTGTTTTCATTTGCAAACTTGCTTCAGACCTTTTTCACGCCCTGGAGAATTTCCATTTGTTGTTGCTCTTGAAAGGACAAAAGGCTTAGTGCTTTAGGAGTCTGGGTCTTGAGGGATTACTTGAAAACTGTGATTTTTATGACCTTTCATTTCTCTTGGTTGCATTGGATATAATTTTGGCATGTGTAAGCGTGGGCCTAATGGTGATCAGCACACCAGATTCTGAGCTCAGGAGAGAGTCTGTACTCATAGGGGGAAAAGAGATTTTTCTCTCCTCTGAATAAGCAAACAAATTAACATTAATCCTACCCTTCCTGTAAGACTTGTTGTTTGTGGCTACAGAGATTGCAAATGAATCACCTGCAGAAGGATTTGGGTGAAGAGGGAGGCTCTTTCCTTTCTCACATCACCTCTGTCTGCAGCTATCAGATGGATAATCTGAACATCCACTCACAAGATATATTATTCTTTTCTTAAGTGGGTCCAGCCTAGTAAAATAATAGCCATGAAAATGCTACAATAAAAGAATAGTAAGAGCCCAAAGTGCTTGTTAGAGCTCTCCATAGATAGCAGCCTGCTATTTGCTGTGACTGATTTTTTTTACAAGTTTCAGGGGAAATGTGCTGTGGGCATCTGCCATCCAGCTATTTTTCTCATCTGTTTTCATTTTAATTGAGCAGGGGTAACATTATGTGGCAAGATCCATTTGTTCAGAAGGACCCATTAGATCTAAACTTAGAGGCTATAGCATCAGATTATATGTGCTGTCTGTGGGTGGCTTTTCGTAGCATATGGTGATTGAATCTATGTTCTCTACTTCTCTTCTCATGCAGAATATGTCATGAGGAGCAGCTCCTCCAGAAGAGCTTTCTCTGTAGGAAAGACATTCAAATTACTTTGATTTTTCCTTGTATCTATCATGGCAGTATGTTCCTGCAGGGCAAGGGACAGCGCTTTGTCAGTTGGGCTTACAGCAAAAGGGCACAAGTGGTGCAGAATGACTTAGCAGAGAATTAAAAGGAGGAACAGCAAATGAAACAAAGTGTAGAGTCATGACAAAGTGTAGAGGTGATGAAAATACCCAATAACTGCCCCTCACCCCACCCCTCAGTATGGTGTGTCATTCAGGGCTCTTCTCACAAGTGCCAGTGACTCATTTGGGTGAAATTTCAAAAGTTAGCACCCTGCCTTGTTCCTCACGGGGAGGTCATCACTCTTGATGCAAAGGCAACAGATCTGAATGTGTGATTGCATATAAGCCTCCACAGTTCGTGGCTGATTTGTTTTAATTTAAACTTCTGCATAGTATATTAATACCCAGAGCAGGAGAATGAGACAACAGGAGAAACACTTGACTGTATTGGCATCCAGGAGGGCAGGTGGGAAGTGTAATCCTCTAAACTTCCCAGTGCAACTTGATGGTGATCATGGGTCAGAGCTCTTTTTCTAGAAACCACTTCTCCTATCCTGGTTGTCAGAGGCTGAATTTTGCACTCAGAAGTGCTTTTGTCTCCATGCACGTGTGTGAACGGGGTGAGACAATGGCAGAAACGAGAAAAGAAACACTCTGAAGTACTGGTTTTAAACTCTGTGGCTACAAGTGCACTATCAAAAAAAAAAAAAAAAAAAACAACAAAAAAAACACCCCAACAACCCAGTGTCAAAAGAGGACAGTATGTGTTAGCAGTTTTGCGTGGGAAGTTTCTTTTACTGCAAAGGAAAATAATTTTTTAGCCTGAAGGTTAATGTACAGCAAAACCCTGTTCAAGTTAGCCTGTAGAAAGGCAGAGCTGAAACATGGATTAGCTATATTTAAAGGCAAAAGGGCATATGTGGGGACTGATAGAGAAGCAAAAGTGAACTAGAATAGTTCATGTCTCACTGAATCTGAAAGTGTACACTCCATTTAAAATGATAATTTATGGAGGTCTGATTGCCAGGTATTCAATTTGGTCCTGGAATCACTTGAACTCAGATTATATTTGTGAAATAGTCATGCTTCGCACAAATATTGTCAGTGTCAGCTGTATTGAACAGTCTGTGCTTTTTTTGGTATTAAGCACAATTATAATTAGTTGAGTAAAATGACAATTATGTCCAAAAGGGACCTCTTCCAATAAAAAATTATGCTATGCTACCTATTGCAAATCTTGTAAGTGGTTCCATAATCAGATTCAGCCATCCTTTCCCCCATCTCGATGGCCTGTAACCTACAGAATCTGTTGTTAATTTGTGAGTTTGTGGTTTGAATGGAGCTTGCTGAGAAGGTCATGCAGAGTTAATGCCAAGCACCCTCTTCGGAGAGACTGATGTAAGCACGGTAGGGCTGGCCCAACTAGACCCTGGTGCAAGGTCACCACCAGCAGCTGAACTTTGGAACCATTGGAACTGGTAAACTGGTTCTGCCGAAATAGCAAAGGTTTCCCACTGAACTGAACTGGAAACAGCTCGTGTGCTGGTCACATAAAGGAGAGAGAAAACGTTTCTCAGAATATTCAAGAGAAACGTACCTTTGCTCTGGTCTTCATCTGACAATGCAAACAAGTGACCAAAATGATAAAGAAGAGGTGCTTGTGGAAATGCTTGGTGATTAACAGGTTAAATGGAATATGGGGTCATACAAAGTCTGTAGGAAAACTAAAATTGAAAGGATAACTTAGAACCCTGCAGGTCCATTGCAAAATGCATTTTATAGAAACAGTAGTGAACATCATCCTCTGAGAAAGGACTGGAAACATAAAGTGTGGGTTACACCCCAGTGAAAGAGATTCTAGAGCAGACTTAGATTTAAAACCTAATTTTTCAAAAATGAACTGTGTGGCCAAGCGTGGGCTGGGGGAAGCAGAACGAGGGGAAAAAAAAATCTTCAGTTGTGTTCTGAGAGTGAGATGGTCAGATCTAAAGCATTTTGAAGTGAGAGTTCATATTGATTTTGGGGAGGTTGGTATCAAAGAACAGAGTCACAGGTATCGGTCAGAGCAACACTTTGACTTCCACAGTGAGGGATTTTTGCTTGCGGATACAGCAGGACTGAAATGCTGAGCTTCAACTTCTTTATAAATGAAGTAGGACTGAACTGTCCTGGGAATATTTGAACTTTAATAAGCTGATCTTTAATAAAAAGGCCACTCACACCATTGCAATCCAAAACTCACTTTATAAGAGATTCCCTAAGGAAAGCCCAAATTAGAGTTTGTTGTTTTTCAAGATTTTCAAATTTATGCATAGCAATCTTTTATCTTCCAAGCCAAGGGCATTTCCTATTTCAGTTTTATAAATGCTTATCCTGGCCATTAGACACGGGGCAAATATGAACAACGAAAGTAACCTTTTTGTTGGCTTTTCCTCTTTTTGGAAAACTTCAACCCGTGCCAATTAGTGTCAGACTCTTCACACCTATTGAATACCCACCAGGGAACTCCCACAACGCAAATCTCAGCTGTGTGATATAAAACCAGTTATATTCTAGATTAACTGTTTTGTACATTTTCTAGCAGCGTAGTTTCGAAGGGGTCAGCATGGGGATCTTAATCTTTAGAGAATGAAGACGATGAAAACACCTATACTTGACACATCCACCAGTGTCAGAACTGTGAACCTGAGCTTGTGTGAAAGAAACTGTGCAAAAAGTCCTGGTGGAGAAACATCTGCCGCAAATGTTTCAGTAGGGAAAAGATATTGTCTGGCTGAAAAATGCAGAAACAAACTCACAAATGCAGCATGTTGCTGTTTAACAGATATACGTGGCCTTAGGGACCCATGTGGCTCCATTACTCGTCCAAAGTTCAAAATGAAGAGAAAAATAAGTTTTGACAGTCGCTTCAGAGGGAAGTGATAACAGATCAAAGGACTTGCTTTTATTGCGATATTTTCATCATTATGGAAAAGAATCACTTTGGACTTTAGCTGCTGTTTGAAATCTTTACCTTTTAATAAGTGAACTCTGTAAATGTAGCTTCAGAGAACAAAGGTTCCTCTTTTACAGTTAAACTTTTAACCCTTGAGGTTGAATTGGTGGAGACCAGAGGGAAAATCCACTGTGTTTTCACTGAACTTTTTACCCTTTGAAAAAAGCTGAACAAGTTTAAAGTTCATACACTGAGCAAGAGGTCTCTACTGGGGATTTCTGGTATTATTAACTTCCTGACCTCAGATAATTAAAAGGGAAGAGTGGAGGCACTGCAGACTTTGACTCAACTTTGAACTTTTAACCTCTTGAGGAACGTTTTTAGTGTGCAAGTGGTACACACAGTAAACTCTCTTATTAACTTACTTTAACCCACGGACACAAAAACTGTCAGCAGGCCAAAATTATCCTTTGTCCTTTATGTCATATTTCTATTTGTGAAGCAGTTAAAACTCAAGGGGGATATTGTTTGGATACAAAAAGTGACAGAGACAACTCTTTTCCAGGAACTGGCAAGTACAGTAGGCAAGCAAAGGGAGAAGCAGCCATGAATCTGTCGGGCACTGCAGCGGGGTTTGTAATTCAGACTGTGTTGGGTTTTACCTTTAGGACATACACCAATGTTTTAGTGTTGCCCCTTGGCAAAATTTTCTTGCAGAGTGGAGGTGTTTTATCTCTTTGTTCAACAGTGCTTTACTTCCTAAAGCATTAAAAATAGTGATACTCAGCGGCTTGGGAGGGTATGGATTTATTGACTAGGAAATAATCAAACGAGTAGCATTGTAAATTTTGCATTTGGGCACATAAATTGTACTTTCTCATGGCTACTGCATAAATGAAAGAAAAAAAATCTTTGCTTCTCATCTCAGCGAGATGAAGATTACCTGTGATCAGTTGTTAGTCAGGGATATTATTTATATGAACTAGTCTGGGGAACAATGTGGGAAGCTGTAAAACCTTCACTTAAACCTTCCTGCATTAGTGTTATTGGGGTCTAAAACAGAATTATCGGGAATCCATGGAGTCAGAGGTAAAACAACTTAGCTGAAAAAAAACCAACAAAGAATGTTGAATGAAAACATTTCTCATAGGAGAAAACTGTAAACTTCTGGGGCAAAATGTTAATAATTGGTATCCTCTCCATTTTTTCACCACGAGAAAAGGAAGAACATGAGTTTGCCTCTTATGGTTCCCTAAATGTTTATTGCATATCATGATGTGCCCAATCATAGCAATTGTTTGTCATCTCCACGAGGAACTCAACAGTGTTCAGTGTAAATTGTAACATTCATTTCAGTTTTCTTTAACTGCAGAAACACAATCAGAAAAATAATGCAAAATGTCTTTTGGAAGCAGATGTGCCAGAGCATGAAATTGCTTTATTAAGATTATTAGATTAGCAGAAAAATCTTTAGGCTGGCTAGATGTCATAGTACGTATGGATGCACGCACCTTGAAAGTGTTGAATTTGGAAGATTTTTTGAACCTCTTGATTAAAGTCAGCTGAACACAGAAAAAAAAAAAAAACAAACCACAAATCAAATAGTTGTTTATGGGATCATCCCATATGTCCTGCTGAAAATTTTGGCACCTCTACTTGTAAAGGTGGTAGGTTAGCCTGATTTTTTTATTGTTTTTCATTGGTTTTCTACTGTTTCAAAGTATTGTCTGCATTACTAGGTAGTGTGATACCATTCAAAGAGCTCTGTAGAGTGAAACTGTTAGTGTGGTAGGACCCAATATTCCTGCTGTATGCATGTGAAGGGTATATTTCAGACTAGCTCTGGACTGATCCCACGAGCCCAACACCCATTAGTGGCAGGAGCACATCATGAGTACTCCTAAGGTTTATTTTCTGGTCTGTTTTTAACCTGGAAGAAACTGTTTCATGTGCTCGGTGCCCACCCAAAAGTGTGACCCAGAGGGCAAGAATTGGAGGTGATGAAGGGATGCACTTCCAAAGCACCCTCCTGTTCTGGACTGAAATCCCTCTGTAGATGCGCCTTGTGCCACTGAAACAGGGGGGCAGAGGTTGGCCTTCAGGTGCTGAAAGGCCATAATTAGGTCACCCTGAAGACTTCTCTTTTCCAGGCTGAACAAACTCCATTAAATATGCTGCACTGAATCTGAAAGAAGCATTGCCCTGTGTCTATGAAGTCCTGAGTCAGAAAAACACTAAGGCTACTGTTTATAAGCTGGAAAAAATGAAATTACAAATAGACTGCTATTGTAAAAAACAGTAGTGAAGGAAATAACATTTAAGTTGCTACATATAAGAAAATTAATATAATTTCTTTTTCTCAAATGTAGATTTAAACATGAATTTTCTTACGTCCTGGATGGGGACAAGGCCTCTTCAGGACACAGTGAAAGGGAGGGAGGACATGCTTATGAAAGCCAGCTTCCTTCTGTTCCACTTGCAGAGCAGAGTGAATCCTTTCCTTGTGCCTTGGCTTCAGAGGAGAGCATGAAAACCATGACAAAGTCTCATGCTTGGCTGGGCTGGTCCATCCCCTGCTGCACCAGTGGCACAGAGCAATCCATACACTGTGCAGGATTTCCCTGCTCCCTTTGTGACTTTTAGCTCAGATTTTCCACTGCAAGGTAGGAGGCTTCAAAGTCTGGTCACGAGGCCAAAGTGGGCAATCTTTCTTGTGGACTGCAAAACGCATTCTTGGAACAAAGACTCAAGTCCTTCAGATACTTAAAATCCTGCTGCAAGGTATGAGGTTAATAAGACCATCTCTGTTGGAAGGTTACCTAGATGTTTTTCTTTTTATTCAGCATAGACATAACAGTGCGTTTTTCCCTGACCAGGTCACTAAACTGTTTTCGTGCAGAGGTTTTCCAAAAAGCATTTGGCTTGTGGTATATAGTTGGCACAGAAAATTTCAGCTGGAGCTAGACAGGAGAGGTTTGGCAAAGTTACAGGCAATTGATAGCAGGGTGTTTATCATAACAAGCATTGGGAAACCTTGCTACCAGCCCCTCCTGCAATCTCACAGCTCCTACAAAGAGACAGAATATGTAAAATCAGCATGAGTGTGTGTGCATGTGAGCGTGTGGATGGATGGAGAATGTCCACGTGCCGTGAGTTTTGCACTGCAGAGCTACTCATGTGAGACAGTAAGTACCAGAGCCTGTCCCTAGGCATGGATTAAGGAAGGCAATTAGACACATGCTCAGACACTGGGGTGCCTTCCTCTATCAGACCTTTGCAGACTCATCTGTCCTTGTGCACCACTGTGCCTCTGGAAGCACTGAACTTCTGCTTTCCCTTGGATTGCAGCACTGGTGAGCCGGCACCGGCTGTTCTCTGTGGCAAGACCCTCAGCCCTGCTGATCCACACTTGCTGTCCCTCCGAGCAAAGAGGTGTCTCATCTCTTTGTGCAGATTTTCCTCCTGAGCATGGAGAGTATGTTCAGCTTTTAATGGAGGTGGAGGTGCAAGCAGAAAAAAATTGTAATAGAGATACTTAGGATTCATACGAGGCTCTTCAGGAGGGAACTATATGATAGAGAAAAATATTGGTGGGACAGTCTGGATGGAGCATCCAGATATTATGGAAAGAGATAAAATATAAACCAAATAATTATTGTCATCTTTATATAAATGGAGAGTGAAATTATTTACCCAGACTTCAGTATGAAACCGTGTCAGGATAAGGCTTTGAAAGTCAAAGCCTTGCTGTCAGTCCTGCACCCAGCCCTTAGCTTTATGTCATGCTGAATGTAGGTAGCTCTTCCCTGCTTTCTGTGTGGGTCTGTGATAAACAAGTTTATAAAAATTGGAAAGCAAAATTCTCACCTGGCCCTGCACACAGAGACAAGAATGAAAGAGAAATCCCGGTAAATGTCACATCCTACACACTCTGCCCTTGAGTCCTTCAAAGCCAAATGATCAAGGCTGAAATATATTGCCTGAAAGGAAGGAAGAGGAATCAAAAGCCTGCTCCACCTTGCAAAGGGGTACAGCTTAAATTCCAGTCAAGGTGAGGAGCAGAAAGAAGATATAACTGAATGACAAATCGTTCTTGGGCAGTTTGGAGGGATAGCACCCTGCTTACTAGAGCTAAATGGAAGGGCCAAACCTGGCTCTAAGCACGTCAGTCAGGGTAAGAGGAACAGAAGTGACAACTGGCCGTTGTCACGTCCCTCCTTCCATCACGTGGTTCTGCCCTGCCTGCAGCTGCCCTTGGCTGGTCCGAGCACAGCTGCGAGGGTCTGACCGAGGAGCTGAGAGCCAAACACCCAGTCTGTAGGTAGAACTGGATCATAGGAAAACTTTCCCCTGCAGCATTTGTTTGCTGATGGCCCATATCACCTTCTTTACCCCTCCCACCAAATGGATGATGCGGCCTTGGGAAGGCTCTGATTTGAAGTGCCAGACAGGAGGAGTAGTTTCAAGAAGGAGCACAAGGAGAAAGCGTTGGCAACAAAAAGGAACCATACAGGAAATTCAGGAAGTGATTCCTTGGCAACCTGAAATCAGGCTCTTCTGGAGGTATATGTTCATATCCTCATTGTGTTTCTCAAAGGTGAGCTTAAAAAATCTCACCGTGGCCTCATTTTCATTCCTCGGCTGTTTCTCTCTTAGATTATGTGGAAGTTTAATAACATGCAAGGATTTGTCTGTAGTGACTACTACTTGTGCCAGGTTAGCTGATGGATGTGCATGTCTGTTTTTATTAGTTTATGACTCTGCAGAGAAGACATCTGAGTGTCCACAGGGATGAAGAAGACATGATCCCTGCTGAAAACTGCTTGCAATCAGATTTGAGGATTGATCGTGAAGGATGACAAGACCCAATGGTGAATAGATGCGGGCCGAGCAGGAGTTTTATTAGCAAAACAGACTGCATGCTTATCTATGAAAGCATTCCTTCTTTATGGTGGGTTGGAAAAAGGTTTTTGGTTGGTCAGGGTTTTTTTCAATGTTAATCACTCTGTGGGGATGATCCATTGCCACAGGTGATAAGAACGATGTGCCGGAAGTTTGCGAACTGGCCAAGCAGATACTGGTGTACAAATCAAAGGAAACTTCAATCTTAAGATTAAAGCTCATCTAATAAAGCTGACCTTCTCTTAAACCAACACCATGGTGAAAAAGTCCTCTCCTGTTTCTCCTTCCCTTCCATGCCGTGGCTGTATCTCCAACAGTTTAACAGCAGAGTGTCCTAATCAGGGTAAGTTACATTTCAGACCTTGTTGGCTAAGCTGGCTACTGGCAGAGGAATCTTCCTCCCTTGAATGGTATTTTCTTGCCAGGAAGGGAAAGCATATTATTCTCCACTGGATAAAATATAGAACTATACAAAAGGAGGGACACATTAATGGTCTTTCTTATCTTCAAGTCCAAATTTTGTATTAGTTGCTTTTTTTTTTTCTCTCTCTCAGCAGTGGAACCTCTTACACAGAATAAAGATCAAAGCATGTTCTTTTATCATGCCTTATGCCTAACCAAAGACAGATAATCAAATATATTACTCCTTATGTTCCTTGGCGAAGAGTTGTGAGGCAAAAAGACACGTAACTTTATTTTAGAGGAATATAGTTTAAATCAGAGGTTCTAGTGAACAGGAAGCAAGTAGCAAAAAAAGTGTTCAGGCTTCAAATGAAGAAATATAGAACAGAAAGTAAATGAATCACAACTGATAAGATTTTTGGTTTAAAAAAATTTTGTTTTATTTCACAATCGCATCAGATTAAAAAATACATATGTGCATAGCCTAATTTATCTGACTTAAATGCTTTTCCTCTGACACATTTCAATCTGTACACTGAGGCAACAGAGTATTTTTCTCTGAGGCGTAAGTGATACCTTACTTATTATTTTGCAAATATTTTTATAATATATAAAAGGTAACATTAATAAGTAATTGATGTTTTTAAGAGTCTTGTTTGGTTTCAGGAGTACAGGGCAATATTTTGGACAAGTTCAGGAACTTGTGTTGATCTAAAGGCCTACCTTACTGGCCACAGGACCACCACGACTGCTGGATACTGTACTCAAGAAGGGCTTGTTTGTATGTGCGTGAGTTTGAATGTTTGTTACTCATTCCCAAGGCTTCATTTTTTGATCAAATCAAAACCCAAAACAGCTGTTTCTGACCATGGTGAGGATACCATAAAATCAGTGGTAACAAGTAGTGCAGAAAAGGTTATATCAATTCTGTGCTACTGAAAATTTGCTGATAGTAGCTCAGAAATGTACAGTTTACTTCTTCTTATAAAGGGCCCTTATTATGTTCTGGAAATACATAATTATAAAAAATTATTTATCCACAATCACAGATTGTCAAGGTCAAGGAGAAGCAAATGAAATGATTGTTGAGTTTCCTAAGTTCTTACTATTTAAGGAAATCGAAGTAAATGGTAGTAAGCAAAAGTTCAACAAAATCAAAAAGTGGAGCTGAGAGTCTTGCACAGTGAAAGAACATCAGGAGTCATCACTTGGCTTCAATTCTGGCTGTATCCCAGCTTTCCCTCCCAAGAAATGCAGATTCACTCTCCTTTTAAAGCACATTACCACCTAAGCAAAAAAATCCTCTCGTCTTTTTTAGTCACAGTTATAAATTTGACATACTTGCTTTACCAGAGGATACACACTACATTTAACATTTAACAAAATGCATTCGTGTTGGGCCATAAGATGTTCTTGTAAACAAGTACCCTGTTCCCCAAAGAAGGGTAATTTTAGCGTTGTAAGAAACTTCATGGTTTTGTTTCTGACACTGCTACACCTAAAATAAACACCTTTCCCCAAGGAGGAAAGGGGAAAAGTAAGAATACAGAAAGTACTGTATGAAAACTTCATTAGGACCACCCCGAGCCTGTCATCTCTCTCCCGTGGTGATGGGCACAGCACTGCACCCTCCCTGAGTGTACTGCCATTTTCTCCTTTTAGGGTAGCAAATCTGGATCTGCAAAGTTCACGGTGGCACAGGAGCCGCAGCCAGTTCCAGGAATCTGCTGCCGCTCCCCGGGTCAGCTCAATGTTGCTTTCATCAGGAGTGTCACTGCAATGGGGAGAAGTTGTTATAACGAGTTTCAGGAGGCATTGACATAATCAGGTCAGCTGGAGGTGCATAAACAAGGGAGAGGGGAACAAAACCCGTAGAGAAATGTATATCTTTCTATCCTGTCCCCGTGAGACACGAGGTAAAAAGCCTTTGCTCTCACCTGCTGGCGTGGCATCCTTGCTTCCTCCTTTTATCTTTCTGGCTGTAAGGCATTTTCTTCACTGCAGCCTGACAATCCAAGGACATTTTCATCCATTGCTTGGATCTTGGGCAAATCTTGCCTTTCTTCTTGCTGTTATCATGGCAGGCAGATTTTTTAATAGGTTGCTTAAGGGCTATGTAACTCCCCACTGTTGGAATGTCTGTCACTGAGATGGAGAGAGGATGGGGTCTCTCCAGAGGCTTCAGGGCCACTGGGGAGGGAAGAAGAGGAAATTTAAGGGAATATTGTATGTTACAGGAACATCTAGAAAGCTTGTGTCTCTGATGATGAAAACATTACTGGGCTTTTGTATTTTCTCCTCTTTTGAGCCTATTGACAGTTATTCATGACAACCGTGATCTGAAAAGAGCCAGAAAAAAATACCATGTTATGTAATTTGTACCTGCACATGGCACATGCTAATGCAAACTTTGGTTGATCACAGAGCAGGCTGCTATTACAGCAAAGGCTGAAAAATACATTTTCGTTAAAAAAAAAAAAAAAAAAGTCTAGAGGGGTTGAAGTTGCTGGAGAATCTTCTTTTCTGTTGTGACACTAGTTATATGTCCGAAGTAGGACCTGCAGTCCTGGCTGCAATATGAAGCACTCTGTATTTATTGGACATTTAGAGTACATAAATGCTAACATACATGCCAATATTTAACACAATCTCTTGCTGTAAGAGAAATTATTTCAAGAAGAGGAAACATGGCAGATTCTGTACTTTATGCTGTTGCTGAACAAATAATTTTCCTTCAGAGGAAGAGGGCTTAGAGAATATGACAAGGAGTCTTCATCAGTCCCATCTCCATTAAGCATCCAAATTAACCAAGAGAGGAAGAGACTTTTTTTAAGAGGGAAATGGGAAACACATTTTGTTCATGAGAGGCTGGATTGTTGTGACCTGCTGCAGCACCTGTGAGAACTCACAGATTAAAGGGACTGGGTTTAGATAGTCCTCTTGGGAAAAGTTTGAGATGCCCTAAAAAGAGGATGCAGTTGACAGGCTAGATTCTGTGACCTCTTTACAGATGAAGACTGGCTCTGACAGAAGTGGGCGAAGATCTGCAGGGGTTTGGGATAAGACTGATGTCCTTGTAAGTACAATCTCCTGCTTCTGGCAAGAGTGTGGCAGTGTATCACTCCCTGTATTTGGATTATTACCATGCTTTCTACCTACTTACACTTCATTTGCAATTTGGGATAAGTAGAGTCATCATCTTCATTTTATGCCCCAAGGTTTTGACTGGTACAGCTGTGTAACGTTAACAGCTGCTGGATTCTGTTATAGAAGTGGCTGCATTTTAGGAAGAGGCAATGAGATTTCTGCTGTACAGTTTGTTCAGCCAGTTTGTGAAGCACCTTGTAGATCCAGGTGTGTAAAAAAGTGCTTAATAATATGGATCTTACAATAATAATGATGATAACATGATTAACATCCATGTTTTGATATGTGGTTTACTGCTGATTTATTATGCAATATGCAGAAAACCTTGGGCTCATGTTACTGAGCCTCACTGAACAAACTCCAGGTCTAGGAATTAGATTCCTATTCTTCAACTCAGTGATTAAAATTTAAAAAAAATACTCCAACACTTGTATTTACATTCTTGCTGCAAAACAGGTCACCCTGCCCTTTGAGTTCTGTTTTCCACAGAATGGGCCAAATCTGTTCCCAGAGTGAGTCCTTTGACTCCAGCATGGTTGCACAAGAGATGACTATTCCGTGAATTCTGCAAAATAACTCTGTTTTGATTAGGGATAAAAAATTAGTATTTGGGTGGAGTCTTATTCTTGCCAGCCTGCTAGGTGTCGTGGTTTGGTTGGGTTTTTTTTGTGTGTGTTTTTTTGTTTGTTTGTTTTGGGGGTTTGGTTTGTTTGGGGTTTTTTGGTTTTTTTTTGTTGTTTTGTTTTGGTTTGGTTTTTTTCCCCATTGACTTTAACTGGAGCTGGAATAGACATTGTTTAATTGAAAAAATAAAAGGAAAAAGGGAAAAAATATATTTTACCTGCTTTCTAGCCATTGTACAGTTATCATAAGCCTGTAAATGACAGCAAAATCAGAAGATATAATAAATATCCTATCTTAGCTATGCCTTCCGTTGTAATATCATTTCCTGCTGAAAACACAGGCACAATTCTGCTGCCAACACAAGGAAGGAATTGGGTCCACTTGGCTTAGTGCTTCCTCTCTGAGCTGGGAGCTCTGGGTAAGGATTGGCACAGGAGGGGATATGCTCACCTGAGCACCCCACAGAGGAGGCACAGACAGAACCAGACCACAGGAGCCTGCTGGGAGAGGCTGGAAGAGGTCGGGGGACTGGAAAGTCCTTTCTGCCTTGCACAGGTGGGACACCAAGCAGGGAACTGCTGACTTTCAGTGTGGGAGGGTAGTAGAAAGGCATGGAGGAGAGGGATAGAGCCAGCTGGGAAGGCAACTATGATAAATTAGAGGCTTTCCGGAGAGTATGGAATTGAAAGGTCAGAGGTGCCTGAGGAAGAGACAGTGGAACTTCTCCTGTACAGGGAGGAGAAGAGATGACTGGAGTCACCCACGCAGTGTAGCAGGACAGCTTTCAGTGGACAACTGATGTAATCCCTCTGCCCCTGCATGAAAGAAACTGGCCAAGCCAGTCGTCTTTCCATTGTCTCGTCTCCAATTACTTTGCCATAGGCAGGGACCTGCAGTGCCTCAGACTGTGTCTGGTGGCAAATAAATAAATCTGATTGACTAGTGCTGCGAACATTAATTCTCTGGGAGTAGCAACAGAGTGGCATTGCCCTTTGTACATGCAAGGTCCAGGGAAAAAAATGTACTGGAGCACTTCTCTTTCTGATGTTTAGCTGAAAGTAACATTAAAGACCTCAGCTCCTCCCAGCAGGTCATTAAGCCCCAGGAAATACCCTGTTCCTCTATGGTTATTGCTTAATTATTTTCAGCTCTGTAATCTAATTTGCAGTTTGACTCTGTGTTGATTCTAGCTGCCATATCATAACCCTTGCAGTACAGGAAATGTGACGCAGGGCTGGCTGTACTGACGTCTAAATCTTTTGGTGAAAAGGACCTTTTTCTAAGCCTGAAGCTTCAGGAAATTGTTCATTTTCTAGAAAGCCTGAAACCTTTTAACATTCTGGAGATTTTACTTTCTCCTGTTTTCTTTCAAAAGTGCTTGACAGAGTTTACAGTGCAAAACTGAGTAATGGAAGGTCTTTCATGGAGTATGTGCCATTCCTCTTTAGTTTTAAAACAGGATGTTAGAGAAATATGTCACATGGAGGAGCTGCTAACATATTCCTTTTATTTTAATTAATCATAACAGATGCTTCAGGTGTTCTAGGAAACAAGGAAACAAACTCACAGCTATGAAGGGATGCTGTTTGAATGTAAGAATTTCAAATGAGATAAATTAACAATTGAAGCATTTAAAACTTGAAATATTATTAAATACGGGCACAAATCAGACTGTTTTATTTTAAACAGAAATAACTGAGTTTATGCAATACCTACTACCTACTTGGTTTCTCTAGAAATCTCCAAAAACTAACAGAAAAGCAGAGCCATAGGGGGCCATCTGATTTTGAGGTATGTCTCATCAAGACTCTCGTTCTTATGTCTGGAATTGTTTGGCAAAATACAGGGACAATATATAGGGTTCACAGTATATGATATATGGGATGCTTTTGAGCTCAAAGGTTCTTGTGGATGCATATGAATCATGCGAGCCTGTGGGAGGGCATTTAATCCGAAATAGAGCAAACAGGGAAAGAATGCGAAGGGGTGTCTGAAATGTAAGTCTCTGGGAAAAGCCATCAAAAGGGCACTGGAGGAAATAATCCAGACTAGGGAGATGAGAATGTGGGAAGCATATGGGAATTAGCAATCAGCAGTGCAAGGACTACATTTTGGGTGAATATTCTGGATGAGTAGGAAGTATTGCAAGCACGATTTTATTACGTTTTTCTTGTAGCCCTTTTGTTTCCAACCCTTGCATGCTTACCTCGGAACCTTGGTTTCAAGCCAGGTTAAATAAACCTTCCTATTGTTTTGCCACAGGTCTGTCTCATGTCAAGGTGCACCGAAATGAAACAGAGGGCCTGAGCCTGCTGCCTGCGGGGCTCAGGGTCTCAGAGGGGCAGAGGAGGGGTGGGGGTTCCTATTCTGTGTGTACTGAGGAACCCTGGCATATCCATGCAGCTGCTCTGAAGCTTGCATTGCCACATACTTGGTTGTGTTTGAGACATTCCTCGTGGCTGGTGCAGGAAAAGCTCCTTTGCTGCGGTGTATGGGCGTTCATGGGGCATTTCTCAGCCTGTGGGGATGGTCAGGCATCCCTGTGTGATGCTTGTGCCCTGCCTGCAAGCAACGGTCCCATCTCAATCTATGATCTCAGGATCAAGGAAAAAGATTTCCACGTGGTGGAACGTGTGGAACAGCATGTTCTAGGCTGCTGGACTCAGCTGAGCAGGATTACTCCAAAACGTCGTGTGCTGTTCAGCCTTCATTGTCTCAGGGATGTGGATTATGAGAATGTGCAGAAGAGTTATTCCTGCTCTTCTCCCGTTCTCCTTAGTCACATAGCTCTGCAGAGCTTTGTGAGGCTGCAAGCCAGAGCAGGCCCTTCCAACAGGGAATTTCAGGGGCTGGTGTCAGTGCACTGAAGTGGTGTGTACTAACTAATCATTGTGGTGAAAAATACAGTAATACTCCTGAGCTGTCCCTGAGCTGTTGTACAAATGCATGTGTGTAGAGAGGGGGAAAAGAAAAATTGCAATTAGCTTCCATATCCCCCACGCAGGAAGAGGACTGCTGTGATGTCCAGATCACCTCCTCTCTACTCCCCAGCCCTTGGTCAATTATAGAGGTGAGCCCCCAATAATATGAAGTAGTCATGGCATTGCAGTTGCAAGGCCTTTCCTCCTGAGCAGTACTGTGACAGCTAGGCCTTTGAAGTAGAAAATTTTTTTTCTGGTAACAGAATTAACTGCATTAATTCAGTGTAAATGAGACTGAAATGGATGAGTCGATAAGACTCCACTGTTGTATAGAAATATTGCATTATTCCAATTCTTCTCTTGTTTGTAGAAGTTTTTCTCGTAGGGGAACACAGTCTTCCAACAAATATCTCAAATATCTAACTCTGCTCAGCTGATTTAAAATGAATAGGCAGCTTTATGGTCTCAGTCTGTATTCATTTTTAGACTTAAAAATTCTGACTGAAGTCATTGGAAGACCTTTGATCCATTAGTAATGCAGGATCAGATCCCTCTCCATGTAGAAGACCTAACAAAGGGTGAGGAAATGGCAACCTCCCCTTACTTCGTCACACAGCGTGGTGACTCTTCTGTGATCAGAGACAAATGTAATGATTCAGGAAGCAAGGCCTTAAAGCTTAGAAGAAAGGCTGGAAACAGAAGATATTCAAATGACAGCTAGAAGAAGGGAACAATGCTGATATAATTGGAGTAGACAAAGGATGTTCACTTTGTGACACATTTTGAGAAACATCCAGGAACATTTGTTATGCCAAAGCAGGTTCATGGTTCAGTGGAAATGCCATCTTCCGATGGGGAAGTAAGCAGAAGAGGCAGCGCTCTCTGATCAGACAAAGGAACAAAAATAGTTCAGGGTTCCACAGCAGATAGATGTATATACAAGTTCAGATATACAGTTATGATAAAAGTCCTGCTAAGTGCGCACAGCACTTTCCTTCAGTGCTTGTTCCGCTGAGGAATGACTGCGCGCTGCTTCTGTTCCCTAAGGCAGGGCTGCAGCGTTCAGACCATCTGCCTCCGTAAGCGCCGCAACGGGTACTTACGATCTAGGGACTGGTTTTATTTCTGTATCTAAAATACATGATAAGAAGGCGTGGTCAGGCCTGTTCATGCCTTAAGAAATGTCTGATGACATGGGAGTTGCTCAGATTTACGCACTCCAATGCTGGCAGTCCTTCCACGGCAGCCTCATGTAACAAGTGGAGAGGAAGTTTGCACAAGTGGCTTTTTCACTTTTAACTTTTAAACTTTTTATTAGAAGAAGAGCTTCTCCTTTCTCTCTCAAGCCACAACAATTTCCATGAAATTTTGAGTATAGGGAGGCAAATTACAATAGACTTGAAAACAGAAGCCAGGAGAAGCCTTTAGTCCATTTGTGCAGACTGACATGTTTTAGAAGGCTTATCTCTTGGTGATCAAAGCTGTGTGAGCTGGTATATCTGTCTGTGTACACACATATTCACATACAAATAGTAGTGTATGAACTCTACAAGTATTCTAGTATCTGTATATATGTGTGGGTATGAGTGCAATATGCAATATATGTATTTTACTTTGTTCCAAGATGAATTATGTTCCTTTAATTGTCTGGACTGAATTCCTGGGAGAAAGAGTTGAACCTGCTCAGGGCTGGACAGTCCAGGGAGGCTGACTGGAGAGGGAGCGTCCACAGAGCTCTCTTCAGATGAATAGAAACACTCTCCCATGCAACAGCAGGAATTTTCAACACTCAGAATATCACTGAGTAACTGAAATCAAGACTGAAAGCAGGACCTGCCTGAAAGGATGGCACAGGCAGAAGAGGCAGCACTTCAATACCCTTCTCAGTGGCTGAGATTATTCTCTATCTAAAAAGTTAATTGTTCTATTTTTCGTATTTTTGATGATACCTGGGGGCTTTGAGCGTTTTTACGTTTTAGGGCTACTGAATAGGTGTAGGAACATTCACCTTGATGCTGTTGTCTAGCTTGGGCCACACAACACTTTTTGATACAAGCCCAATGGTTGCATTAAATGAAGAATAACTTTCTTCAAAGTTATTCAACTTTTCTGAAAGTTGGCAACGAATGTTTTCTGAAAGGCATCAGGAGGAGACTTTACCATATGCCTGCACATGGTGCTGACTGATTTCACTTTTAACAGTATGTTCTTTATTTCTGACTCGAATTAGATAGTCTTAAGAACCTCAGCCTTTATTTTTGTTTTAATGACTTTGTTTGCTAAATTGGTAAGCCCCTATGCTACAAGTACCTTCTCACCGGTGAAGTGGTTTTAGCTGCATTTAGATCTGCTCCTGATCTTTCTTGTCCAAAATAGAGATTAAATGGTCTCTCAGTGTAGGGCACCTTCTCTTTCCCTCATATATTTTTTCTTTCCTTTTTGTGTTCTGGCTTTCAAATGTAAGGATTAGACCTGTATGTAGCATCCTGGAATATATCTTTGGTCTGATCACCAAAGTATGCTCATTAGCCCTCTCCTGCTGACTGACCTTAGGTGCATCCAAAGATAGTGTAAGTGTTTTTTCCCAAGGAAATCATGCTGAACTTCTGTTCACTGTGATACAAAATCTTTAACAGAGGCACAAACAGGGTGTAGCAGCTCTGAGAGTTATGTATGACTTTCATTCCTTGTTCCTCTTCCTCAAGAAATGAAATAATTGCTAAAAAAAGTTATAGTAGTTTAACAAACCTTTTTTATATAGTAAACAGACTAGGTATAGTTTATAAACTGTATATATATATATTTATCAAAGGAAATAATAATGTGTTACGTCACTTGGTCTTTTGCCAAGAGCTTTGGCATGTTACCGTTGTTTGAAATAAACCTGTTTTTTTTGCAAAAAGAGTTACAGATGTAATTTGCATCACTGTGGCACAGCATGGACTCTGGTGGTTTGATTTTCCAGATCTCAGACAGCCCTTGAAGAGTCTGCTGGTTGTTCATTCAGCTAAGTGGGTTCTTCCATAAGGTGATCCTCTATGTCAGCTTGCCCTCAGAAATATGTAACACGTTTTGTGTTACAGCTGAGCCCTCAAGGCCTGGTATTTTGAGCAAAGGAATGCCCTTAGCCACACTACTAAAAGTTTTGCAGGATGGTGCTTTTACCCTGTAATATGTTCTTCTGTGAACTTTTCCCAGAAGCTTCTTCATCTCTTCCTTTTAATTAAGAAAACATGTCCTTCTGAACATCACATCTTTCACATAAAATCTTAAGCTGACTCACACAGAGGCTTCAGTGTCCTCAGTTAGGTATCCATTTAAATGCTGCGTAATTCTTTAATAGTCTAATATCCATTTTTAGTGAAGAAAAATATACTCTTTACACTTCCTCTCTCATTTATATAGTTCAAGTAGGTGTTACTGGCATCAATTTCAGCGATTTAAACTTTCTGTTGTGACAGACTACTGAAGGTTTTTCAGTGGAGCTTTTTTTACCTGCAGACACAGAGGCAGATTTGGCTGAATAAATTCTCTCATGGGACCATCTGGTAGAAGCTGCTATTTAATCTGCAGTATCATTAAAGTGATATTAGGTGTGGCAGAAACCAGCCTATGGTACGTCTGATTTGGGGGAAAGCTACCCCTTTAATTTCTTTTATGAAATGAGTCTGTGCATGTGTATGCACAGGATACTTCTGCACATATAATACTTACAGAATTGATTTCTTAGTAAAAAATATTTGGCTCCAAGAGCCTTAGAGCTGAAAAACTAAGTGAATCAATACATTGCTCACTAAACGAAGAAGTGATAGTTTGAAAGCAGCATTTGTTCATTCTAATTTGCACATTTGACCTTGACTATGCCTCTAAGTCAAGCAACATTCTTAAGAGGTGGTGCCAGGATGTAGGTTTCTTTCTTGTTATTATGTTCTCTAGGCTGCTTTCAACCGTGTTTCTGTATGGTAAGCCAAACTTATCCTTGGAGTAAGACCATTTTAGTCAACGGATGCATTTGGCCCATTAACTTCAGCCTGCCATAAAGTCAAGGGCAAAAAGATATCCTTATGCAAAGCAGAATCACTGTAGATATGCTACTAATCACTGAGGATTAGAATGAAGATATTCCTGTCCTCAGAGCACCTTGTTATGGCTTTTCAGCGTTTTGGTTTTTTTTTTTAAATAGCAAAATTACATCAATTTTATTCTCTTATTTCTAAGAAGAAATCATAGTTTCATCTATTAACATGAAGTGGTGACACTTTATTAGAAAAGCAATTGTTTCCTAAATCTTTTAGTACTTCTGTGCGTGTGATTGCTAAGCAATAGTAGTTCTAATTAGAGTTTCATAAATTGCCTATGGGCAAAATGGTGGGTTGTATGTGAACTTTCCAGTATTACTGTTTGGGCTTGAATATTGTTATGGATTATTTTAAACGTATGTATTTCAAAGGAAAATAAGTTCAAAATATCTCTGTAGGACTGAACTTCATTCACCTTAATCTTGTAAGTAGATCTACGAGAAATCCACGGGAACACTTGCTGGAATATGACATCAATTATTCTTACGGTCCTGAATCTAATTTTAAGTGGCATTTTATAATATGCAATGTTTTGTCTGAACAATAATACTAATATCCTGCCAGTGTTCTCAAAACCGAAAAACCCACCCATGAGAGTAAATATTTCACTGGCAGAATTAAAGGGATTTTTGCCTTCAAAATTAAAGACTTCTTACATTTAATTTTGTTTAGATTCAACATGATTGGATTTTAGCTGTAAATACTGTATAGTGTATCTTGAAGGTATGTATATATATATATATGAGAGAGGAAGTGATTTCATTCATAAAGAAACGAAGTTCGTCACTGTATTTAATTACAATGTTCTGAACTGAAATGCATAGCCAGTGGGAATAGGACTATTGATTAAAAACTAGGGTAGCTTCTGGTTTAGTCCGTTGGAGGCTCTTCTTTCTTTTTTCTCCAATTACTGTGTGTAGGAGAGGTCAGTCTGATTGCATTATAAAATTAGGTTAAGAGACAGCATTTCTGTCAGCATTTGTGATCCATTTCTTAAGAAAAAAGACACAGTAGAATACTTTAAATTCAGAGCACTTTGCTGTGATTGGTGTTAAGAGTTTTTATATTACCCTCCAAATTCATCATTACAAACACAAAGGTGCCCAGGAAACAGACACCACAAACTGATACTCGTGGGGGTGTGAGTAGTCTGGTTTGTACTAAGTATTTCCCTTCCATTTGAGGGAAATTTACTATGGAAATTACCATGGGTGTTTGGAGAGCATAAAGAAGCAGAATGAACATCATGAGGATTTTATAGGAGGGAATCTCATAATAATATCTGAGAATTATATACCTTCTTGGGGACAGCATCTCTTATCTGAGAGCCTAGTTGTGCTCTCTGAGCATCCCCAGCAGGAGGGTTGAGAGTTGCTGAGCTCCATGGACACGGATTGCTGCATGTTCATCAAACAGGTGGCTCCTTTGTGGCAACTGGTTTTATTTTATATTGCAGTCAGGTTTATACTTGTCTGGTGAAATATTCTAATAATGAAATGTGATTATGTTGATATAGGAATAAATAGTATAGTAAGATTTCTCAAAAAGATAATCAGGTTTTGCTTAATGCTGCTGCTCAGTGTTTTGCAAATTGATGAAAAACAGAGCTCAAAAGGATCTTAAAGGGTCATTCCCTCTGTCCTCATACTGGATCAGCCCCATCTAAAACACCTTGACAGATGTTTGTCAGGCCTGTTCCTAAAAACTGCCAGAGTGAGGACTTTGTGGCCAGCCAAGACAATCTGTCTTTACACTCAGAAAAGCTTTTCCTAGAAGCTGAAATTTCCTTGGTGCAATTTAGGCCCATTATTTTTGTCCTCTCTGAAGTGGATAAGAAGAGCAGTTTATCTCCCTCCTTTTTCATAGCAACCTTTTACATATTTAAAAGCTGTTACCGTGTCACCTCTTAGTCTTCAATTCTCTGGGCTAAACAAACCCAGTTCTTTCTGTACTCTCCCAAGGGTCACGTCTTTCAGAATTCCGATCATTCAAGAAGTGTTTGTGAAACTCCCATCGACTTTGGGAACTGAGTAAAAATCCTGTATTTGCAAAGCATCTAGACTTAATACAGCCATTTTTATGTAAGTGCCTTGTAATCCACATTTATGTCTAGATGTGTTTGCTTAAAAATCACCATAGGACATCTTAGCAGTGACCTTGTGTATCCACACTGGTGGGAGCACTCAGCCTTTGACTTCTGTGTTTTAGAAATGTACGTGGGACAGATGGGTATCTTGTATACTCACATGACATAACATCTGCTGGTGAATAAAGACTGTTATAGAGAGATAAAATAAAGTAGGGAATGTGTTTACAAGTACTCAAGCAGTGTTGCATATACAGGAGTGTACAGAGTTACTTGAGAAAAAAAAAAAAAGCCAAAAACAATTGCAAAAAAATGTGTCCCTGTTCTCCTTGAACAATTAAGATACTTTAAATGTTTCTGCTGTCTGTGCTAGGATATACAGAGCAGAATGAAGAAAGAATATGAAATAAGATCATCAGTCATTTAAAAGAGAAAATGCTGATGACAGAGGTAGAGCTTCTCTTCAGGTTGCTTTTTCTGCCATTCTTTTCATGCCTGTTTAGATGTCTGCAGCATTGAGGTGTTCATGTAAGCTAGCCACTGAACAGTGCCTTTTTTGAGTGATAAACAAGAGCTTTTAGAGTTCAATTATATTTAATCATATACAGATATCTATTTCTGGATGAGATGAATTGCAGCTGAACCACTTTTTTTCCCCACTCCATTAAATTTAACTGAGTCTAGGTGACTAATTTAAACAAAGTAGACTCTGCCTAAGTTGCCAACCAGGTCCGTTAATGAGAATTCCTTTAGATCCTCTCGGATTTAGGGCAGAAAGTCCATATTGTGGCCTCTTTAAAAGAAAGCACTGAAAAGATGACAAGCAGTCACTGGGAGTTGAGTTGTGTGGCTCTAATGCTCAGCAGGTGGAAGATCTGACACTGGCATGATTCCAAGGGGAAATCTGCCATGGGTGAAACAGTTCCAGGAAAGGGGAATTGTACTATCTCTTTCCAAAGAGAAAGGGAGGAAGAGTCAGAAGCAAAGATGAGTAAGAGAGACCTTCAAAGGCCCTTCAGAGGAGAACAGCAAAATAAAGGAGGACTTTAGAAATAGCTTTGGTGGAGACAGCAGAAGAGAAGCTGGATATTTAGGAAAGAGAATTGGGAAGACAAATCAGGATGCTCCTATTTTACCTATTTTCCCAGGGCAGAGAAATCATAAAGAGGGATATGCTATAATAAAAAGGAGTATGTAGGAATTTCCTCTGAACTTCCTACTTACTCCTGAGTATTAGCAGAGGACTTGACTCTGTAGACTTGAGGAGTGCTGATAGCTGCTGGAGAAGAAGAGCTGGAACAGAGATTGCAAATGAGGGATACACACAGTGTACTTCGCTAGGGAGGAATGGGAGACACTCGAGTTTGTACTGCAGTGACTGCGAAGGGTGTGTGAAGACAGTGGACCTCTGTGCTAGAGATGGAGGACTAAATGAATTGAGTCCAGCTGAAACTTTGAAATTACCAGGATAATTAGGAAAAAACTGAAACTCTTGTGCTATAGAAGGGGCAGCTGCCTGCAGTAACACCTTTGTCCTAAGCCCTGAGTGCTGTGAATCAGTCCCCCTCAGGAGCAGCCTTGGAGAGTAGTGGTTGCTGGGAGGTGACTCTTTGTATGCTGCTGCTTTTTCCCCCCCTTCTTTTTCTGTGGTGCCCCTTACCTGTATCTTTAGCCAGTTGTACTGTACTTTCTCTGGGCTCAAATATGTCAGTCAGACAGTACGAACTGAAGTCAGACCCCGGCCCATTCTTTCTTGCTGATGTTCTCTGGGCAGACAGCAAGCTGTACATGCCTAGATGTGAGAGTAGGTAACTCTGATCCAAGTCAAGTGTTCTTGCACTGCTATTAACTCCAACTGATAATTTTTTTACCCCTCAACAGAAATAGGACTAGGTTCTACTTATTTACATCAGTTTTTGACAATTACTAAAGTACAGCTTTATTCAAATCTTATGTGTGACTCTGAAGAAAAGTTTGTTCCAGTTCTGGCTTGTCATTCTGTTTTGATTGGTAAGGGTATGGTCCAGAAATTTCTCCAAGTTTTGGATTGCTACCTTTCTCAATCTAATAAGTGGGTAATGTCTAATCTTCAGCTAAGAATGAAATCAAAGTAAAGATTAACAGATTCTTCAATGGTGCTCTCAACCCAGGAAGTCTTCAAGGTGTAGGAGTTTGTGGTTTGTAGCAATACATGAGCTACACAAACACTTAAGTAACAGCCTGTGTCGTGTCAGGCTTGACTTACAGAGGGACTTTCCTGTCTGAGGCAAACACTGGGCAGAGATTTGGTATTCAGAGCGGCCCAGTGACTGTGTTAACCTAACCCTGTCCTTGGCTCAGGAAATGCTTGAGTATTCGGTACAAAATGGACAAGTGAGGCTGACAACAATCTGTCTAAAAATAAGTGGAGGTCGGTGGTGATGTCATCTTCAGGGAGATCATCGAGGTTACAAGCCCTGCTCCAGTCAGTCAGAGATAAGATTTGAACAGGACTTTCCCACAGCTCAGAGATGTGTTTCAGTCAAACTAACGGAGGGGAAGAGAAATAAGAACTAATTCCTACTCTTCATGGTAGCACAAGTAGGACTGCCGTGGAGCATTCCTGAAAGGGAATAGTGCAGGATGCCTCAGTCCCTGCGCATTTTCAGGAATATTTCCATCTTCAGTGTGCCCGAGAGTCCACGGGCCTACTACCAACATCTGCAAGGTTTACGTTTTAGGTTGGGTCTTATTTTACTTGCCTCTTAAATCTGAGTGGACACCTGTTAGCTGAAGTCCTTGGTTGTCCAGATTTTTGTGACCAACATTAACCTGTTGATGCTTAAGGTGTATCTTCACAAATGTGGTCTGAGCTCAACAAGTCGCTGTTTTTCCCTGATCCCTCAGTACAGCTGGGAATGATGCTGAAGTTCCTCAGGGCCAATCAAAATTACCCTGTTCTGTTCTGGGTCAGAAGGGAGTTCAAAATGTGCCCATGTATCAGCACATCTTAGGTAACCAAGGAATAGATAGGATAGGGGATGAGAACAGACATGGTGGAAAAGGTGGAGGGGGTGGCAGGTCCATAAACTGGCCTTGTCACTGATCTTCAAATGTCATGGATGTTCAAATTTCCCAAAACCACACTTGCAAGTGCAGGATGTTCTTACGTTATTATGGGCAGCGAAAAATAATGGCGTAGATTAAGGTGTTTTTGCCTCATGGTTTCATTTTTGTCCTTCTTTTCTTGACTTTTCTGATGTGCAGATCTTACTATGAATTTTCCTTCCCCTCATCTCCAATTACAAATATTTCCAAACTAATTAAATAACAACACTTCTCTTTTATGTTTTAGTGATGTGAAGCAGAGCTGATTAAAGGATAGGTAGGCAAGGACAACACAAAATTTCTCCATGTATCTGTCCTGCAATCTCCTCTGTAGCAAGTTTCCCTTCAGATGTTTTACACAGTTCACTGGTGCACATGGAAAATTATGTTGCTGTAGTTAATAACCTTATTTTTTCTATTAAATTTATAACCCTTACTGGGAATTAAATGTGAATAAGTCACTTGATGTTTTTGCTCTTATTATAAAATCCATATGTTTCCTGAGATCTCCAAGTCTTGCCATTTAATCTGACTCTAGTGATAATCGGTTTTGGAGAAAATGGCTATCTGGTGAATAACCAACAAATTTATTACTGCCTACAACTATAGAGGACATTCTTGTTTCTGTTGAAAGCTTAGCATTTTCTGAGATAAAAGACACGTGCCCATGTGCTTGTACTCAGTCTTTTTTGGCACAATCCATTTGTATCTTTTTTTTTTTCTCTTTTTTTCCCCTTTTACCTCTAGCACCTTTGATCTGGGATAAGTGATATTTGAGGGCATTTCAGTCTTCCTCCCTGAAATAATGACTAGAAAAACCAAGTGTCTTTCAGAATTGCTTCCTAAAAATCAGCAACTTTCCAATGCTGACTGTTCACTGGTGCATTCTTTCTTCATGCAATCAATGGTGCAAAGTCCAGCTGGAGGCCAGTCCTTGGTGGTGTACCACAGGGGTCAGTCCTGGGTCCAATACTGTTTAACATCTTCATAATGACCTGGATTCATGGGGCAGAGTACACCCTCACCGAGTCTCTAGGTGATACAAACCATGAGGAGGTGTTCATAGGCCAGGAGGTTGTGCTGCCATCCAGAGGGACCTTGACAGGGCAGAGAAATGGGCCAACAGGAATCTCATGAAGTTCAACAAAGTCCTGCACCTGGGGCTCAGGTGACATGGGGCACTGGGTTCTCCAGTTCAATAAAGACAGGCATACTGGTGAAAGTCCACCGGAGTCACATGAGGAGGGGATGAGAGATTTGGGACTGTTTATCCTGGAGCAGAGCAGATTCCAGGATGCTTCCTAAGGTCCGGAAGGGTCTGGTGATTGTGTACTAATACCAGACTGGGGCAAGGGGAGTGAAGAAGAGAGAGCCAGAGACCTCTCAGAGGTGCCACGAGGCAGGATGAGAAACAATGCGCACAAACTGAAATGAGGAATATTCCACTGAACATGAGAAAACTACTGCTCTGCTGTGAGGGTGGTGAAACACTGGAAGAGGCTTCCCAGAGAGGTTTTGGAGATTTTCTAAAGCTTACAGGACATGGCCCTGAGCAACTTACTGTAGGTGACTCTGCTGTGAGCAGGGGTTGGATCCAGACGATCTCCAGAGGTGCCTTCCTGCCACAGCTGCTCTGTGTGAGTCTGTGGTCCTTGCATGAGTGTAGCAGAAGCACTGCAATGGGCTTTGTCTGGAGGCTCTATCTGTAGTCAAAGCTGACTCTCTTTACATATTTTTCCTTGTTCCAGCAAATTTCCTTGTGTTTCCAGTTGCTCGTAGTTTTATTTTCCAATATTAATCCTAGTGTAGGAGTCAATTATTTTTATGTCCTCTTTGCTCTACTTAATTTGCAAAATGATTTCATGAAACCATTAATAATTATGCAATATAAAAATTAAGGCTTTTCACATCCGAGACTTTGCCTAATGTATCCCATGGTTCTGTGCTCAGGAGGGCATTATTGAAACCTATAGACTAAACCCAAGCTGGGGTTAGCTGTGCTTGCAAAAGATGAGCTTGGATCTCTCAAACACAACAGAGCATCTTGGTTAAAGGTCAAGGTAGTTTCAGGGTGTTACTGTATGTATGTTTGTTAACCACGGTACAGCTCTGAGTAAACAGCTTATTCTTTAAGCTCCTGTCCTCGTGTGTCTCCAACAGAAGAGTCATATAAGGGCATTGGGGTTGGTGGACCAAAGGCTTGGTTAATTCTGGTGGAGCATCCTCATGCCATCTTGTGTACAATTTTTAAACTGCATCTCTGTTGTATTCATGCACAACTCCAAACTGGCTGGTGAATGCAGCTGCTAATCCCAACTAATTCTTTTTACCTTCTGTTGTTAATTGATTACTCTAATGCAGGGAAAGTCTCTGAAGTCTAAAAGCCTGCAGAATGCCTGTGTCATTAAAACAATGATGTTTTCCTTTCCTTTCTTCTTTTCCTAGTCTGGGAGATTTAGAAACATTTTAGTAACACCATCTTCCCTAGCTGATTTTCCTTCAGACCTGACTCGTTTTGGAACTGGTTGATTACCCTGATGAGCTATATGGGCACTTTGTCTTGGCCTGCTGCTGCTGGGAGTGAGGTGCCTTTGGGATGCATGGTGAAGAAAGCCTGTCACTACTTGGCTTTGGCAGGACTCTTATCAGCTACTGATGAAGGCAGTGTGCATTGAAGGTCCTTGTCCAATCTGTTTTTAAAAATCTCTGTCATAATTTCTGGCTCTTCCTGAGCTACCCATATTTGGCCAAAATCCTTTTCATGTTGTACATCCCCTTGACTTGTCTTTTCTTGAGTCTTGTCCACTTCTTGGCAAGTTTTGCTTTAGAAGTCTTGTAGCTGTTTTTCGTATCTCTGTTTCGTGATTTAGCCAGTCAAGGTAAAAATATTTCCTCTGATACTTCAAGCAGGGGCTGCTTTCATCTGTCATTTTCAGAGTATTTGAGCACTCATTGAATTATTCTCCTTATTTGCCACTAGTAGCACCATTGTGTGTGAATGATTCTTGTGGGATGTTCTTGATTGGTGCTAATCAGTATAGATTCACTGAGTGAAGGTTACTTTCCTAACAAAAAAACGGAAGTTTGGAGTTATCAATGTGATAGTTCCTGTAATTGCTTCTCACCCCAGCTGAGCTGTAGATGGGAGGGCAGGGGGAGAGGGAATTTGCAGTAGTGAAAATAGGAAAAGAAAGAATGGTAAAGCAAATCCCTCTGGCAGAATGTACTCACTTCACTTCACTCCCCCAGTTCATCTGCTCTTTTGTCCTGTGTATTAGCAGGCAAAGAGTTTACATAAGGCAAATATATCCACTTCTCTTTCTGAAATTTATCTCATTCTGAACTCCGTATTGTGACCTATTATCCCTGCCTGCTGAGCTGAGCGTTCACCACCTTTAACTAGGTTTTATATTCTTCTCATCATTGTTATGGTTACTCAGTTGATCCTTGGATATGAGTGTTTGTGGTTTAGATGCCGGAAGTTGCAGAAGCTTACAAGTCAAATGTAGGAGGATATCACAAACTGCCAGTCTGGGAAGTGTTTTTCCTTTATTGCTTGCAGTTGTAAAAAAAAGAGATCAAGTTATCATGCCAAGATCTGGCATCTACCCTTTGTCAAGAAGGCTGTTTCTGCTGAAGGCCTCTGTCATGAACTGGCTGCCCTAGGGAAGCCTCCTTCTGTAAACATCTGAAAGTAGGGTGGTGGCGGCTGTTGTTTGGCAGTACTAAAACAAGGAAACCAGACAGAAAATATCACAGCAGTTGGACTCTCCCACAAGCTGAAAAGGAGAGAAAGGAAAGTACATGAAGGAGGAAAGAGTGTGTTTGTAACACCCAGTTTAGCAGAAATGCAACAGTGCATTCTCCCTCCAGTCTGTAATGCTGTGAGTCAGCCGTGCTCTCAAGCTACCTGTGAATGGAGTTATAACTAAAGGGATGGCCTCACAAATCAGTGGGACTCTGAGGGCAAAATCCAGAGCAACTCTTTAAAAATATATTTCAAAGTGATCAGAGATGTATGTGTCTTACATTGTTCACCAGGGAGGAGTCTTTCAATAGCAACCAGAGTTAATGCAGTCATGAACTTGAGCATCTTTCAACAACTGTCTCACATTTCGCTGAAATTATCATCCCATGAAGCCTTTTTCCGAGCAATTCCTTAACCAAGCTCAGTAGCTGGAGAGCAGCCATTACATCTTCATCCTTCATCTGGTAAAGCAGCAGAACATTTACCAATGTATACACAGCTGAGAAATGCAATTTGACTGGTACATTAAAGGTATTTGGTGATCTTTAATCTTAGCATAACTGCTGCCCATCAGGGGTGCAGTAATGTGCTTCACAAAGCGCACAAGAGAAGACAAGACCCTTAATGAGTTTTGGCTGAGCTGGGCACGTTCTGCACAGTGTTGTTCAAATTGTCTCAGGCTTCCTGCCAAGTAATGCAGAAGAAAATGCCTTAGAGTATGCTAGCTGTCTATCAACCTCACAGAAAGTTTTCTCAAAGACAGTCTTTGATTTGTGAGTCAACCACTATTAAGCTAGTGTCAAAACCCTCTCTAGAGGCAACAAAATGGAGCATAGTGCTGCTGTTACTTCTAGCATCAAAATATTCATCTTGAACTCAAGGCTCTAGGTTATTTTTACTGTGGTATGTCTCTGGAAACCAGGAAGGGTTTGTGGGGTGAGTTACATGGCTTAGATTCTGAAATGCTGGGAATAAAAGCTGGGGAATGAATGGCTGGAAAGGTTGTGACCGTCTTGTAGCTGAGCTTATTAAAGGAAACAAGAAGGGCTCTGTCTTTACAAGGCACTTGCACGTACGGGCACATACCTGTGGTGTGAATGGCAAGTTTGCAGAGAAGTGCCGTGACCTCCCTCTGGTTCCTGTAGCCCACCTGCTAAACATGGCAGGTAGGACTGGCTGGGCTAACCAGTGATGGCATATTGGCTCTCTGGGAGGCCCAGGGACTTTGCACTGTGTTGCTTCTGGGGAAATGTCATTTAGCCCAGTGCCACGTCTGGAGGAGCTTCATGGACAGGCACAGTGGTCAGCTTTGAATGGGCACTGCAGTGCCTCCTGCAGCAAGACTGCCTGTGTTTAGTCTCTCAGAGACTGCAGGAGAAGTCTTTGAGGAAGGGACACTAATGTTTAGTGAAAATGCCAGGGAATCATTGCAATAGCTGTCCAACACAGCCCCCACACAGGGGCTGAGTAGTCATGACAACTGTAGTTATCAAGCATTGGCATGGGCCAGCATTCAAAAATCGTTTCACAGGCTTTAAATAACCCATCGAGCTATGGGCTGGCAACTGCAGAGCTGGTACATGACAAAAATACATCTTCTGACTTTGAGGAACTGACAGAAAGGACACCAAGCCACAGGTGATCACTAAAGAGTCAGCCTAATTGCAAACGATATGCATAACAATGTTATGTCTCTGGGTAGTGCATCAATAAAGGCCTGCTTGAGATCTTCAACGAGCCAAGCTGTAGGCTAAGGATTTGTAATGATACCAGCAGGATAGAGATGCTCAAAAAGGCCTTCACACATCAGCCTGATAAATTTATTGTCTGAGTTTCCAAAAAGGCTTTTTAGAGCTTCATCTCATCTGAGTTTGCACTGTTGTAAGTATTTGAGTGTTTGTAAGGTGTGGACTAATGGATTTAAAAATGAAGACATGAATTTTAATGCTGTGACTAAATTTGTAAGGCAACAAGAAACAGAAACATAACTTGGATGATAGAGAGCTCCTCGGATATAGCTTCAGAGTGGGTCCATATGCAATTGCCAGGAAGTTTTCATCTCTTCCCCCTTCCACTTTCCTGATTTGGTATTCTTCTTTTCTTACCTGTCCTCTTTCACCCCTGATTCCTGTTCTCAAACTTGTGCTGCTTTCTTTCCACTGCAGTTTTCCTTGGTTCTCTGTGCTCCCTACAATACAAACACGTGACAAAGCTACTGTGCCTTCACAAATTGCATGGCACCAGCTGTGCCAAAACTGTGCATTCCCAGCTGATGGCAAATACAAAGGTAAACCTCTGCCATATGTGGGAACACAGAAGCAAGAGTCTCATCAACACAGCTGGCATGCTGTGACCTGGTCCCAGGTCTGGAGTCCCAGGTTCCTGTGGCAGCCTCTGCTCATAATGTGAAGTGTGGAAGTTACCTAACAAAAAGCTCTAACCCCAGTAACCTACACATAACTAGAGTTGCTGAACTCGCTGTAGTGGTAACACTCTCCAGGGTGGTGGCCTCAGGTGGCACAGGTTTTGTCAGCATACTGAGGGAGAAGCCCATACCCTACCAGGGAATGCTCACTTGTGCAGAAGGGCTGAAATGTGATCGCAAAAGATTTGAAATATTCACATATACCCATGTTGCTCTGTGGTACCCACAGGCTGCAGAACTGAAGCTCTGCACTCTTTAAAGCCTGTGCCAGCATTGCACTGCCGTTAGAGAGCCCTGAGCTGGCTTGGAGGGACAGGGCACCTCACTGGGCCAGCCTGGTACCAGGACTGTTCAGCCCTGCCTGGCAGTGCTCTGCAGAGTGGGAATTTGCCGACTGTGCAAACCAGCCTGGGGGAACGCTGCATTAACACCTTTACAGTGCTCCTGGTAACTGAGCTGGCTTGCTCAGTTCTGATTTTAATCTTTTACAGTACACTACCTAGTGTCAATGTAGAGATCCTCTCAGTGTGCTTAGTCTCTCAGTCTCACTGTGAGAGCACGGGGAGAATTATGCACCAGCTATCAATGCCATGGCGTCTGAGAGGTTTGGGATGAATTCTCTGCAAGACCATACCTCCTATGACATACTGAGTCAGCCTACAGAACCTACTTTAGACAGTAAAAATGTCAGTTGCAATCTAGTGACACATCCGAGGCTGAAAGTAATTTGTTATAATTTTGCATCCTTTTCTTGAGGATTTTATTCTGAACGTTTGATACAATGAGAAAGATACACTTGTAGTCATCCCATCCACTCTCCATTTCAGTGGTTCCTTTTGGGAGGCAGGTCCTTCAAGAGTATTGGCAACAACAACAACAAAAGGTAAAGATTAAAAAAAAAAAAAAAAAAATCAATCTTCTTCCAGGCTTTTACATTGTTGCCTCCCAGGGTAAGCAGGACAGCTTTAGGACCCCTGTTTTCTCCTTGTGAAATGATTAAAGTAGGAGTGTCAGTGTGTTTCCAGAGGACTGGAAAATGTTATGAAGATTGTGCTTGCAAGGGAGCATCAGTGTCACGCTAAGGTGAGTCAGTGATACAGTGAATGTCTCATACACTGCATGAGACAGAGGGTCTTACTTTTAATTTAGTTGAAGTTATTAATCCACTGAGAAAACTACATATGTGTTTGTGAGATGGAGCTTCTGAATTGTTTCGTGAAAATGCTTCCAAACTCTTGCCAATCCCATTTTCAGAAGCAGTCATTCCCAGCCTCCCTGTATTTACTATTACGTCGTTTTTTGAATTTGGCCTCTAGCTGTTAGTCCTATACATAAGATTTTTATCCCTTTCCCTCCTCCACCCCACTACTTGTGAATTCAAGAAATTTTAAGTGTGCATTTGGTGTGCTTTCTGACCTTGACTTTTGAGCGTTCAGGCCAAGCACTCAATCATTACCACATAAGTTCATACCCTTGACATACCATGAGTAATTGATCTCAACTCTCAATTATTATGTTAAGCTTATATGGATTTAGAAGGATGAGATCCTTCCTAATTAACCTCAAGTTTTTTGATAAGATTACACTCAAGATTGACACTGACAGTTCATAATTTATCTGAACTTTAAGGAAGCTCTTCATAAATTGCCAAGCCAGGACTTCAGTGTTCTTATAGAAATAGATTTCAAAACTTCCTAAAAATGCTGAAAACGGGAAAGAGTTTTGTAAGCAACTATAAAGGGACGGAAGATGTGTTAGACACGCACAGGGGATACGACGTTTCGAAGAGTGGTAAGGAAGAACCCAAATGGAAGGCTGTTTTTCATGGCAACTAACATGAACTAAACTTTATTGATCAAAACAAATAATGAAAAGGCAACATAAGAGGCAGATCTGCAGGTGGTGAAAGTCACAAAGCCTGATTCTCACAGGCTTTGTGCCTGATGGTTGGGTTCACTTAAATCTGAGAAGGTCTTTAATGAAAGCCTTGCTCTGGGATGAAATGCTTGCAGTGTTTTGGATGTGAACTCTGCTGTAGCCTGACAGGTAAATTCTCCTACAGCCATCCCACTCAGCAGTCTTCTCTCCAACCAAAAACCTTCTTCTGTGCCTTCATTTTTTTTAAACTTAATGTCTTTCAGAGTGCTGTCCTTTTTCCATTTCAGTTCTGCAGCTTCCAGAGAATCAGCTGCTCAGGGTCAGATCCCCAGTTAGCATTGTTCTAGTGAGGCCAATCAGGGTTGAATTAATGCAAAGTCAATCAATCCTTGGTAATTCACACCAGCTATGAGTTAGCTGTAAAAATGTAACAATTTTTTAAATGCATTTTTTAAGGGATTGATCTTGTTACTGTTCTGAGTAACTATTTTACTAAAAGTATGAGAAACTGTGGGCTGCCTAGCTGCTGTACACCAACAGGATCATATTCCTGCATGACTTTATGCTTACATGGCTTCCAAAACTGGAGAAAATGTTGTTAGCAATGCGACTGAAATAGATGATGCTGTGTGACACTGCAAGGAATGCAATATTTTGTATGGAACAGGATGGATGAGTACAGGCACTGAATAAACTGGGAGGAAATTTCAGCAGCTGATTATAGAAGAGCTGCAAGCACTGTCCTAGAAACAGTGATGAAACTTGCTTTGTGAGGCAGGACATCAGTGTTCTGATAGGGAGAAATTAATATGGATTCAGGTAAAATGGGAATTTTCACATAGTGTCATTTTTATTTGAGATTGATTAGTCTGACCTTCACTATCGTTCTAAAGACAGTACAGTAAGTTTTTGTTGTTTTTTTTTCACTCTGGTCTCACTGAGATTAGAGCATGGATTGGCAGATAGACTGGCCTTGTGTTCTGCAGAAAAGGTAGCAGAGAATATTAGCTCACAAGCACTGGGAGAAGATATTTAAACCCTTCCACACAGATGCTGATAAGCAGAGCCAGTGATGGACAGCTGTTTGCAACATGATGGTCATATATTTGTAGACCTGAGGGAATCAGATACCAATGTCCCCATAACTGCTAGCCTGGTAATTATGTATGACAGTCTTATCATACAGTATTATCAGCATTTTGAAAGTGTGTCTTGAGGACGGAGATACAACAGTCCTCTGCAGTTCAGCATCAGACAGCAGAACATGTTTAGCTCGAAAGATAAATTTGGAGATTCTAAATACATAGGGTTAAAGACCTCGATAATAGAAGGTAATTTAAAAAAATGTTGTATACTGAGAAAGATAAATGTGTTAGAACTGTTATAATGACCTGCAATAGACACAGGAGGATAGAAGGGATGCCATCCCCTTTAAGGGCTGGCTGCTTTCTCCATAGTTTTACTGATTAGGATCTTTATCAGTGAAGACTACCACTGAAATTAGTAGGATTAAATGTGTTGGTTTAGCCTGACCCTTGAAATTTTAAGAATATCTACAACATTGCCAGTTTCTGACTCTGCAGTTCCATTTTGCTGTCGTATTTGAGTGCATCAATGCTTTTTTTGCTTTTTTTCTTTTATTTTATAAAGCCAGTTCAGGTTTTACCACTACAGAGTGTCTGTAAAAAGCAGTTTAGAAAACCAAATATGTCACTTAAGTGAACAAAAAATCAATAGCACACAAAATTCTGGGAAACCCATTCTCCAGGAAACATACATCTATATTTTATCTTCTTGACTATGTAGTTCAATTATCAGCTTTGCCAACTTCTGCTAGAGACACTTTCCTGGCTCTACAACTCATTCCTCATCAATTCCTGATGCTCCTTCTATCTTAAATGACTGTACAGTTCCACTCTCTCCTACTTTTCTGCTGATACTACCCACTTAGATTTTGACACTGTGCTCATCCTTAGTTTTACTCTGCTTATAAAGTGCTGCCACTGGTTTTGACGGAAAAAACTGTTATTATCTCTATATATGTTGAATAGGTAAAAATCTTTCCCATCAGGAGTAAGATAGCACCTAGTTGAGCAAAAATATTGCTGCTGTGAACAAAACCTTTGTGTAAAACCAGCTTTTTGTCCACATGTGAAGAGCTGGATTTAAGCAAATTCTTTGCCTCTTGAGCTGTGCTATATGATTTTAGCAGGGTTTACTGATGTAGCAAAAGTGGTATTTATCACCCAGTTTTAAAGGTAGCTCTAGGAAAAACAGTGTCACCCCTTCCAGTTTATTTAAGTGGCTCATCTAAAATCATAATTGTGACAATCACAAGTGAATCAAAGGCTAAATCCTTCCTGGAATTGAACCTTGAATGGTGCAAAGAAGCACAGTACCTCCCTTGTCTACAGTAGACCTGCACACACTCACATCTGCATAGGACCTGTTTTGTTGGTAATGTGGATGGCAAAATTCCTTGTGAGGAAAAAAATCAGGTTACCTGTTGAACAGCACTTGGTGCTGCTGGGCAAAAGCTGGAGACTGTGGTTAAGCCAGAAATATTTTAAAATTTCACTTCATTGGTGTTTTATTAAAAGGTCATCCGGCATGTTAAATAATAGGTGATATCTGAAGGCAGTATGTGGAGATGAAATGGACACTTGACAGGATATGGAACACGCACACCTAGTGTTATTTCCCTGGATAGGCCCATTACAGTATTTGTGAAATGAATATTCTCGCCAGGTCTTTATCAACCTTTGCCCAGCTGAATTGCTAATTAAGCTTTTTAAGGTCAATAGGTGGTTTTCTTGGCATGCTCAGGAAAGCCAAGACACTAACCCTAATGGAGTTGTACACCTGCACCTTTTCAAACCAGCAGCCCGGGCACCTACAGTAGACAGGCAAAAGGTTTCTGAACTGTTCAGAAGCTGATGGTGATCTTAAAAATTGACTGCCTGAGCTACTTTCTTGTTTCAATTTCTGTAATGAGTTTCTGATTTTAATTTAGCAGAAACATGAAATTCAGCACACTGATGGGGCTTGTCTAAGACTCTTGACACAGACATCTTCTTTATCTCCCTCAGTTTTGGAGCTGTTCATTTCCTCCTCAGAATTACAAGCCCTCCTTGCAGAAGGGGTCTTGGAAAAGGCAATAAGTGCTATCAAAGATCTACCTGAAAAAGGCAATAAGTGTTATCAAAGATTTACCTGAAGAATAATACACTATACTGGCCTCAATTAGAGAATGGGCATCAGTTTAGTTCCCTTCAGAGGAAGCATTTCTTCCGTCCTTACTTATGAACAGGAGCAAAATTGCTGTTTCATCTCCCTCGTGGTATCTGTGATATATAAGACATCTCAAAGGAAATTTACATCAGCCTGTTATGACTTTATACCTCCCCCATCAAATAATGGCCTTGAGCATGGAACAGAGACCTGAGGGAAATGTGACAGAGAAGGAAGAGAGCCAAGCAATTAATAATATTTATAATACTGCCTACGTTCAATAACCTATGATAAGGTTAGTTCCTTCTTTTTCTTCATTGTTTCTCTGCATAAAAGTTGCTGCATGAAGTCAGTACATATATGTGCATAAAAGAAATATAGAAGAGACTTGTTTCAGACTCTGTGTGTGTGTGTTCTGATTTTTCTAGAAGTTTAAGGGTGTTTCTGGAGTATAGGAAGAAATAGAATCAATTTAATTTACACTGTACACTCTGAATACCCAGGGAATCCTTGTGCTCAGTGATATCTAGGTCTTGCACAGCTACAAGTACACAACAGAAAACTTGGGTATTTTACTGGCAGGAGACCCATTTGCTTAAATAAGCTTAAAGAATTGAGAGAGAGAGATAATTACTACAAAATTTATGTGTGATAAAAAGATATTTTGTGCGTTCACTCAGGTGTAATTTTCTCAGGTGTAATTACTGAGGTACCACACCATCGACTACATAATACTGGGGGAAAGAGATAGTAGGAAAAACAAGAGGGATCATTTGAGCCTACTGCTTTAGTTCATAGGAGATAAGGGAGGTGCTGCTCGGCATAGCAGGGCCAGAGGCTGGCACAGAGGACAGAGCTGCTGATGTACAAAGTCAACATGTCAAGTTACACTGCTAAGTGGAGCTGATTTTATGGTGGGCTTTTCACACAGGTGATATTACCTAGTTTTTAATTACTGCAGACAGAACGTCTTAACACAGATCCACTGGAGGACATATCAGTTGTCATTTTGTTGGTTCCAGTAAGTGCTCCGAGGTCCCAGTTGTTACTGTCTGTGAAACATGCATTGTAAATCTTATCCTATGTGAATATCCTTGGTTATTGATTCTTCTGTGAACTTGGCAGTCCTGTCAATAAAGTGGGGGTGGGGGGGGCGAAGAATTAAAGGAAAATCAGTGTCCTTGCCTTACGCAGTAACCTGAAGAGTTCTTGGGAAAGAGTCCAGTAGAGGCACAGTAGCATGGTTAATTAAAGCAGTAACATCATTAGTATACTAATTCACTAGTGTGTAGATGTTTGGTCCATGTATATCAGGGACACAGTGTAATTGTTGCCCTTCTGTTCTTGGTTTATAGTTTTCTGGAACTATGTATAAGCTGAGGTAAAAAT
Organism: Oxyruncus cristatus; assembly: GCA_013399855.1. Classification (NCBI taxonomy): domain Eukaryota; kingdom Metazoa; phylum Chordata; class Aves; order Passeriformes; family Cotingidae; genus Oxyruncus; species Oxyruncus cristatus. The sequence continues at coordinate 345,672 of VXAY01001556.1, read as the reverse complement.
ATGCTAATGCTAAACCAGTCAACTAAAACCTGAATTAAAAGACATGTAATTTTTAGGGAAAACTTTTTAGTGCCAGTAAGAGCACAATATTATGAGGTTATTTGGGCACTAGAAACCTGAGGAAGCTGTTCTGAGATGGCTAATGTATGGGCTTGGCCTTCTGCCAGGGAGCCACTGGGATCCATAACAAGGCAGAGGATTCTGAAAACTCGTTGTTCTCCTGTACCCACACAGACAGATTAATGTGTGTGGGTCAGGTTTCTCTCCAGTCCGGCACCGCACCCTGGCTTATTACTTTACATTGTAACTCCAGCAGGGCAGTGCCGCTGCTGCCTGAACTCTCCAGTCTGTTGCAAATTGGGAGTGTTATGGAAAAAAAATTTTTACATTTTTTTCCCCCTGATATTCAGATTTCATTAGTTAATTGGATGCATGAGGTACTGCATAGAGCTACAGAATGATGCTGAACCTCTGCTCCAGTCTCTGTTCTAATTTGTATGGAGCAAGATTCTCCCAGTGTTTCTACTTTAGAGGTCATAGAAAAAAAAAAAAAATAATGGTGCTGACATGACATTCCTTTTTCAACACTATTAAAAACTGGAATAATGAAAATTTCAACACCTCACCCACACTAATGTAAATAAAGTATCATTCACTGTGTCTCACACTAGGTACGTTTAAGAGAAGGATTTGAAGTGTAACATGTACATTAAATAGCAAAAGGCAAAACATGCCCTCGTGCATACACAGATTCTGCTGAAAGACTCACAACCAAACAGGAGCAAATTTCGGCCCTGTTTAAATCACAGTAGAGCTTAATACAGTGCCTGCAACAATTCAAAGCACTTCAATCAGAAGACAGTTACCTTACTTGTGTTTGGAAAAGCGAAGCATCCAGATTGTAGCCTCATGCTTGCAATCCATGATTTAATGAGCGTTGTATCACACAGGACAGTATTGTCAGGGTTCATTCACAGCGACCATAAACATAGGTATTGACACTGCAAACGTAGTGTGAGCTCACCTGACTGCTTCAAGAATATCATACTCCTTGTGGGCTTGTGGAAGGAAATGAACCTTGGGATTTTCTCATGAAAACATTGGGAAAATACCAATTAAAGCAAAATCCTAAGTGTATTGTCACTTTACCTTTCAGGGCTGAGACTGGATTAGGAGTTCTGATGATCTGCAAACAAAAAAGAGCCCAGAACCACTTGGAGAGGCTGATAGCACGCTGTCTGAGAGAGTGATGATCACCAAACTCTCCAGAACTTAATCACTCGTGCCAGTGAAAGCTGACAGAGTAATGCTTTTGTTCAAACCCTGAGGTTTCTCAGAGGTGCTATCTAGTCCCATACACCTCACAGGCTGTCTTCAGAGCTGGCCCTCTGAGTCCTGATATCTTGCACATGGATACAGGGACATGCAAGGACTACTCCTGCCTCGGTCAGACATTTGCCCCATGTTTTTCTCCTATCAGAAGGCAAAAGCTGAGAACACATTTCATGTTCCCCTCTCTTAAAGGATCCCTGCTGCTTAGAAATTCATGTTACTTCTCTCTCAGAGAAGAACCTGTTCCTGGTTATTACTTCTTACTAGTGGAATGGAAACCTGATTGGGCAGCTCCATAAGGAGAAAATATATTTCCCAGCTGTTCTTTATTTATGTATTTTCCACTGTGAAGCCTCCAGTGTTTGGGACTGATGCTTCCTGACATGAAAGTGTTTCTGCTGAAACCAAATATGCCAAGCACAATTTTTATGAGGTATTTTTTCCAAGTTTTCTACTTTAGTTCAGCTTCAGAGGTCACCTTGTGGTTCCCAAGCGCAGGGCTGCGGCAGGACAGCAGAGGGAGGTAGTGCTCAAAGGAGGGGGAAAGGCACAGCCTTCCTCCGGGGCACCCATGGCCAGGAACAGCAGCCCAAGAGCAGCCGTACATCAGAAACAAGCCATAATTGCATTTCGATGGCTTTGCTCTCCCGTGGATGAGCGCTGGTGTGGGTAAGTGGCAGCACGTTGCCTCCTCGCCCTTCCCTGATGGCCAAGAGCAGCAGTGGCCTCCTGAAACGGGTCCCCATAACTTTGCCGGGTGTCCTGGCAGCGATCCAGTCTCCTCGTTGGTGATTCCTCTCAGGCAGTGACCTTGCTGGGTTACAGCAGCATGCTGTACTGACTTTATTAAGGCGTGCCCTTTATTGAGAGTGTGTTTAGTGCATGTGTTGGGTCTCTAATTAAAATGCTAAAATATGGTTCCAGGAGAAAGTTTAACAGATTATTATCTTTCCTGCACAGAAGGAAAAGAGTGCTAGGACATATCTGTTTAAAGTGACTGTGCAAATGACATTTTGATGTTCCATATTTATTGTACTCTCCCCCAGTAACTTGCATATAAAGGGCTGGATTATACCAGCCTACCCCTGGAAGAGGTCGCAGAATGAACCTGAGTCATGACCACCCTCTCTGGCCAACCAGCCTTCCCCCGACACAGAATCATACAGAATCATTTAGTTTGGAAAAGAACTCCAGGATCATCGAGCCCAACCTTTCCCCCTGCTTCCCGTGGCTGGGATTCCATTTTGATCAGGATAACATCAAAGTCTTATTCTTCCATGCTGAGCTATGTGTCTGTGGTAGTGTGACTCTTGGTCCCTTCTTTTCAAGTAAGCCAGAGAAGGATCGATAATGTCTCATCTGGAATCCAAGCTCTAGTTATAATTCACCTGTCCCACTACGAGTTTCACTGAGGCATGTTGTTAGTGATGTGAGAGGACCACCTCCTGCTCCTTCCACTGCAGTACCTGACAGTGTTTGTCAGCAGAGCTAATTTGACTCTCCCTACAGAATTTGTTCTGGTTTGCTTTTTTTTACCTTTTTAAGTTCCCGATGGAGATTTTCAGGAAAAAAATAAAAACCAAAGAGCTCCTGTAAATTTTAGTCTGAGTGCAATTATAGAGTACCATGCAGCTGACTGGTCAGAAGAGGGCTATGGCAGGGTATTGATGGTGCAAAATGTCTCATTGTCTCTCTGAAGCTGTCTGTGTTGGTGGCAGTTGTTTTAGCAGAGCTAAAAGTCTTTTATTCAGTGGGTTTCCCCACCACAGGCCATGGACTGGGAGCCCTGTGCTGTGATGCTGACTTGTGTGCTGCTGTGCTCCACGCAAGAGGGACATGGGGAACAGGAAGGTTTTACTGAGGATTGTGAAGTCCTGGTGGGGACAGACACCACTGGGCAAGAGCTGCTCCTGTTCCTCATATTACCAACCCTTTAAAGGTCAGAGTGATAGACACAAAAAATAGTAACCTGCTTGGTCGGTTGCCTAACAATGCCTCAGCAATGTTTTTTCCCTTTTCTTCTCCCTCCAGTCAGATGAACACTGCAAAACCAGCCTTGCCCTATCTCACCGTCGCAGCTCCCAGTGTGATGTTTCCGTCCGATGGTAAATCACACCCCGTGCTGGGGTGTCTGGGCCCTGGCAGTGTCCTGCCAATGCCCCCTCGCTGGGGCTCGGGGCCACCTTGGAGCTGGGGCGTCCCTGTCCCACTGGGGCTGTGAAGGCATCCCCAGACAGGGCTCTTCCTGGGAGTCTTGGGGCAGCCCCTGGAGCACAGTGCGGGGGCAGGTTGTGCACAGCTCGAGGGCCACACACCGCAGGGCCGGCTCAGGGCAAACAGTGCCCAACCATCAGGCTCCTGACGTGCACAATGCAGCTACTTGCAAACTATGAAGATGTTGATAAGTTTGGGCTTTCCCAGATTTTCTATGAGCTCAACTATTTGTTTTTAAAGAATCCAGCGTTCGTGGCTGAAGCCAAGCCAGAATCCATGGCAGGCTCAGCCCCATACACCTTATGAGCTTAGCAGGAAAGACAGTAACAAAAAACAGGGGAAAGAAAAAAATCTTTCTTTATTCCCTTGCCATGTGGAGCTTCTGACAACATGGATTTGTTGTCCTGTATCATCCTTCTTTGATGTTACTCAGGGATCAGCTTTACTACAACTGTAAAAGTTGGAAGAATCTCTGGTTTGCAGTACAATGCCCGGTTGGATTCGGGGTGGCAAGTCGGCCAAAAGACATTAATTTGCAAACAGATTCCTTTAGGAAACAACCCCAGAGGGAATCTTTTAATGAACACTGTATTTTTTGCCCTCTTTCTATTCCTCACTTGGAAAAAGTTATAAAGTTCCTCTTCTCTGAGAAAAAGTGTGTTGCACTAAAGTTCAGCCTCAAATGACTACCGCTCTACCTTGTTCTTTGGGAAACAGTGGGTCCTGGCCATAAAGGCTACAAAAGGGACTTTCTTCCTTGGATGAACCTCCAGAATTTTAGACCTTATGTCTCTGTATTCTCCTCTGCCACTGGCACACCCCTCACATCAGTGGCACAGGGTTCTTCTGCTGGGTTGTTGAATTCCATCTACTATGAGAACAAGGAAAAAAAAAAAGAAATTAATGGCACCCCTATCTATCAGTGAGTTCATCATCATCACTAAGATGTTTGTCAAAGTCTCTTTGAAACATTTTATGATTCTTTCAGGTTTTGCATAGTTTATGCTATTTTTTACCAGGAAGAATATTTTAAAATTTGAATACTGCCTTTAACACTCAATTTGATTGTAAATTTTAAATCCTTTTCCTCCAGGAGAACAGTATTTTCCCCCCTATTTTTCTCCCGAAGTGTATCTGCAGTGACTGGAAAGAAATATGTGGAAGGTAAGTTAGAAGCTTGGCAGCAATAAGGCAGCAACTAGGCATCAATAAGATACTACTCTAATAGCTAAATTGCTAAATGTTGTGATTACTAAATACTCCCTAACATTAATAAGAGCTCCACCTTCCTATGCTTCTGACATGCTTTTATTAAAACTTCAGAATGTGAATTTCTACTGGGATTATTTGCATGTGTTTCTACAGCAGGAAAAAGCCCAGCTAACCTCTGTTTAAAAGCCAAATTGACTTGCAGTTGGGAAAGGTTTAGTGCTCCAATCTTTTTTTTT
>VXAY01001556.1:18219-340591 GCA_013399855.1 Oxyruncus cristatus | reverse complement strand
TTTTTTTTTTTTTTTTTTTAGTGGAAATATTTATTTGAAAAAGTCAACAAGGGCATTATTGGGTGGCAGTGAGGAAGGTTGTTTTACTGGGGCTCCTGCTTTGGCTAACAATATTTATATGTGAGTGCTTGTCTTAACACACAGTTTCTGGGAGTTGATTCGGCTCTGGATAATTATTCAATGGGACACATCCAGTTCTTACATAGTCAGCACTCCCACTGATTTCACCGGGACTGCTACTGCAGGATTCAGCCCCACATGAGCTAGGTAGAGAAGAGAGATGAAGCTGTTTTGCTGAGGCAGAGAACAATCATGGACAAAATAAATCAACTGAAGGAAGGAGAGAAATCATTGCTGCAGCATTATGTTCACCTTTGGAAAAGTGCTCTAAGGTATTTTGCCACTGCAAGTGGGAGAGGGCTTCAGGAGGAGCTAAGATCATAGAATCGTAGAATCAGATGGGTTGGAAAGGACCTCTGGGATCATCAAGTCCAACCCTTGATCCAACACCACTGTGGTTACTGGACTATGGAAATAAGTACCACATCCAGCCTCATCTTGAAAACCTCCAGGGATGGAGAATCCACTTCCCTGGGCAGCCCATTCCAGTGGCTGATTACTCTCTCTGTAAAGAATTTCTTTCTGATATCTAACCTAAACCTCCCCTGGCAGAGCTTAAGGCCATGCCCTCTTGTCCTACTGCTGGTTGCCTGGGAGAAGAGNATAGGACTTGTGCTCAAGTCCCTTCACCAGCCTCGTTGCTCTTCTCTGCACCTGCTCCAGCACCTCAATGTCCTTCCTGAACTGAGGGGCCCAGAATTGGACACAGCACTCCAGGTGTGGCCTCATGGGGAAGCAGAGTTCCCTGGGTATTTTTGTCACTTAGTGGTTTTTTGTTTGGTTGGGGTTTTTTAAGTGTTTCTAACTAAGCAGGGCTTTTTCCACTTTATTTTCTTATTTTTGCTGGTGGGATTTGTGTCTCATTTGGTGTCTGTTGGGACAACGTTTACTAGGCCAGCTTTATCCAAACTAGCAGTTAAAAAAAAAACAAAACAAAAAACAAACAGTGAGAAAGAGAGAAAGTACTGTAAGATCATAGAGCGGGGAATAGTGAAAGTGAAAGCTTCTCTGATGTCAAAGGGAACAGGAAAACATGTTTGGCTCTACAGCTGGGATACTACATTTGAAGAAAAGTGTATATACAATGCATGCTTCAGAGTATCACTTTTCATTAGAAACTGTGTTTTAGATTAGAACTGAGACCCCTGAAACAGGAACGGCGCAGGTAAATCAAAGGTTTATACAGATTATACCAACACTGATCTATTCATTAAAGAAAACTGTAATTGCAGGAGACAGCAGGGCTATAAGGAGTGCTTCAAGAGGACTGATAATTTTGAAGATTGCTGCAGAAGAAAAGAGACAAAGAATAGTTTGGAGGGAAAATAGCTCTAGATGGGTGAAGTGAGCATCTGATGGTGCAAACAGTCTGAAAAGAGTAAATGTAGGTTATTGAAAATTCTTAGGGGTAAAGTAAAAGAAACTGCAGCTCATATGTTGAAGAAGATCACGAGAGAAGAAAATACATGTGAAAACTCATAGCAGCTCATGGTACTTACTGAGGGAGGGGGCAAGATGTGAGCAGGAGGAAGAAAGATGAGTCTTGAGTGTGAGGAAAGCTGACAGTGGCCTAAAGCATACCAGGCAAAGCTAAAAGCTAGTACTGGAGGGGGCTTTCAGTGAGAACTGGGCCTGCTGAGGGCAGGACGAGAAGGCAAGGATGCAAACTGTAGAACAAACCAGGGGTGAGGCCAGTGGAAGGAGCCAGGGGAAATGAGATAAAACGATAAAGGGATTCGGAGGAGAGAAACATCATCTGAAAAGTCAGAAAATGTGGGAGAGCTTTAAGGAGATAGTGTCCTTAATTTTACTCCTACAACCCTGCAGCAAGTATTGCAAAGGGGACATACCAGAAATCTTTACTCGTTGGTAATCTCTAGCTGTCATAATGCCCCCTCGGAGGTTTTGGTAGACTCCAATTTAAAATAGCTCTGAGATACACTGACATTAAAAAAAAAGGCAGCATAGCTTCAAGTGATCTTAAAAGTGCCCTAACTCAATGAGGAGTCTTCACCTGCAACTCAGGGTCTGGAGCTCAGCTTTGTATTTCAGTTGCTCCAAGCAGCTCCTGGTTTTATAACCTATTAATCCAGTGATCCTCTTCCCTGAGCAATATCACCAAAGGCAGTGCTGGAGAGATGGGGTTGAAATGGAGGGTGATTTAGTGCTTTCCTGCCAAATGTGTTAATGCAGGGGCTCGTTACATGGATAGCTTAGTAACAGTGGATGGCTCTCTGACCTAAGTAGGGGTTTGCCTCCTTAGTGTAATGGCTCTTTCTGGCCTGACGATTTATGAACATGAATCTATAGTCCTCTGGTATCTGTGGCGTCCTTGTGCCTGCAGGTTCATAGCACAGGCTGTTTTGAGAGGCTCCAAGAGGTGGATAATTCCCGCAAGAGAGTTAAACAAAAGTCCTGTTTCTTACAGTGATGTTTATTAGGAGGTTTTATGCATCTCAGTGAGGAGGAAGGGAACGAAATGTTGCAGGTGAGACATATCTGAAGCTCAGCTGAGTGCAGCTGTCAGCATTCTACGGGTTTGAACCCAGGCTACTGTGTGCTTCTTGGTGGTCACGTGGCAACCAGTGCTGAATGACACGTGTTGGCAGGCACGGTGTCATTAGGCATGACAGGACGGGGTACTGTGTGTCTACATTTTATGAATGTTTTGTGTCCCACGCTTCTTGGGAAGTGACGCCAAGTCCTCCAAGGAGCACTGATGCTATGAGTGACTTACATGTACTTATCAACTGTCCAGAGAAACAGGAAGGCAATGAGGTGAGTCGTGGCCTCCAGAGTGTGCCACAGTTTGGGTTTGCACACATATCCACAGAGCTCAAGGTCTCAAATTAAATACGTGACACTCAAAGGATCCCTTTTCTCCTGTGCTCCAGGTGAATCTAAATGCTTCCACAAGCACTGCTTCCATCGGTCAGGAGAGCTGGATATGGAGCGAAAGGAGAAAAAAGGAAGGAAAAACAGCTGGTTATGGCTGTTTAGAACACGCTTGTTCACATGTGTCTCCTTTTCCAAACACTTTGGGAAGAAATAGTCTGCAACTAAAGTTACATCAAAAGTCTGATTCAGAGCACCTAATCAGGTAACTTTTACTTACCCTGGTGGATGATTCAGTGGGTTTGTGCATGTGAGTTAGCAAATTCTTTATGCAAGTACAGGAAGAAAAAAAGGAGAGAAGTAGAGCTTCAGGTCCTTGCTGGTGTAAATCACATAACTCAGATGAAGTCAATAAGAGATACCCACTTTCACTGGTTACAAATCTGACAATGTTTCTGAAGAACATAGGAGATTAAAATATTAAACAAGAGAGAAAACACAAGGTTGTGATTATGGCATGCCCCTTACTGGCAGTGTATGGACAGAAAAGAGAACTGAAATGGTAACTATTCACGAATTATGTAAGTGGTGGATGTTTATTTTTCTGTTTGTTACTTCATGAATTGACTGTGGAAGAGATCACTTTTCTCACTCTTGCTTCTTTTAAATTATTTGTCCAATTCTTCCTGCAAATAATTCACATCTTACTTCATCTGCAAGGAGCATAGTGGAAGACTTCTGAATGGATGTGTGGGTCTTTTAGGGTCTGTGAATTGCCTTCTTTTCTTCTCTCCCACTGACTTTACAGGGATTAAATCACCAGCATGAATGATGGATGCACATCAAAGAAGTTGCCATTTAATAGCCATGAGCTACACTTGCTTTTTGGTTTTCATAGAAACAGATACAATTCCAGCTGGGAAATGTCAGGTTCTGAAAGGCAAAATTTCTTCCAAGGGACGAGGGCTCTGGAACCCCTTGTCCCATCTGAGTTCAGTGGAGTGTTAATCATGCAAGGAGGGACAGAGAAATGTTCTCGTCTGCCTAAGGAGGTGGTTCTCCATAACAAGCTTTTAAGGCCAGAACCTCCTTTGCTATGGTCAATGAGATCAATAGTCAATTCAAAGGTGCAGAAAAAAAAAAAATGTCATTGCTAGTTTTCAATTTCACTTTAATATTTGAATTTGAGCCACTTGAAATGGTCTGGGGCTGGTTTACACTCGCTGAAGTTACAGGTAAATCAGGCAGCTGACGTGGATTTGGTACATGCTCTCAAACTGGGAGCCTCTTTAAAAGCCTGGATGCAGCTGTTTACAGCACTGAAGCCTCTGCTCATAGGAGATCATCAGAGCCTGCCCTTTCAACAGAAACAGCTAAATCAAGAGGGTATAATAGAAGCACTGGAGGCTTCTTTGAGCCAAAAGAGGGTACTTTAAAAACTGTCTAAAATTTGCAGTGTGTTCCTATCAGCCCTTCTCCCACATGGAAATTGCTGTGTCTCATTATAACATTTACCGTTCTGTCTGTCTAACTGGTTGTGTCAGCAGGGAAAACACCAGGCGAGCGGGCACTGGAACGCTTTCGAATGTTGACCAGGAATAGAAACACAGACACTGGTGCCTCTGGAAAGTGATGACCCAGATACTTTTCCGCTGTGTAATTATCAGTCAAACATGTAAATGCAAGATTTATGTCACCTGGATGTGAATTCTTATGGCGTTTACTGTCACAAATTGGGGCGATGTCGTAACACAAATGATGCAGTTACCGAGTACATTTTGACAAACCATCATTTAACAGGTGAGGATTAATGAACTATTCCAAAACTGAACTTTTATACATGCTGTTTATACAGAAGGAGTATTAAAAAGAAAAAAAATGGGCTGCCAGAGTACTGATGGCATACAGAATATTGAAATAAATAGCTGATGATGCAAAAAATGCTGAGAGAGAAGTTTATTCAAGCACTGCATCATCACATGCTCGTATCATTGCTTTGGAGCTGTGTCACACCTCAGCTGCCTGTACAGTGCCCACGACTCGTTCTTGCCATCCTTACTCTGGGGCTGCTGGTCCTGACTCCACTGTATATATAACATCAGGGGGAGTTGTTCTGTCTTGGTAACAGGATATCAACTGAAAACAACAAACTCTGGATGTTTAGTTGTGAAAAGAAGGGTATGTTCACGGATCTGAGTAGTTGATAATTGCTTTCTATAATGTCTGTCTTCCACAGGCCTCATTCCAAGGTGCCTGATACAGCCTAGCACTGGGAAATATCTCTAAAATTAGTAATAAAGTAATTACTTCCAAAAAAGCCCCAAACGAACAACCCTACGTATTATAATATACCAACAAAGCAAACCTAACACAAAACATGAAAACTTCAACATTTATATAACATCTTCCTCCCCAGAATCTCAAACTCCTTGCTAAGTGTGGTCAATCTAAACATCCTTTATATTTTTAGATGCTTGATTTTCTCTGAATACTAAACTGACAATTTTTTTTCAGATTCACTACTGTGTTTGTATTGCAACAGATATTTAAAAATCACTATCTTTTGATATGTATATATTTGTATTCTCCCTCCAACATTGAAATTCCTGTACTTTGGAGGTTTATGGTTGCTGCTACTGAAAAATATTCAATATGATCTCGAAATGCCTTGGAACAGAATGTGAGCTAGAAATCCACAGTTGGTGAAGTAAGGATGTAGTTAGTGATATAAAGTTACATAAGCAGGAATTCTCCAAGGACATTTCAATGAAGTCCTCTATTGCTGTGAAGAGCTGTGCAGGATTATTAATGATCACAAGTGGTCAGAATGCTCTGCATGGTCAGAAACAGGATAAAAATAACACTCAGCATTTTTATTTAAACAGTGGGCTAGTATGGAAACATGCTTCATGTTAAGAGTGCCATCCTTCCTCTAGTAGATCAGAAATCTATCGATCTATTGATTCTTCTACAAGCAAGTGAAGTCCAGTGTCTGGGGAACAGGGCACCCATCACGCTGAGCTTGAGAAGCAAAGGCTTATGACACTCTTGAATGTACTTGAAAGTAAGAACAGGAGATTTCTGAGAGGAAGCGATTGCAGTTCTCTGTAGTGACTGAAGGGTGTGTGATAAGCAGACTCTCTCCATAATAATAAGGGAAGGCCGGAAATGGGAATCACGTTCTTGTTGGTGCGGTATTTTCCTAATCACATGCTTCTAATGAAAATTATTGTGGCAGGGTCACTGAAAATCAGGTTAACCATATGGCAGGCACAGGGGTTGCTTCGTAATGCGTGGGTTTGCTAAGGATTAGAAATCTATTAGAGAACAGATTTAGAATTCCATTGAAGAAAGTAATGAACTGCATTTCAGTGGAGAGAAAGTAATCTCAGATAAGCAGAGAGCACAGTCAGTTTGACAGTGGTGAGCGCTGAAGAGGTTCAGGAGGTGAACCAAAAGTCAGGCAAAACGACTGAGGAGATAAAGTGAGGTGAAGTTCTTTTATTTGTTTATTGTGATGTGGATTTCTTGAGGAGGAGTTCTGCAGATGAAGTGCCTGCAAGAGCAGATCTATTAAAAGCGACTCTCAAAATACTGAACAAACAGGGTTAAAGAAGCACTTAGCCAAGGAGCAGATAAGAAGTGTCAAAAATCCTTCAAATGAAAAATTAGAGGCTAGTGCTGTTTCTAAATGTTCAGTGAACTATTAGTAGACCAAAATTATATGTAAAATAACTCCGCAGGATACACAGAATCTATAAAATTAAATGGGGAGATATTTTATATCTCCAAAGCCTGAAAGGAGATCAAGAGGGTATCCCAAACTTTCATTTTGCAAACCAGAATCCAAACCTCAAAACCCTAGAAGGAATCTTTGCCTGGTTATAGAGTGAACTGTTAACAAATAGTGATTCTGGTTTGATTTCCTCCTGTATTTGGATATGATACCTGTGTTTCCTGTGAAACTGCATAAATATGGTTGGGGTTTTTTTTCAAAACAAAGAGCAGTACCACACAAATCAGTATGCAAACAGAGCATTGCTTCAATATCACTGCCAGACTGCCCTGGATTCCAGACTTGACGTGTCATGAGAATTTATTCTCTCTGCATAACATGTATATTGGGCCTAAATTAGCTGTCAGCACAGGTGGATACTTCACGAGCAGTGAATTTTTACCTTTTGTTTCTCTGTGCTATGGGAAGCATTAAACCGTATGGGAGTGGTTTGCTTTCCTCTCTGCCCACCTATCAGCAGGTAAAAAAGTGAGCCATTTCTGGGTGTGCCTTTGTTTCTACCATGTCAGAGTTCACACTGCATAAAGAAAACTAAGAAAGGCCATAATATTTTGAGGCATAATTTGCTGTTTATCTTGAGTGACATCTTATAAGATGCCCTTCCATCAGTAGACCTATGAGAGTTTACAGAGACCCCCTGTAAGGGTCTCTTCAGAGAGCAGAGGGATATCAAGCTTCTCTCTGTACCAGCCAAGACACAGTTATCAGCTCACAAACTGTCTGACCTGGGATTCAGTGGTCTTGTGGCCAATGTTTGGCTCTGATTTCTGTGTCACCTCACACAAATCATTTAATCGTTGCACATGCCCATTCTGTGTCAATTGAATTGATCCGCAGTGTGGAATTTATCCACCCTGGAGGACACACGGTAAGAAAGTGTTTAATTTCAGTGTACTGAGATCAGCCACCCACAAGCCTTCTTGCTTGGTCTTTCCCCACATCATTTCTTACAGGCAATAGCTGATAATTTCTTATCCACTCTCAGACTTTTTTACTGGTTTGGGATGGATATTTTGGGCTTTTTAGTTCTGGGGGTGTGTGCGTGGATTTGGTTTGTTGGTTGTTCTTTTTGCCTTACATGTTGAGGCATTATTTTCTTTCCATTCAGTTTTACCTTCAGTTCTTTCCAGGTGTTCTCTACTTGCATGGTCTGGCCCCATTAAGCTGCAACTTAGAAACACTTTCAGCATTCAATTTACAGCACTTGTGTAAATCCACTGCAGTGTTACAATGAAATCTGCTTCTCCACGGTTGTCTCCTGCCACTGCAGAAGAATTCCTCTTCTGTTTCCATTCTACAGTCTTCCTGACTAAACAGTTTTTCTCTTTCAGCTCAACAACCCCATGCCTGAAACCTCACTCATATTCTTCCTGCCCTGCATCCCCTTTTGAAACCTTCTACACCTTTACTCACTACTTCTCTGGGCGTGTTGGTAGCAATTTATTCCAGTGAAAGCTGTATGTACCTTTCCCCCTTCAAAATGACCATTTGACCATCCCAAATTGCCTTATAGTCTTTGCAAAGGTTCTGTGTCATCATCTCCCCTGATTCAGGTGCAAGTTTCTGAGTAATGCTCCTTCTCTAATCACCTCCACTTGCCTCAATACCATCCTGTTTTGTCCTCAGTCTGTATCTATATGTTTTCCCTCCTTTACCCACTCCTTTCTCTTAGATGCTCCAGCTTTTTCTTTACAGTACAGTCATGCTTTGGTCTTTCTTATCTTAATAAAAATTGCTTATGCACCCTTGGATTCATGTGCCTTTACATGCTCCCTCTTTCTCCTTTTCATTTCTATGTAATTGAAAGTGTGATTTAGAACTCTGAAGGTTTCCTTTTCCAGTTATATCTCACTTTTCTTCCCCTTTTGCTCCACCAGACCTATCCCACTGAAGATACTAAAACCTCAGAAATGCCAAGGACTGTTATTCAGGGCTTATTTGTCTTGACACACCAATTACATCCATATCGAGTTTCAAACACAGCACACCTTTCTCATGATGGCCCTCATTCTTGGCAATGATCTCAATAAATATCTGAAATTTTGTCATGGTTATTATCTTTCCATGTTTCAAATCTTCTTTAAAACTCTTGCCCATGAAGCCATTGGTGATTCAAGTCCCCTCTGCTATGCTGACCAGCACTGTTTCACAGTTTTCCATGTGTAGATCCATGTGTAGATCCATATTAATGTGTCTCGTATTGCTCTAGTGACAGTAACTGTCTTACTCTGGGTCTGGGTGTAGCCCAGTCAGGTCTTGCTCCATAATTGCTGCTTTAAGTACTACAGCAATAATAATAATAACATTAATAGTAGACAGAATCCTATTGACATTCAGCACTGTAATCAGCACCTTCCAAAAATGCTTATAAATAGTACAGAGAAATTATTGGCAGGAAGGTCAGATGATTTCTAGGTTGTTTAAATAACAGAAAACAAAATTAAATTCCTCTTAATGAGCATGCCTTGTGTCTGATTTTCTTGGATTAAAATGGATTAACCCACTAAACATAGCTTCAGATCCTGATTCAGTTATTTGTTTTCCTGAAGCTAAAAGATGTTTAAGTCCTTCTTGTATTGATACAGTATTTTCTTGTCACTGTGACAAACAAGGATATAAGAAAAGACTTTGGCAAAGAAGGGGTTGGAGGACGTGTTGCCTCCACTTGATCTGAGTGTTCAATCAGAAGGATAATCAGGTATGGTGAGCTGACTCTCCTTTTTACACCAATAGAAAGGGATGTGGGCTGAGCTGTTAAAAAAGGTCTTTCTGAAGAGGACTCCCAAGAGACAGGGGTGGAAATGTGTTTTTCTCTGGTGTGTGGCCAAAGATCTTAGTGTGAATATTCGATTATGCAAGCTGTTATTTATGTCTGGCAATGAAACAATCAAGACCTCCCTTACTCTTACATTTTTCTGCTGCCCCATAAAGCCAATAACATTTGCATGTCTCTCAAAAGGTATTTAAGCCTTGCATGTATGTGCAGCATCCTCTCCATCCTTGCTTTGAAGGGCTTCACACTTCATCTAGATCCTAATTACATCACTAAGAAAAAGTGCTCTTTCTGTCAAGCCCAGTAAAACCTTTACCAAAACAGTGTTCTCTAACTATATTTCTCATGCAACTTCTTACCTGAGCCTCACTGACTTACAAACTGGCTTTGGATGACCCCTGTCTCTTATGCAGCCATCTCCTGTTCTTCCTAGTGGTTTTCTTGTCAACAGGAGCTGTTTCTTTCCCAGCTCTCAACTCTTTTGCATTTCTCGACAAGGCAGTCTCACAGACTATCTTGGCATGACAAAGCTAAAATACGATAATCTCTATCAAACTTCTCATTTGCAACCCCCTGAGCCAATATGTATTTGTAGAATCATTGATGTTGTTGTGGTTGAAGTGTAGGACCCAGCACTTCACCTTGTTGAACCTCACACCACCATCCGCAGCCCATGGATTCAGATCCCTATGCAGGGCCTTCCTGATGTCCAGCAGATTGTCACTCCCAACCAAATTGGTTTCCTCTGCAAGCTGACTGAGGGTGCACTCCATCTCCTTGTCCAGATCACTGGTAAAGATATTATACAGAACTGGCCCAAATACTGAGCCCTGGAGAATATCGCTAGAGACTCACTCCCAGCTGGATTTAACTTTATTCACCACCACTCTCTGGGCCTGGCCATCCAGCTAGTTTTTTATTCATGAATTAAGATTCTATGTCTCCCCTATTACCTATTTGCATTTTCAGTGTACATTTTTGCTTTCTAAGGTAGAGCAAACCACAACTTTAGGGATGACTGAAGCACTTGCATGGTTATTTCCAGCTTTTTTCTTTATGGCTATTACAGTGTATTCCTTGTCAGAACATAATGGTGGATGGATTTTTAGTAAATTAAAAATTTCTCCATAGTCC
This sequence comes from Oxyruncus cristatus, assembly GCA_013399855.1. NCBI lineage: Eukaryota > Metazoa > Chordata > Aves > Passeriformes > Cotingidae > Oxyruncus > Oxyruncus cristatus. The sequence goes on along the minus strand of VXAY01001556.1, from coordinate 329,933 downwards.
CAGATCTCAATGTGAGTGTAAGATTATGGAGATATTATCCAGGTAACAAGGGAAAAATCAAAGAGAAATTCGACCTTGAAAAGTTTCCACCATCTAATCTCCCAAAAGTTATTTTCCTTGTATTTTGCTAGTCAGGTACTCGAATTTTCTCTTCCTTAATTTTTTTTGAAGCTCACCAGATAATCAAAGGGCTTGGTGTTAGCCTGACTCAGGTGGGCTGAAGTGTCCCTCCTGGCCCCTCATACCCATCTGGTTTTGCTTTCAGGAGGGGTACAGGCAGAAGACTTCTCTGGTAAGAAAGGACTGACACATTTGAACCCTTACAGGTGCATTCTTCTGGTGGCCTGCAGTTCACACGTACTCTTTGTTCCCTCAGTACAGGGAAGTTGCAGCTTTCAGCATGCTTGACCGCCAGCCAGACCCCTCCAAGAAAGACTTGGCTTTATCCATACGTCCTTCAAAAATATAGGCTTTGGGCTAAATGGCAAAAGGATGATCACAGTCGCGTAAGTAGTCACTAAAAACACCCTTGAATTTCCTCAAAGCCGTTTCTGAAGAGAAGGCTGTGACTCAAGGTTTATAGTATTTCTTGGCAGGAAATTTTTGAAGTCTGGAAGGTCATGTAACCACAAAGTGGTGCAAATGTGAAGGCTTGACATGAGGGAAGGTGTCATTTCCACACACAGCATCTTGCTACCGAGACAGGACTATCTAGGGATTGTACAGTTCTTCATACACTGAAAATGCACTTCAGTCTCTAATATCCATCGTTGAGTCTCCATCTCTAATGAACAGTCCCTTCAGGCAATATTTAATTGGGTAGTACAGTAATTTTGTGATCAAGTTATAAATTCATTACAGACTGGATTGTGACTGACAAACTCATTTCACCTATGACCTAAACTGAATATGAACTCAACTCTTCCCAGGTAGGAAAAATTGTTTTCCACTGACTGCCAGGGGATTTAGAGTGCACATTTTTAGTGGTTTAATCTGGGATTGAAACCTGAAACCAGTTACTAGAAGAGCTGGGCAAAACCAAGATATAAAGACAAAGCTTTTTTTTTTTTTTTTTTCAAAATGGGATCACTTCATAGAACTTTAGTGTTACCAAAATAGTGCTTTTGATGGGACAGATGAAATGATTAATTTTTATCTTAGCATTGAAATGCATGGATGTACTTTGTATCAGAAATACATTTATAAGTTATGTTCTTGACTATACGCTAAAAGAACAACAGCTAAAATAAATGTTACAGTGCTCACAACGTGTATGTTTTTGTATGTTTTGCTCTTGATTACTGATTCAGCAGTTTTAAAAGATACTTTCCATAAAATGGAATACAGACAGCCCTAAAGGCAGATATTGGTCAACTTCTACTTTAAAACAAATCCCTAAAAATTTACCACAGCTGGAAGGAAAGGGAATGGCTTTCTCGGACATTTTAATATCTTGAAATTAAGCAAAGCAAGAATTACATTTATGCTGTGCAGTTAATAACGTTTAATAATCATTAAAATTCTCTCTTTCTTAACAGAAATTAAGGACTCTAGCTTCGTGGCTGGGTGAACAAAGACCTTTCAAGACCATTTTTCTGCTCTTCTGTGAGTTTATTGTCTTAATAGATATTCCCATTGATCACTGTTTGCTTTACATTTTTTCACTTCGTATTTAAAATTGACATATATTTGAATACTTACCATTATATGGTCAGTGGAGCTATTCATTTAATAGGTCAAATAATCATTATATTTCACTAGGATGCTGGGGTTTAATTCATTTAACATTTTAATCTTCCATCAGTTTTTCCTTTAAGAGGATTTCAGTGCACATACAGGATTTGTATAAATCTGTGCAGTAAATTTATTCTTTTAACAGTTTTATTCTTTCATCAGAAATTCATTTAAATGGATTCTACTATATATCACATTCACTGCCAGTGTGGCTTTAGGTCAGGCTGTAATTGATGCAAAAGCAATGAGGTATTAAAAGAGAAAGGAAATATCTGAAGTTGGAAAGGGTTCAAAAAGCATGCCATTGTAAGGCCGTGACATTCCTCGGATATGATGGGGGCTGGACCACTCATAAACCATTTTGGTCCAAAGCCTGGTATAGTTGCTAATTTCAGGTTTTGCTAAAGTCAGATCCTGTGCTAAGAGGGTCGTTGCCTTTAAAGCTTGAAGGGGCACATCAACACAAGAATCACCTATCAGGGTATAAATATGGTCCCCTCCATAGTGCTAAGTTTAGAAGTATCAAAATGGAAAAAAATTGAAGAAAATGCCCTCTTTTTCTTCAGTTTGCTCATGCAAATGCATTTGGCATATTCAGGGTTTAGGGTTTCTTTTTTTGGGATCATGTAGGCTGCCCTGTTGGTATGGGGTGCATGGAGCAGCAGTGGTAAAACACGCTTAAAGGTAGATTGGCAATGACAAATACATGCAGCATATGGGTAGCCTTTTAAAAACATTAAACCAAGTTAATTTGACTGTGACCTTTTCATGACTTAGCTAAGGTGTTACACTCTGGATCTGCAGGGTGTGAGCTCGTACCTCGATGCAGATCCAGCCCCACAGCTGTCTGTGGGTAACCTCGCTGACAAAAGCTTCTTGGTCATGGATGTGGGGAATCAAAAACAGTCCAAAATGCATCTGGCTGTATTTGGCTGTGTGATACCTCCAGTGCTATTAACTGCAGGAGCTGATGGAACTTTACTCCTGTGGAAATCAAGGGCCCAGGATATATGGGGTAGCCCATGGACCTCCGATAGTATTGGTGCATTCAAACAGCCAGCTTGCACAGCCTCTAAGTGAAAAGAAGAGTAAAACACTGTTTTAAAACTGGCAATACACAGGAAAAAATTGCAAAACATCTGAGGAAAATTAAGATAATCTGAGGAATATGCTAGGGGGTAGAGTCTGTAATATTTATGCGTGTGTATAAGAAAGACTACATGTCTTTATCCAATTAAATAATGTCAATAATTTTATCGGGAAAAATTCTAATAAAAAATGAATTGTAACATCTTTATTTTTAAAGGAAAAACATAAACCTGGATCCTTTTTTTTTATTTTAAATGTATGGCCCTTGTATCTTAGTCATTTTTAAAATTGTTCTTTTGCAAGAATAGCCAATAATTGGAAGGAAGTTTGGAATATAACGTTTCAGCACTGATGAGAAATGGTTTATTAGATCAATGAATAAAAATATAATGAAGGGTCTGTTGAACATGTACTGTGCTTCTGATTTTAATTCAGCAAATAACTAGCTGTAAAAATCAAAGATTTACATGTAAAACTAAAATGCAGTCTTACTCAGAAATTACAATAGTTGCACATAATTGTCTTTGTTTTTTTCATGGTGACCTTTTAGATGGTATTGTGTAATTATTTCCTTTGTAATAACTTTTTAATTTCAAACATGTCTTGGGGACCCAGGCTATGGCTCAGAGCACAACTCATTTTAGGCTTATGGTTAAAAGTACAGTGAAGATAAGGTTTAGTATTAGGAGAGGCACAATGCCTAAATCTCCAGCTGTACTGGGGCTGCAAGAGGGTTGGCAAGAGGAGCAATATCCTGCAGAACAATTTCTCTGCTGACAGTGTTTTTATCTGGGTAATGGCTTCTGTGGGCCAAGACTCAGCCCATCCTGGTGGTCTGGGTTAGGGTTAGGAGAGAGACAGTTTGCACTTTCTTCAGTCAACCTGATAATCAGTTTTTCATTTTCTTCTCTAAGAGAGCTCTGTATTTATAGGATAACCTTCCCACTGGAAGTTACACCCTTAGACTGGTGTGATGGCTTTGTATACTAAGAACCTAGTTCCTTCATCTTGCTGCAGTGAATTTACTTTTGACAACCAAGAAATTTGATTTTTATGATGAAGCATAAATCACAGGGAAGGGTTGTCTATAATGGACTTCAGCAGAGTTAGGAGCAAGAGTGCAGTAGTTCATATCGAGAGGATTTTAAAACAGGTACACAGAAGAGGAAATACTCTTCATGGAGAAGGAGAATTTAGAGAAATTTGGGACAGCCAGGTAATAGTTACACAACTTGGAGGTTTAAAAACTGCTGTTGTCTTGTTATGGTCCGTTGAGGTTCTGGGGTGGCACTTGGTTTGATATATAGGAATGCCACCGAACCAGGAAGCTGGCTGAGAACAGAAAGATGGGGTAAAGTGCAGCATGCCCAAAACAGCTGCAGTACACTGAGCTAAATGTTTGTTAAATTGAATTATACCTTTAAATTAATTCAATTGAATGTGAGACGAATGAATTATAAATCGTTCTTGGTGAGGCTATAAATATGGCTTGATAGAACTTACCACCACAAATAGGAAAAGCCTACAGTAATGTATTTGCATGTTTACATATCACTCCCCTGTGGTGGATTAGCAAGCAGAAAGGAGTCTAAAACCACAGGGGGAAGGTTTAAATAGGATGATGCAGACATTAGTGAATGATTAACTGTAATTTCACAAAGGTGGAGGGTAAGCCGTTCATTTTGCAGAATCTCACAAATGTGTTTTGAACGATTAACTAAATTTGCTTGGCAAAAGTTTAATTAAGGCTGCCACTGATTAACCACAATTGTTTAACTCGGTGCATAGACTGGCTGCACACACTGCATGGAAAGCACAGCGTGAACCGCCACAAAGGTGTTCAAGGGCTCTTGGGAGTGTCTGTGCTGGCTACCCCTTTGACATCCCATCTCCAAAGAGCAGAGGGAGTTACTCAGAGAACATTACACAGTTCTCCTGAAAGCCCTCTGGTAGCCCCTGACAGACTCTCCTTAATGGAGTGCTTATACATACCCGGGGTGTGTACACAGCCAGCGCCCTGGGCCGGTGCGGGAGTGAGGAGGGTCAAATCCCTGTCCCCCTCGGTGCAGTGATGGATGCTGCCTTCCACACTCGTGGCATTTCTACAAAGCTGCAGAAACAGACTGGGTTTTGTGTCTGCAAGTGAGCTCAAGGCAGGGAATGAACGGAGCTCTCTTGTCTTCTCCTTTGCTCCTGTTTCCTCCAACACTGCCCCGCCCTCCCCTTCCGTCTTGTTGCTCTTGTTCATTACGAGCCTGAAAGTTATCTGTTCTTGGCTGGTTACAGCAATATTTTCAAGTGCTGCTTACTGTCTTTTAAGGGCAATACTATTTTGGCACAATCGAACACACTCATGAGAACAAGTGACAACTGTGTCATTTAATTGCCTTTTTTTTCCCCTTGTCAGAAGGAGAAAAAAAGGCTAGTACTCTTAATATTAACTTATGACTAGAACTGATTAGGAAATAAGTATTTCCTGGAAAGCATTTTGAGAGGAAGCACAAATTTTCCTTTAAAAAAAGAACAAAAAATTCTTTTCATAGGTTTATCACAACCTTCTTACCTGTCTTTTTACTCCACTCTTTAACATTCTCCCAGCTTTTCATGTCATAGATTCTGGTTTCACAATGAAGCTCTCGTTGTCTTTATCCCAAGCTCCAATGAAGAGGTGTTGATTGTCACATAATGGCAGACTAGGTGAACCTTTCTGATGGCTACTGAGTTCGCCTCTTCCTTTTAAACAGCTCTATGAATGTTATTAAAAAATTAGTAGGAAAAATGGTACATTTCCATGGCTGACATAGTGACATTTAAGTTAAACACTGTTTATTATTAATGTTCTTTATGAGTAAGAAGACTCCTGCAATCCAGGCAGGATTTCTGCGGCTTCCCAAGAGTTGACAAAGATGTCTTACAGAAACAGATCCTCCTGTAACTGCATCCCCTCTAATTTTACGCCTAAATCATGCAGTTTACTAGTGTTCCATCCATTGGCTTGGTGTTCCTTAATATGCTTTGAACACTTCATATTTTGGAGATACTTGGTATTTTATTTATATATCTCCTATATTGTGATGTTTGCAGAGTCATAGTGTTATTCAAGCAGCAATTTTGCATATTTCAGAAACTCCAGCATTACTTCATTAGCAGTTTCTATGAATGCTCAGTTCCAAAAATATCTGTTACCTTGTTTAGAGTGATTTTCAAGCTAACAGACAAATTCACTAAAAGGAAAACTCATTTTATTGTTCTGTTGAGTAAGCCATGTCTTGTTCTATATTTGCACCCAAGGCCTAAAGTTAATTTCTAATATACCAAGTATGGTATTTCTATTCTTCTATTAGGAATTTTCAAAAACTAGCTAATTTTTAGCCTGCTTGCTTTCTGTTTGTATACCTCTAAATCATTACTTCATACAGCAGTACAAGAAACAACACATAGTCATGTATCATCATAGACACAAAAAGTTTAAAAAAAAGAAAAAAAGACTGGAAACCATGAATTAGCTTTGGATCAGGTTATTAAGAGAGTTCATATCAATCTACTTCCATGCTTTGTTTGTCCTTTGAATATTCATAAATAGTTAGCTTATCTTCTCCTATCAGTGTCTGAAATAAAGGACTAATGATGTCAGGACAGCTTGCTTTGACATTTATGAAATATGCTATGATCTACCTGCAACTGATTGTAGGGGTTGCTGGAAGAGTGTATTTTTAGATTACTTCATTTTCTGTTATCAGAAAATCTGTCAGCCTTAGCTGGAAGGCTTTAGCAGTTCCCCTGCTTAAAGGAGGCCTCTACGTGTCATGCCCTTGAGAAGCATCTGTTGTTTAATTTTGTGAACCGGTGTTCAGGTTAAACTGCAGAAGATTAGCCAGGTCCTCCGCCTTTTTTTTTGTTCCCCCTCCTGTTCTTTTGAGCCCCCAGGGGCACGCAGGGAGCTGAATGGTGTCTCTGGGACAGACATCACAGCCTGTCACCTGGGTTCCCAAGGAGGGCCTTGGGACCAGGGTGAGGAGAGAAGCAGGAGGGAAGCAGGTTGTTGGCAGCAGTTCCCCCTGTTCTCCGACCTTCTCAGGGTCAAGGTAACCTATTCCCTTGCCTCTTGAGGCACCAGCTTTGAAGTGAGCTTTCCTTCCCTCCCAGAGGCAGGGTTTAGACCCCTCCCTGCTTCTCCTACATGATCCCTTGGATTACTGTCTTTATTGATAACATCACGCCAGATCCCCAAAGGGGCAAACTTAAGGCAACTCAAATGCCTTATATTCAGGTATTTCTGGTTTTCGGGAGCTTTATGAAACTTCCGTATTTACAGTAGCAAAGCTGGGCCACTTCACTATTCTTTCTACAATAAGCAAATACAATGTAGGCAGAATGGGTAGTTTTAAGTTTTCATCATTACCAAGCTGCCTTGAACTCCATGTGTCACTTCTCCCACTGGGGAACACAAATCCAGGCTTGCCAAATCCAGGCTTGCCCACTAAAGTGCTCTTTGCTCACCACCCACCCTACACCACCCGAACCACTCCGATCATGTGGGTCGGGTGATGAAGATGAGACCTTGTTCCTTTGCCATCCCAGCAGCCAGCATTTGGCAAAGAACTAAAGAAAATAACATAGACAGGAGGAGTTTCCTATTGGCATATGGTGTGTGAAGCAGCTCTGTTTCAACATGAGCAGGCTACCTGTCCCCACAGCAAATTCACAGACCCTTTTCTCCACCCTGAACGCAGGAGATCCAGCTCGGATTTGGCAACTTGGAAGCCTTAGAAGCAATTGACAGGTCTCAAGAGAAAGTGCTGGATTGCCATAATCCGGTTGTGAGGTGACAGATGTTTGCTTAGCTGGGTTTAGGTCACCAGGTGGGATTGCCTCAATTCCTCATGTTAGTCCCAGGACATAGGATAAGTAGTAAGATGTTGTTTTGAAATTCAAAGTAACAAGGGGTTACAGAGGAACTCTGTCAGATTGTTTTGATGTTTTGTGGCTGTCTGCTTTAGATGTTGCACTGTGGCTGCAGATTCCTCAAAGTATCTGCTGCTTCCTGCAAGTATAATCTCAATTTTGTGAAGGTTTAACATGAACCAGCTGTTTCACAACCATATGGTGACCTGAGCAAGACACTGGACTGTCTGGATCTCAGTAGTTTTACTGAATGTAGGTTTTTATGTTGATACAGAAAAAGGCAAGATGGAGAAGTTTATTAAATCTCTCTCTCTGCATTCACTTTTACTCTTGGAGCAGCTGCTTATGCTCAGCCTCTGAACTGAGTCAGTCAATTTACTCCAACAGATACTAAATCAGTCCCTTTATCCTTAATAGTTAGACAGCAGCAAGAGGCACATCTGATAAAATGTAGAGAAATCCAGCACAAAACTTAAGCTTCCCTCACAGAGAAAGAAATGAGCCCTAACTGTGACTGAGCAGGTTAATGGCAAAACTGCACCAAGTAAAATCATTCTGCAAAATGAAAGCAGGATCAAAGACATTGGGCACAGGCAATAACATATTTAAGGTGCAATAAAAAGAGTGCCTCAAGCCATATTTGTCAGCAACTATTCCTGCATAAAGAATGTCTTATAATTAACGAAAGATTACAATTGAGCTAAGTCTTAACACTTTGCATTGCAGATTTTCTATAAACAAAGTGATTTGTCTGGCTTAACTCTGTATTCCAAGTAACCTTTAGAAAAGGTCTACTTCACTGAAAACTACCATCCATCTCCTAAATTCAACAGTTTTATCTGACCTGGCTCCCTTAAACATTTTACTTTTTTTTTTTACAAAGATTAAAAAATACACTGTGGAGTAAAATTATCTCAGCTTTGAAAATATGAAATTGCATCTGAAGCAGTGCTTCAGTATGTAGTAATTTACTGTGGTAGCTCTAAAGCACAGATGGGAGAGTATAGAAAGAGGATTAAGCTGCTTTCCATATCCTAAACTTTATCAGGGATAACACAGAAAACTGTGTCATTCATTACTGCCTAGGGAGTTCTTAAGTGTTAACAATTTATCCAGCTGATACATTAGAAAAGCTAGGAAGTATTTTTTTTTTCATTAGCAATAACAGACTGCAACTAAAATGAAAGTCAAAGTTGCATTGCAAGAGTTTTATTCACATGCCAAACAGAGGAAATTAATTGCTTCACCTGGAAATATTGATCATTTTACATCTAAGCCAAAATCTAAGTGCATGGACTCAAGAAATGCACTGCTGAAAATTTATCAGCCTGAGCCTTTATTTTTGAAAAGGTTCTTTTTGTTATGTTAAAAATAAGGGATAATAAGACACTGTTTGTGATACTTCATGTTATGCAAGGTTTGTGTTCATACACCAAGTTTCACATCACAAAACCAAAATAGTTCAGGATTAAGATCAGAACCTATTAAAATCAGAAGAAATACCCTCATTAACATTTAGCAGACTTTGGATCAGACCTATCCAAAGATTCAGCTGATAATACCAATACATGCAAGAGATTACAACCAAAGTCTTGTTATCCCTTGTAATTATATCCCTCTCATGTTTGTTTTCACTTGGATGCTTTGGCAATTTTTCTAGACACTTCTGTTTAAGCTGTACACTTGGATTTATCGGAGCTTTAGGACTGCATTAGTATTTCAAAGATTTCTGAGTTTCTACAAATCCAGAGTTGCAATCCTCAAGTGGCAAGTACACTGTGGTTTTCTGTAAATATGACATTACAGAGTTCTTCTATAAAAGCCCATTAATATAACATGGATTTTCATTAGAAAGAGAAAAGCAAATTTATACTTGCAGGTTTTCTAGATTTTATTGTAAAATGCTTTATGGAATCCACTCTTTATATATACACATAAGAGTTCTCTGCCTCAAGAGTATACATTTAATCCTGAAAGTGGTAAGTTGATTAAAAAAAATTCTGTAAGATTTCTCTGTCAAATTGAGTAGGACTTCTGCATGAAGGCCTGGACCTCTCAGGCAGCTGCACTGAAACTCTCTGTTACATGGTATTTTTGTCCCAGTTTCCACTGCAAATGTTTGCTACAGATCTGTTTCTCATCTTCTGGCTTTTATTCTATTTACCTCTGCTCCCACTGGCTTTTTGTTGGCTGGACTTCATTTTATCTTTTGCTGCTATGATTAATACAAAATCAACAGGTAACATGCAATTGTAGGACACCTTTACAAAATGAGAAAACAGTTCTGGACTACTTAAGACCCCATGAGCAGACATACTACTTAGTGAACTGAGATGTTTGGACAAGAATGAATGAGTATCCCATCTCCAACAGTGTCTGAAATTGTTATTAGTCATATTCAGAAACATAATTCCAGCCCTCATAACGTGTTTTTTTCTTACTGGCTATCTAATCCCTTAATAATATATTATGCCTCGCTTGCTGTATGTGAGATAAATAATATGTCATCTTTAAGTAAGTGTAAAGTGACACCCAGCAAAGCTGTGGCTGTGGCTGACACCACCTGCAGTAGCAGTTTCCAGTTCTGGGCTAGGACACGTGCACACACATTTGCCCTCTCCTATTCAGTTTTCACCCAGTGTCATTGTTTTCTCTCAACTGATATTCCCTGTGTCCACTCAGTCCAACCAGTTTTTTCCAGCAAAGCACTGTTGACAAAACCAGCTGGCTTCCCTGTGGTTAATGCTACACACAGTAGCTCAGTACACAGATCTACAACTGCGGTGTGTGGTTCAAATGTCTGTCTTCTGCAGACTTCTTACCTGAGCACCCATTACCAGTCCTCCAAAACGTTTTATTTTACTTGCTGCAAGAGTTTTCATTTCTGCTCCAGTGAACTAAATTAATATTTAGTTTTTATTGGAGCTGGGACTGGGGAATCCAATGGTATCCTCTGTCAAGTGACTGCTCTAGCAGCCAGGCCAAGGAGTCGTGTGCAAACACATGCCCGCACACACACACATCTCCTCAGCTCAACTGATAAATAATTATTCTGTATAAAGCAGAACAGCTGATTCAAGGTTCTGGAGAAGGGAAAAGCCTCTCACCTGGTGGTTGGAGAAATCACAAAGAAGAGGAGAACTGAAAACAAAAAGAAAATTTGAACCCTGGTGAGAAAGGGTGCTGCAATCACCAGGCTGTGACTGGTGGGCTGCCAGGTAAGAGGCAGCAGGGTTAAGTCCTGTTCAGTCCTCTACCCTTATTCTCCACAAAGCTTCCTTGGGTAAGTTTGCTCTGAGGAAAGCTAGAGATTAATCTTAGAGGTAACATAGGAACATGAATGCATAAATTATAGATCCTAATTTAGCTTAAATGTAGGGTAGCTGTCTAGCTGCTAAATATTGCCAAGGATTCTACAGTATCTGAATTTCTTCACAGACAGACTTTGCATTTCTAAGTATCATTAAGCATCTTAAGAGTAAGGAAGCAACTGAAACTACATATTTGAAAATCAGTGTTTTGGCTTTAGACACCCTATCATCAGTAACTGCTAGAATGACGTGTAAATGATTATGCTTTTTAGTGATACAGACAGTGAGCTCAGCTGTATGATAACATTGGTATAGTCCCACAATACTTGTCGTAGGGATGCTGAAAGGATAACTGTACTAGAGATTGTTAAATTTCAGATCTGATAACAGTGCTACCATGTGAGTGCCTATGATGAAGGTGAGAAGGTGTAGCCAGCAGAGCCATTTTGAACTCCCAGCTAGACACAATGCTGGGTAAAACTGCTTCTAGAAGTTTGTAGCACTAAACCAATACATGTGTGGTTCACTAAGCTCTTCCTGATGGATATCTGGAGTTTATTCATGAACATTATTTTCTGCATACAGCACTGTTTTTCTTTCTGTGTTATTAGGGTAACATGGGTTTGAACTACATGTGGTTTCAATAGAGTTAGAGTAAATCTTGGTTGATCCGTGGTTATCCAGGATAAAAAAACCCAGTCATCTATTCCACTGAATCCTACTTTGAAGAATTTGAGTGAAATAAGAGCAGGGGGAGTCACAGGGGGATGGGTCACTCTTTGATGTACAAGTCTTTGAACTGTAACTGTGTCTGTTGTCTGTACGCTGTTTGCAGATTGCTGGATGCCAGTCTTCTTCAGGAACTGTCCCGATTGTTCCTTGTTCTCATAAATAAAAAGAAGTCAGGCTATCCGTGTAGAAGTTCCTATTCAAATACAGAAATAATGCTTTGCAGTTTCCTCTGTCTCCCCTCTCAATCCATCTATAATTCATTAGGATGATATTAATTGCGCTGTTGAAAGACTCTGTTCTACTTGAAGCAGAACAAAGCTGAAATTTCCTCAACAGTAGGATTTTTGGTTTTGTTGATAACCTTCCTCATTTGTTTGGGTTTTTTTAATGTCTCTCTCTTTTTTTTTTCTTCTTTTTTTTTCTTTTTTTTTTTCTTTATGTTCCAGTTTTCAAGTTATCCATCATAGGCTTTTGGTCAGTTGCCTGAGGTAATCATGTTCTGCTAAATCAGGGCAGGGGGGCAAGAAAGGTTACCTACTCAACCTTTAATAAAGTCTCTGGAACTGCCAACTCCAAGCATCCTGTTTAACTGGGATGGATTTAGATGAGTGATAATATCCAGTTACTAGCTCTGAGAAAATTTGGCCATCTGAGGTACCGTGAGGACTCAGCTACAGCAAGCAAGGCTGTTCCCCACAGAAATGAACATGTGCTGGTGTGCTGCCAAGATTATTCTAGGGCTGCAGATGGCATCTACAGTTCCCACTGTATAAGCCTGGGATTAATGCAACTGGTGCAGACAGTGTGTAGCTGATGCAATTTTTTTACTGGGACGTGATAATCAAATTTAAATTTTATTTTCCCTAAATATTTTAAACACACTGATGCACCATGTGTTATTCCAACAACTTGTCCTGACAACAGTGTACTGACTTCTTCCCCTTACCATCAGCCTCTTGTACATGTTTGGTTACCTTCATAAAAGGCAGTAACAGCGGGTACAGACGGGTCAAATTCTGCAGCTACATAAAGGCATGAGTTGCAATAGGGCACAAGAACTGCCATTTCTTTTAAAGGGGCCCTAAGAGGCAAATACAGTTTGTCTCTCACGTGGCATAGTATGTTTGTGGAAGTAATGGAAACTGCTATAACACATGGAGAGGCAGTAAGACAGTGTAGCAGGGTCATGGATAGTCAAAAACGAGGACACTCCGAGCTGGAGGCTCTGCAATCACATGCACAGGGACGGAAACAGCTCCAATTGCCACTGTCTCAGTTGCTGTATCCTTGCCTCTAAAAAACAACACTGCTGTAAAGATTAGCGACGGGGGTGTCACTGCTTGGTGACACTGGATGGGCTGGCACAACCCGGATGAGAAATACGAGGCTTTGCTAATATCTACCAGCTAAGGGTCTACCCAGAGTAACTTCAAAGACTATAAATGGTCTGTCCAAACAGTGTGGAGCTGTTTAGCAATGAAAAACAGCAAGGTGGGAAGACGTGCTCCCTGTTACCACATCCATTTCTTGCTGAAACATGAAATATGTTGTGTGGTTTATTCCAGCTCCTGACTCTATTTGCAGCCCCTAAGCGTTTAGACCATTTTCTTTCAAGCAAGTTTTGTATTTCCTGGGTACATTGGTGCTCACACTTCAGAAGGAGTCTAGAATATTAGAATCTCATTGCATTTTACTAAGTAGGGATTTGAAAGCTAAGTTGCAGAGAGTTAGAGAAAATTTTGATTTGACACAACAGCAACTGTCTGGTCTTTAATGTATAACTGACATGGATTACTGGTCTTCTCGGGTTATATAAAAGAATTGTGCTTTTTTTATCAGAAAGATGGTTTTAAAAAGCTCTTGAATCTAATGTAGGATTAGTGTGGTCAAAATGTGGGTGCTTGTTCAGCAGAATTTATTTGGAATGATTTGCAAAAGAAGAGGCTGCAGGCAGCAGGTACGTATCTGAATCAGCTGAGGATCCATGAGATATATGAAAACTGAATAGGGGATTTCTGAGTTCCTAATTTTGATTTTCTAAAAGGTGAGTCACACACAAACCTGATAAGAAAATTAAAACATGAGTCAGGAGCTAACATATGTAATTATTAGGCTTTATTTTTTTTTAGTCTAGATACTACTGCAGCGTCACTGTTTGCCAGTGAGTTACTCTGATTTGTTTGAGAGTGAGAGCACACACAGGGCTAAGGAGTGTCAGGGTTGATTCCTGAGGACAGAAGCATATTTTTAATCCGATGTTGTGACTACAAATATAGGCAGATGAAAGTCAGAACTGGCTGGCTAGGAACCAGAACCAGCCCAGAAAACTGCAGAAAAGATCATGGTATGGACAAAATAGTACATTCTGCTCAGAAGCTATTCCTCAAGGTGGAGGGGTGGGAGGGGTGTGCTGTGTGAGCCAGTTCTGTTTCACTTGGAGTGTGGTGCTGTCAGGAGCCATCTGTGAGTATCTCCCAGAGGTAAGGAGGTGCTTGGGAACAGGAGTAGGTGCCTATGGCCACAGGCAGTGGGTGCAAGTTAGGATTGTCCTAGAATCATAGAATCACAGAGCAGTTTGGGTTGGAAGGGACCTTAAAGATCATCTCATTCCAACACCTTTCCACGGGCAGGGACACCTTCCACTAGACCAGGTTGCTCAGAGCCCCATCCAACCCTGAACACTTCCAGGGATGGGGCATCCACGACTTCCCCGGGCAAACTCTTGATGGTCTTGCCATGCTCACAATAAAGAATTTCTTTCCAATATTTAATTTAAACCTATCCTTTTTCAGTTTAACACCGTTCCCCTTGTCCTACCACTGCATACCCTTGGAAAAAGCCCCTCTCTGGCTTTCTTGTTGATCCCTTTAGGTACAGGGAGGCTGCTATGAGGTCTCCTTGGAGCCCTCTCTTTTCCAGGCTGAACAACCAAGATATTCCAACCCTCTGATCATTGTAGCCTCCTCTGGACTCGCTCCTTTTTATGTTCATCCTTTTTATTTTGAGGACCCCAGAGCTGGAGGCAGCACTGCAGGTGGGGTGTTACCAGAGCAGAGCAGAGGGGAGAATCCCCTCCCTCCCCTGCTGCCCACACTGCTTTGGATGCAGCTCAGGATATGTTTGGGTTTCTGGGCTTCCAGTGTACACAGGCAGGTCATGTCCAGCTCTCACCCACCAGCACCCTCAAGACTCTCTCCTCAGGGCTGCTCTCCAGCCATTCTCCACCCTGCCTGTCTTTGTGCTTGGGATTGCCCTGAGCCAGGTGCAAGGACTTTGCACTTGGCCTTGTTGAACTTCATGAGGTTGACACAGACCCACCTCTCAAGCCTGTCAAGGTCCCTCTGGGTGCCATCCCTTCCCACCACTGCTCCACTGTCCACTGCTCCACACAGCTTGGTGTTGTCAGCAAATTTGGTGGGAGTGAATTCAATTCCACTGTGCTGTCACTGTCAAAGGTGTGTCCTCAGGCTGTATCCAGCATAGCGTATAAATTGCTAGAGGAACTCTGAATTAAATTGCCAGAAATGCTCAGATCGATAGATGGATTCCTTTTGGCTTCATTTAGCTTTGGATCACGCTCTCAAGGAAGAAATAGATGACTAAAGTCCTTAACCTGAATTCTCATAGGCAAAAGTGGAGAGGCAATCTTTCTTGCAGAGTGGATTGGAAAACCTCTGCTAGCCTTTGGAAATTCTGTTCTAAATGCTCACACAAGGCCTGGGTGGCTACAAACTTAGAAGGTAGCACTGATTGTTTGGGGCTGTTTCCAGCAGAGTGTGCTTAATAACACTGTCATCTTGATATTAAAAAAAAAAAAAAAAAGTAAAAGGGAAGTGGGGGTGATGGGAAACTGAATGTTTGGAAAACAGGCTGGTTCTTTGAATTTCCCAATCCATTACATAACAAAAATGCATGAACTGTGTGATTAAGAATACTAAGTAGTAAGTACAGAAATCAATTCTGTTTAGTGTGGATTCAAATCCCCTTGAGGCTTTAAAATGTTTTTTAAAGTCTAAGGAGGTGTGTGGGGGGGGTGACATCTTTTCTGTAAATGCATAGAATTACTAAGCACAGGGGATTTATTTAACCAGGAAACTTACATTACTGAGATTAGACATCTCGTTTTCAAGGTGCTCTGGGAAGATAATGACTCCTATACCCATAATTCACTGTAGACATCAGTTTTGTCTGATAATACATAAATTGACCTGATGATAGAAGTTAGCAGTTTTCACTCTAAATAGCAGTGTAGTGCTAGATAGCAATAAAGAATGTGTGAGCCTGATTCATTGAGTTTCAGTAAATTGTAGAGCAGAGGATTTGGCCCTCCTGTTTGGGAAATAAACATTTCCTCTCTAAAACAGAAACACAGTTTTTCCTTTGCTTAAAATACAAATGTTGTGGGGAAAAAAAAAATAAAAAAAAATATTCTTTGGGACAAGGGAAAGAAAAACGTGATTATTTATCCTAAAAGGAACCTTATCTTCAAGGCATAGCTGAATGTTATTATGAATCATATGGAAAGCACCATGGGCTTTTATGATGCTGTGTTTAAATGTGATCAGGTAGCAGGAGAAGGTGTGTGAAATTCTAATTGCAGAGGATTTAATGGGAATTTTGCCAGTGACTTTAATAGACTCAGAGCTTCCCTTGAATTCCAGAAATTATGAAAGCATCTCACTCGCCAGTTTGAGTTAGAGAACACTGGCTCTTCTTGTCTTTATTTTCAGGATTTTCTGTGCTGAAGTAAATTTTACAGCCTTTTACATTGAGTGAGTTGAAAATAATCTCTAACTGAGTTAAACTCTGTTGAAATTCCTTGTTGCAGAGGTGTAAAAACTGCTGTGTTGAATTGATCACTGCTCCTGTAAAATTGTCTTTTCAAAGGGGGAACAGAATATTGCAATTTGGCAGGGGCGAGGAGGGTTGTGAAGCTTTTTCCTTACCAATTTTTAATTAGCTGCTGAATGTAAAAGGAGGAAATGAAGAAGCTGTCTCTAAATTGAAGGAGATTCTAAAAGGAAAGCAAAAAATCAATATCGTTTAAGGAATCCGATTTTTAGTTGGTACTTCGTGGGTCCTTTCCAAACTATTAAGTAGGTGTAATTTAGAGCCACTGATTGGAACACCTGATTCAGGAATATCAAATGTTGGTAGGTCTGCCTTAGAGACACTGTTGTGTTTGTGGTCTGAAATGGAGCTTTCTACCATCTGGAGTGTCTTTGGGGGACGTTCATGATAAAAAAATGTTTAACTTCTCTTACAGTAGCAGTCTCCTGGGTTCAACTTGGTCATGGGTTGTGGATCGACAGGGAAAGCATTCAGCACAGAACTGCTTTGTCACCTGCCTGTTGGGAGTGAACAGAAGGAGGTGAAATGATGCAGAGGTTTTATTCAGTGTGCCACCTACATGACTGCCTTCATGTGTTAGGGAATGTGTGGTGTACTGAGTAGGCATTTGCTGAAAGTTCTTCTTTCCAAAGAAAATGGGAGAGCCAAGAGGAAGCCTGTAACCAACTTAATTTCTGAATCCCCCGCTTTTCCCCAGGATAGCCTGTGGATCACAGTAGCAATGCACTAAGTTTACCTTGGAATGATGATTAAGTCATAATTCAGCCTTTTCTGTGGAGTGAATAGAGAAATGTGACCACTTAGCATATGATTAGTTTTATGTTTAAAACTCGTACTGTATCAGGCAGTAGCATTGTTGCTCTTAGTTTTAAACCTGCCTGAAAACATTGAGATGACAGATAAATGATGATCAGAAGAGAGGCAGTTTTACATTTTAATTAAGGATGGATATGCTGTAAGACGAATAAATGAAGGAAGAAGAAAATAGGAGTAAATATTAGTTCCAAATTTGCTGAAATGTGTCCAAAGTAACAACTACTGATACATTATTTTTCCTTTGTCCTGCAAAGAAATCCATGAACTACACAGTCCTGCTGATGAGTTCTCGCAGTGGCAGATGAAGCTGCACCAGTAGAATGGCTGTCACTGGACTGGAAGCCTGGAGGCAGGGCCCAATTGTGACCACCTTCATCATGGCTCAACTTTAACAGCTTCTATTCCACGTTAGATTATGGGTTGCCCCTTACTGTGAACACACAGCTGAAATCCAGTCTCCTGAAAAGGCTGAGGATGCGTAGAGATCTCAGCTATGAAGTCCATTCATTGTGCAGGAATAGAAAACTCAATATATGAAAGACTTGATTTGTGCACATTTTTCTTTTTTTTTTTTTTATGGCAAGGATGTAGAGCCCAAGCTTGTAGAAATCATGTAGCAGGGAGGAAAGAGCATTAAATGCTAAAAGTGGTTCAAGATTAAAAGTGGGAAATGAAGGTTCAAGTGTTTCCTGTTTGATAAAACTGATTCTCGTACCCTCATTATAGTGTGGGTTTGCTGTTCTGTTATGCTACTGCTGCAGCAAAGTTCTCTATTTACACCAGATAAAATGTACATAGATGTCACAACTCTGATGTTATCTTCAAATTTGCTCTACTTAGTTACTTGTTTTTAGTTATATCCAGAGCTCAAATTCCTTACACGGATGGCTGTGATATCAAGTGGAGTTATAAATTCTTGCTGAGTATGATATTTATGTTATTCATCCTGATAAACCGATCATAAGCTGTTGGTTCTTATTTTAATTATTCTAGTAAGTGTTTGCTCACAGTTTGTAATTTATATGTTAGTCAAGGACTGGAACCTGCTGGATAATGTCATCTATAGTTTACACCTATCAACAAACCTGATGCTCACAGAAGTTTAGTGAATAGTAGATGTCTAAAATGTTACCATTTCGTAAGAAGAGAACTAGCACTGACAGTTACTGACTCAAAGACATGTCATAAATTTGTAGTCTTTAGTCTCAGGGTTTTAGTGGCTTGCATCCAGAATATCTGCAGCAGTGCTTTGGGATCCCACTTGAAGTCTTCACTGAAAGCTCTTTCTTGTAAAGCCATCGGCCCAGCAGAATGGAAACCAGAGAGGGTTAAATTTCTGTTTCTTAAGCAGGATATTTGAGCCAAACAGTTTAAACCTGACTGGAATAACTTTCACCAAGTACTGTCACCACAATGCCTTCAGTACAGACACAGACAGACAGCTAATACAGCTGGAAACAGGAGGGTGAATGCACCAGGGTGTGGAATGAGAGCAACTGAACACTGGAGGTCTGCTTTTTGGAAAATGAAGGAAGTCAAACAAGCAGTCTGGGTTGTGCACTCAGGATACACATCCACAGAGTCCAACCCAGGGCAACTCCCAGCTTTAATCTCCAGCTCTGTATTTTTGAAAAGCCTGCCCCTGGTTTTCACATTTTACTCCAGTGGAATCGTGCCTACCTTGTGAGATTTCAAGCCTGATGTGATGAATTGCACCTGTCCAAATGGTGAAGCAGGAACAACTGAAACCAGGGTTGGCCCAATGCCTTAGAAAGTTTCCAGATGAGCATTTATCTCTCTTGTACAGCTCTGCACTTTTGCCCTCCTACCATAGTTGCTTACCATACATGTGTATCTGTAACTGTGAATACAGACTTCTTTTTATATTTTGATTTTCTTCTTGAATGATTCTCTTTTCTGCACATCTAGAAATACAAGTAAAATGAAAATTTAATAGCTCAGTGTAAGGTCTGAGCTTTCTTGGTTACTCTTACCTTTAGGATCTGTGGTATAAAATTGGGAAACTTCCCCCAAAGGTTTTAAATATACATAGCCAAACCACCTCAAAAGCTGCAATCTAAAATCAAGAGATTAAATTGGTCTGAATGAAAGACACATTCTCCTGAGTTACTTATTGTCATTTTACTAGCTCTTCAGTCTTCCTGGAGTTTTCCAGATAGATATTACTGTAAATAGGCATTAAAGAGGAAAAAAAAAGGAATTCTCTTTAGCTGGGAAAGGGTGCTTCTGATCATTACTTTCTCAGTACTTTGCACATGAGGTTTGTGCTCTCAGTTAAGATTTCCAGCTGGAGAACCTGAGGCACGGGAAGGATAAGAACTTGCTCCCTCACAAGGAAACTAGCAAGTGAGCCATAAAGCAAATGCAAGCCCATCTGTGGCAAGCGAGGCCTCTGAAATGTCTATTTTTGTGTAATCACATTAGGGAAGTGTCACTAGGTGGTAATTGACAAAATCTGTTACTGTTTCTCAAGTTTATATGAGGAGTAAATGAGAAGTCTCTCATTAATTTGCTTCTAAATTATAACATTTGTCACGAAGCCCTTCATAACCAACCCTACTTTTCTGATATGTGAAACCAACCTGAAATTGGAACTGAAAAAGAAGCCTGGGGAGAGCCTTCAAAAAGAATTTTACATAATTCACAGCAAATTGGAAAAGTGCAAACTAAAGATTTGTTTCTTTTAAAATCTTGAATCTTATCTGTCCTCTGGTGTTGGTCGGTTTGTATGAACCTTGTCTGGGTTTTGCTCAGAGAGAAAACTAACTTATGTTAAAATGTATTTATTCTGACAAAGCACAGACATTTCAATTTCACTGGGATGCAGATTCAACTGGAAAGTCAATATAATGAACTGAAATAGTCAGAAGTATGAGTGATGAATGAGATGCCTGTCATTTACAAATACGAAGCTCTGGGCCCAAAGAAAGGAAATAAAGATTTTGGTCACAAAATAACACTACCTTTCCATTTGTGGTGAACTTCAGCTTATCTTTTTGGTGCCAACTGCTGCTTATTCACATGAGCAAATTTCATAGCGTTCACATAAAAGGTATAGGAAATTAATCGTGGTTTGGTAAGCAACTTACTCCAAAACCAGTCTTACTTCAGGTATTTCATAATCTGAAAAAAATTGAGACTCACAGTGCTTTCAGCATTAGTTCTTTGTCAGACAGTTCCACTCCGCTACAAGTAATGAGAGCTTCCTAATTTATACCAGCTAGTGACAGAGGCTAGTGTTTTTCTTTACAATAGCTTATTCCTTCTTTGCCTGTCTGTATACATTATAATAATACTAACCCATGGATCAGCTTTGACCACTCCCAATTTTTTATTTTCCAGATTTGCCATGTTTTCAAACAGCAAAATTGGTTTAGTCCTAATCTTCATCATCAAGCAGTCAACATGTCAGGCGCAAGTTTGGTAACTATTCTTTAGTGCACAGGCCCAGAGTGTGAGGGTTTTGTCTGGTTGTTTGGTTAGTTGTGGGTTTTTTTAATAATTTGGTTGTGGCTCACAGTTTTTGTGTGGGGTTTTTTTTGTTTTGTTTTGTTTTTTTTTTTCACCCCTGGTCCCTAAGTAAGATGCTTCCATTTAAAATGTAGTCAATAATAATTACTGAATTTTGTAAATTAATTTATACATATAGGAAACCAGTATTTCATGAGAATTTCTGTGTCTCTTGATAATCTGAGTTAGCTGAGAAGATTTGCCTTGGAGTTAGCTGTGTGTTCCAGTGGTCTCAGACAGACAGAGCTTTATTTCTGTTGGATGACAAACTTTAATGGAAACAACAGCCTGCAAAGAGAGCATTTTCTAAGTTCATGAAAATGGTTCAGACCATGCTTATGTTTTGTTAGTAAACACTGTTCTTTAATTCAGAAAGCAGTTTGTACTGGCCTGGGGAAGCCTGTCTCATTTGATAATGGGCTCTGAATCCAGTGGATTATTGCAGGGATTTTATCTTGCAGTAATCTCCAGGGGGAAATGTACAAACAGCTGGGAGAGCAAGAAGGAGCTGCATTGTGCGGCAGGAGTTTGTCGAGCGGAGTTTTAGGGTGCTGGAGTGGATCTCAATACCAACATGAACCTTTTCTGTTTTTCTCTGGTAAGTGCACACACACGTGTTTTTATTTAGTGGATGGCTGAGTTCATGAACTGAACTGGTGGGTGTGTTTCGATGGAACAATAATGAAGGTTTTGTATCAAGAGCTGTGCAAGGGTTGTATAGAAACAGCAAGTCTCTCTAGCCTAGATGAAGGAGGCTTTGTATCAGAAATTATACACAGCAAAACATGATTCAGTAAAAATAGGAAGCAAAGAATGTGTAATGAATGTACCATGCACTATCTGTGACTACTGCAAAACCATGCAGATTTAGACATGAGGCATTTGATCCAAACACAGGGAAATGCTTCGTGTATAAGTTAAGATTACTAAATGTGTGTATGTTATAATTTGCTTTAGGCTAGGGTTGGGTTTTTTTTGAGATAATAGTATCTGTTCCCCTTCTTCAGCAGTTAGGAAGAACTGCTAGAACTTTTCAAATAATAGCTTTCTATTACCCAAGCATGAACAGATACTCATCAGGGCTAATTTAGTCATATAGTAATATTTGCTCACAGACAGAGGACTTAAGACCCTCTTTAGCTGGGGTTGGTTGCGGTTTTTTCACTTTCTCTTTTTTTTTCTCCTTCCTTGCCCCAAGGCAACTGCTCAGAATGAAGAGGTAAATCAGGATAGGAAATCCACAGAAACTGTTTCTGGTTTAAAAGCTTAACCATCTGCCAATACCAATGCCCAGTATTAGTAATGGTAATTAGCTGGGTACATTTGCTGTATTTACACAGCACAGTAGATCTGTTTGCCCGTTTTTCATCTTTTGTCCAGATGTTTAGTATATCTTCCCCATATGTTTAGAAAGAACAATAAAAATCAATATTCAAGCTGCACTAACACAAACTCAAATAGGGAAGCTGCTTTGTGTAAACCGTTGCTCCTGATTGCTAATGCTATCTTAGTGCAGAGCACTGGGGGTTTCTAGATCATAAGGATTAAAGTCTGTTTTGTACTTACAGTAAAATGCAGTGGTATTTCAGGATTCTGTGGCAAGAGTCACTCAGAAAAATAATTCCCTGGGAATTCAATGAAAATTTTGGTCATAGTTTAATGTGAACCTGTGTATTTGTTCAAAGTTAACAATGGCTTTGTGGTACAATCTGTAACACCTTAAAAGTGCTCATTTTTGAAGTTCTTTGGGAAAGAACTGTTCTACCATTATTTTACTGTTCCATTGGAGCGGCTTCTTGTTTTCTATGTAATTCACTTTTTAAAAGAGGTGTTGAGCCTTGTATTGGTTGAGAAGTCAACATTTAGGCAAAATGTCAGGGAGGTTGTGTGGGTGAGAGAAAGTCAAGCTCCACTTTCTCTGTTAGACTCAGTATGCAGCAACCTGGGTTTCTGTGGGAGAGGTAATGACTGCAGTAATAATGGGTGGTTCAGACAAGTGAAAGCTGGTGCCATGATAGTTTCTGTAATGAAATAATTAGTTCTGTTTAAAGACTGCTGCTAAGAAGATAACCTCCGTTCCTTACAAGCTTTGCAGGGGAGCCATTCTGTCCGCTTTGGTAACCTTTTGCACACCCAGAAAAACACAAGTTATCAACATCTAAAGATAGTTTATAGGTCATTTATGTGTTTCATAAAGTGAAGAGCCCTGGGCAGTCCTCCCTCTGCGTGTGACGCAGTGCAGTTGCTTTCTGTAATCAGATTGTCTAGCTTGGAAATGAGCTAGTGATCCAAGGATGTACACTAGCCACTTTTGCTCTGTCGACTTGTGACTTGAAAAGACAGGCTGAAAAGTGCCTGAAGCAGCAAAATAAGGGTATTTTTCTATTCAAGTGAGTCAAGTAAGAAATAATGCACAGTAACAACATATTTAGTATTTAAACACAACTTTTAAAGATGCTAGAGGAGTCAGGTCCTTTATTAGATACTAACAGCCACTGGTGAATAGAAATCACAGCTATTTACATCAAGTGAACATCTGGAGAAACTGCTAAACCTGAAACCATGCAAGAGAAACTTAGATTATTGACAGAACAAAAAGAGCTGTCCAAAAAATTGGTATTCTCATGCAAGTGTTTAACCTCATTCAGACTGACTGACAAGATTTCAGACTGCAAAGTGTGTGTGCTTGCATGTATATGTGTATGTACATATGCATATATTGTTAAAAGACATTTTTTTATAGCTCAGAAAATAGTTCTCTACCCTACAGAGTATAGTGGTTGAAGTAATCTACAACCTGAGGGAATTACAAGAATATTCTGTTTAAAAACAGAGTATATCCAGACTTCTGGCTAGTCCAAAGTGCAGGAACACCAGCATAGTTAAAAGAACATCAATTCATGCTGTTGCCTTTGACTCTCTCTGGGTTTACTTTCCTACCTGTCCATAAAACTGAGACAGTTTTAGCAGGAGAGACACAGTGTTATGGGCCAGTGTAGCAAGTGGGGACATGGAGGCTGAAGACACACAATAGTCACAAGATGGTTGTAGAGGCTTTGGAGCCTGAACTGGACTCTGTCCTTCCTAGGGAGGCAGACAGAAATTACTCCCCTCTGTCACCACCTGGGAGTCCTTTGATCTTCTCGTAGGAGTGTTCCAGCATGGCATGTTTCCCCAGCAGTACTTTGTGTCCTGAGCTGACTTCAAAATGATTTGGTTTCTCCACTGAGATTATTTTTTGCATCAGACTCATTGCCTTGGTCTCAAGAGATTTGCAGGCAAATTAGATTTCCCTTCAAAACCTTGTGTCCCTCTTCCATTTACAAAATAATCAAAAGGATGAATGTCCCTTCTTTTGTAGATATATTATGTTAAAAGGTCAGCCTTAGACCCTGAATTTGCAGTGACTTTTCCATCTCGTGGTGCTTAGCGTGTCAGACAATTGAATCAGAACAATACTGTTTGTATTATGGGCAATATACAGAGAAGGGTCCAAATCAAGCAGTGCTTCTGTGTGAACTGCAAGGAATTATTTCACCAAACCATCCGTTTTGATACCCTGACTAATAAATGGCAGAATCCTACAAATCCGAGAAATGAAAGTTATTACTGAATTATGCAGTCCTGCAGTTAAGGTAGAATATTTTTCTTACACTATTTTCCTCTAACGACTCTCCAACGTCAAGGGTATGCACACTGGGGGTAGCACCAATTCGCCTGGAACACTGTTGGTTAAACCTATCCTACTATTTCCTGGCAGGGTATACTTTTGCTGGTTTGGTAGCATTTACTCCTGGAAGCAGCAGAAGTGCCTCCTTAGACGGGGCCGGCTTTGACCACGGTTGTACACTTAACCCAAATAATGGGCTTTGCAGATATTTCTTTACAGAGGCTCCAGTTAACAAAGTACACGCATTTGGAATGTGCCCAGGGACAAGTACCTGTGCCTGTTCTAGCAAACCCTCAGATAGGAGGTGGCTGCATGCAACTTGCCTGTCAAGTGTAGTTTTGATGGTATTTTAACCACTGTGCCAAGGAATCCTTTGGGTGTCTGTCAGCTGACATAAGACAAGTGTGGGCCAGGGATTGTTCTGGCAGGGGCACCAGGGCAGATGATCACACCACGTTACCCTGGGTCATTCTCATCCATCATTTCATCTACTTAGAGAGATGCGGGAAAATGTATCTCTGTTTCAAAAAAAAAAACCCAAACCCCATTATTTCAGTCAAGTTTCCACAACAAAGTGCATGTGAGGGGCATGAAAATCTTCCTTACACAAGGCAATACTGAAAGACCAGGCCCTACCTACTTTGAGAGTGAACAGTGGCATTAGTAACAGAACTAATGAAGACAGGGAAGTACTTCAGATACTTAAGAAGTGTGAGCCTCTTGTATAGCAGAAATCCATGTAAGAAGGTCAGCAGAAAAAGGCTGTGACACTCCTAATCACAGTGTTGTTCAGATCACTTATTCCAGTTGAGCACTTGTCTTAGGGTTTAGGCAAAATAAGATCACCTTCATTTGTCTATTTCTCTCCCATATGGTAGCTTTCTAACCACCACTTTTGCTAGTAAAATATGAAGTACTGAGGGAAAGTCTAATCATCTTAGTGATTTTCAGTAGCACTGAACTAGTTATATGTTTTATTTTGATTGCTGGTTTAAAGATGTGCTGAGAGCACAATGTAAAATGTGTTACATCTAATTCTATAAACTGAAAGAGGTCTCGGCACTAAAAGCTAATGTTTCTATGGTGCAAGATGTGGAGAGAATAAGTATTAATAAAAGTGATATAGCAGATAAATGAGGAACTATTGGAACCTCTATATGGTAAAGAAACCATAGAGTAAATAGAAAGATGCCAATGCTATTGGGACATGATGGTACTTAGAAATGGATTGGACTCAAAAATATGTGTTTTAACAAAGAAGAACTAAATTACCTGAATGTGGAAAGACCATCCTCTAAAGTATAGTGTGAGCAGGAGAGATCTGAGTGGTTGAACTTTGTAGTGCTTCCCATATAATCATCTCCATATACTCCTTGTTCATTTTAGCTGGATTTCACCATATACATTTAAACCTGATCTGGAGAATGGCCTGGCTGCATCACTAAATGTTCCTCTCTTCCTTACAATCAATCTAGTCTCTGCATGCCATGATGATAATAATATCATGCAAAGGAAAGAACTACAGACAATTATTTTCTTCCAGATCTGTCTCACATCCATGCTTTTCCTTGAACCTTGCCTTCAGCCTCACTCTGACTCTTTCACCTGCCCTTGCACTGCCACTCCCATGCACATGATCTCTCTCCATTCCACACCCTCCCTGTTCCTTGCACACAATCTCCCTCTTTCTTGAGTTCTCTCTTTCTCCATTCTATTCCGTCTTCCCTCTACTTCTCCTCTGCTCTACCCTCCTCTTTGTTTCTTCTTCTTTCCCTTTATCACACCTTTGACTCCCTCTCTTCCTCTCTCAGATGCACACATGCACTTTCTCATGTGCACTTCCTCTTTATCACACGAGATCATGCTTTTCCTTACCCACTTGTGCTCTCACTCTCTCTCTTATACCAATGCACACTTTTTGTGCCCTTGTACCCTTTCTCATGGCCATACCCCCATTTCTGTGACATTACCCTTTTTCTCTTGGTCTTTCACCTTTTCTTGAAACATTGTTCTTGCTGTCTTGTGTTCTTATGCTTACTTTCTCACATCACCTCTCTTTCCCAAACATTCTGGCTTATCAGTGCACTCTGCTTCCCTCGCAATCTCTCCCATTCATGCTCCCTCTCTGTCCACCTTGCTCATTTTCCCTCTTTCCTTCTCTTACCCCCTCTTTCCCATCCTCTTTCCCTGCTCTTTCTCTTTGGCAATTCATCATTTTGTGTCTTTCCCTCTGTCTCCTCATATTATCTTCTCCTCTTTTGTCTCCTCCTCTGTCTCTCCTTTCCTATCATTCTTTAATCTGCTCACCCTTTAGCTCCTTTTCCTGTTCTTATTATTTTTATGCCCTTCCCTGCTCAAGCAACTTTGCTGTTTCTTTCATGCTTGCTCTCCCTTATTTCTTGGACACTTGTTCTTTGTCTTGTGCCCTCACACCCATCCTTTCTCATGTGCATTCTTTGTCATGAAAGCTTTCCGTCTCTCATTCTTGAGACCTTCCTTTCTTGGGGGACCTCTCCCCCCTGCATCCCCCTTCCCAAGCACTTGCTCTTTCTCTCTTTCTTGTCCTTGTTCTTTCTTTCAACCTCTTTCTCTGTCCTTATTCCAACAACCCCCCATTCTCATGACCCCACGCCTTTCTTGTGACCTCACACCCTTTCTCTCAACCTCATCCTTGTAACTTCTCGTTCTCTCGCACCCATTTTTTCGTGCATACTTTCCCTATTTCTGCCATGTTCTCTCTTGGTTTCTGGTGTGGTGCCTCTCCCAGCCTCTTTTTGAGCTTTAACTCCCTGCCCCGTTCTGTCTCCCTGTATTTCCACCTCTTCCCCTTCATTCTTCTTCAGTCTTCCTGTCTTTCAGACACTGCCCCTTCCTTTCCAGCTCACACACTCAAACTCTTCCTTGCATACTTACACTTTCTCACATTAGCTCTCCTTCCTGTGCCCTCACACACACACCTCTTATTGTACCTGTTCTTTCTCACACATGGTCACTTTTTCTTATGTTCTTTCTCACGTGCACTCCATGTGCTCCACTCCTTGCAGGCATTCTCATTGCCCCATAATTCTTTGTGCACATCCCACTCCCTGTGCCCTCCCTCTTTCACGTGGACTTGCTTTTTTTGTGCATACTTGCTTTTTCTTATGTGCCCAACCTTTCTTGTAGCCTTGAGCTCCGTATTTCTCACACAAGATTTCTCTTTCTTGCTTGAGCTCTTTCTCACACTTTCCCTTTCTCAAGCACTAATTCTCACATGCTCCCCAGTATGCTCTTTCTCCCCTTCTCTCTCATTCTTTCTCCTCTTATCTTTCCCCATCTCCTCCCTCTCTTATCCTTACTCTGCCTCCCTTTCTCTCTTTTCTCTTTGTCTTCTTTTACTTTCCTTTCTTGCCTTTTTTCTCTCCCTCCACTCTCTCCTCTCACTCTTCCTTGCCCTTTCTTTTGTCTCCTTTTATATGTATCTCATGCTCCCTTTCACACTAGCTCTCCTTTATGCTTCTGTCACTTAATTAAATACTTTCTTCACAAAAATCATGTATTATTCCCTGTGGAGGGAGAAGTATGTGGTCACGTTTTACATTGGAGAGTCCTGGAAGTTTGTAATAAGGTTTTAAACTCATCATTTTTTGTCTAGAAATGCCCAATCCACAACTTTGGACAAGGAGCTGAACCATCACTGCTATACGGCAAAATACTTAGTAATAAAAAATAAACACAGTAATAAAAAAACCCACAGTTGCTGTCAAAACCCAGGCTCAGCTGGATGTTCACCACATCCATGTGCAGTGTGTCCCAGGAAGCATTAACTCATCAGTTCCTACAATAGGCTCAAGTACATAACTTGAGCATTTTCAAGAACAACATGTAATATTTCTCCCAAAACATTTATTTGGGCTTATCAAAACTCTGGTAGACTGAAGCAAATAAGGATGCATAGATAAATATTGTGCTTGCAAAAATTAGTCATGTCTTTGAACTGCTGCCTCTCCAGACAAAAATATTGCCTGTAAAATTGTGCATATTAACAATATAACTTCAAGTATACATCTGTGTTTATCTTCTGTGCTAAAGGAACAAATGCCTTTAAATAATAATAATGAAATTGAAATGTTAATTTCAGTGGTGTTGCTCTGCTGTAAGCCATACTGCTATAAATTTGATTTATTCCTTAATTAATGAAGTTAAAATTAGTAATCAAAATTCTTTGGGAAAATATTCAGTGCAGATCAAAATGGCAACATCTAAAATGTAGGATCATCAGTTAGAGTGTCTTTAGTGTTGCCATCTGCCTTCGTTTAACTCCTGAATTATGAAATGGCAGTGTGTATATGTAATCCTGATTCTTGGAGTTGTGGGATAAATGTGAAGATCTTGGTTTCTATTACCATGTTTATATTCATGGTGGTTGGAGAAAAAGAACCTTACATGCACGTTAAAACATGGTGTTAAAAAATTTGAGTGCAAATGGAATTTATTTTTCATTCTAGTCATTGTCATTATTTTGGGGGCCTAAATCATGATTATCAAATTCTGGGAGCTAGCAACCTTGTTTCTCTTTATTTCTAAGGAGTGGAGTTACCTTGCTGCATCAGATTAACCTTTTCTTCACGTAAAGTACTAACTATAAAATAGTTCCTATAGAAATTTTCATGGTTTCTGATTTTCATAGTTTCCACAGGAATTTTCTTGTAGTGCTCAAGTGGAGATATACACCTGATTTTACTCCTTCTGAGCAGATAATATTTATTTTTGGTGTACCCTCAGCTTTACATCCAGCAATCTGTGGAATCTAAGTCTGTGAACTCCAGCATTTGGGAGTCAATTACTAGTCAATTGACTTCTAGATGCCTTTTTAGAGAAAGAAGTAAATAAAGGATTTCAAAAGACAGGGGAGGAAAAACACAGTCCATTTTCTAAATCACAGAAACTGCTGGCTTTTTTTAATTATTAATAATTTAATATGTTTACAAGTGTTCATCTTTGAAAATCTGTTTAAATGTATTTTAGGAGGGCTCAATGGACAGCTTGTATGAGCCTGTTCCAGAACATCAGGAACCCAAGGATACAACTACTACTGACAGCCAGGCTAGCACCCCAGCAAGCCCACGTCTAAGCTGTGGACCACCTGACAGGTCTAAGTCTTTGGTAAGTAACATTTAATTTAATTTAATTTAATTTAATTTAATTGCAAAATGTGCAATGCATTTTGCAAAAAACTGTCACTCTATAGGTGGACACGTGTATTCTGCTGGCTTCTCTGCCAGTTTGGGCTATTCAGGCTCTTCGAGGCCACTGTTCAAATCTCATCTCTGTAGCCAATGACCTGATTTCTGTCCAGTCTTAATAAGCACACTTGAAAAGCAGGTCATGAGTTTCTCTACAGGTAGCAGCAAAGGGAGATTAGTGCAGCTTCACTGGACGAGGAAATTTTGCTTTGCAAGTAGTTGCATATGAAAATGCTGGGAACAGGTATTAGAATAGTTTGTCTCTAAATGAGATCCTGTTGGTGTCTTTGGTTGTCCTTTTTATTAATTAAAAAAGTGCGTTTCTAAAGAGTGTGAGTTGTATGAATTTTGTAACTGATGGCCTCTGGAGTAACTGTTACATTTTACAAGACCTCATTAGGTAAACACCTGAAGAGAGTTTTTTTCGGGTTTTTTTTTCTTTTTTTTTTTCCTCCCTAAATGATGTTACCCCACTTAATCTTTTATTATTGGTGTGCTATTGGTATAATATATAACTGAAGCTTTAGCAAATACTTTAAAATAGTACATTAAATTTCATAATCTTGTTCACTTAATAATCTGTTACAACTGTATTGAAATGTGCCATTCTACATTCCTAGTGTCTAAAGGTGAACATTCTAGTACAGCTTCTACATCCTTTCATTTTCTTCTTTGCCATGACTACAAACTAACTTAATATTTAATGACTACTATACTAATATTTCCTTGGCCAATAGATGTTTATCCGGTAGGAGCAGTATTTAGACCAAGTTAAATGAAAGAACAAGATTTGGTTTTTTGGTTTGTACCTAGAATGTGACATATGATGTCTTAATAGACCTGACAGTAGATAACTCCTAGAAATTGCCCTTTGTCTTCTCAAGGTGTGGTACATCCATAGCACTGTGCTGTGCTATGGTTTTCACAGTGTGTAAGACTAAGAATTAAAACTGCAGTGGTTGTTTACATGAGGCTTATTGTTTCGTGCTTTTTTCTTTCTTTTTTCTTTCCTTGTTTTATTCTGTGTTTTTTATTTGACGGCATTACTTCAGAGTTTTCACTGTATTAGTGTAGAGTTAGGATTCATAAATTATTTGGCTAGGTAAAAAATAATAAATCTGTGCAATACAGATTTTTATTTCCATTGGGCCAACCTAGAGAAACAGATTTGCTATTAGTGTAGAATTAGAAAGTCCTGTACATTAGTCTGAACAAACTGTAGCAAAACTTCTTTCACGTTGCTTATTCCTGAGTTTTGTGGGATGGCACTGCACAGTCCATGAAGATACATCTATAGCAGTGAATAGAAGAATCCAGAATTTTAGTTTCTGCTACCTCTCATCATATATTTTTGTTTTAGTGATGGCCCATTTACTCATCACTAAATGTAAAACTCATCATCAATAAAAACAATGGGTAAGCACACTGTTGGCTCACGAGGTATTAACGGGAAGCTTCCTAAGACTGGCTGTGGGTTTTATTTTCTGTTTTGAGAGAATATTCAGCTCAGCACTTAACTAAAAATAACGGCTGGATGCTGTGTCACTGTGCTGGCTGTAGAATCAACACGATTATTTACAAAATACTCTCTAGAAATGGAAAACAAGATTAGTGATGACGTGTCGGCAGTAAGACCTATGGAAAAATGTGGCTAAGGCCAAAGGCCTGTGTGTAATCTTATCTGCTATTTCTAGCATGTGAGTTATTAGACCTACACCTTGGATGAAGCCGTTAAGCTTATTAACCGAGCCCATTTGTACTTCTCCCCTATTTTTAATTCCGTCACTTGGTTCCAGGCTGCAGGGCAGCCCCCACAGCGTGATAAATTCAGAACATTATTGACTCCATTTAGCCATCCATCATTATTCAGTAATGCACGTACTTAAGTGCACTGCTAAGTAGGTGTGGGCTCGAGTGTGTGTTTAAATGGTTGGCTGAAGCACGGCAGATTCCACAGAGCTCTTAAATCTCCTGAGGGTGGAGCAACCTGGCATGGCACACTTCCCCCTCGGGAGGCTTTGGCCCCTTCCTTTTTCTTATACAACTTCAAAATCAACAGAGCAGGCATCCAAGGTCTGCTCTCCTCAATTTTAAAAAGGGTGACTAGGGCTAGAGAAAATTTTTCCCTATATTGAAACAAGGTAGTTATTTTCTTGCATTTATGTTGTCTGCTGTGATTTTTCCTAATCACAGCTGGGCTGTGACGTTCTTCTGGAGAAGTAGGAAATGTAGGGTACTGTGGTCACTGAAGCTGCGCAGGAGCATTCAGTGAGCATAGTCCTTGGCCACCTTTTTTTTGAACCATGGGTCTCTTTGCTCCTGACCAAGTATCTCCCCAAAAGGCACATCCTGGATGAAGAATAATCTCCCTTTCATGTACACTGTTCTCCTCCTTCACATAATCGAGGAGACCTGTTTAGTTTACAGAATTTGCCTGGGATGTTCCTACTCTGGGTTTCTGTGGTACTGTCTTAGGCCTGTTACACACACTTGCCTTTTGGTCTGAATCCTTTGGAGAACTGCCCTGTTAACTTCATGGTTACTTTGCATGTTGCTCAGCTTCGGTAATATTCTCAGACAGATTTTAGATTTATGGAGTTGTTTTTGGACTTCATGCATAGCCAATCTGAATTGGACCTTCCTCAGAAACAGCTGGTAGCCATCAGCACATAATAAATCAGATGGGTGCTCTTTGCCTGTAGCTATGCTGTTAACTGGGAAACTGGACTTCTACCCCTTGTAGCTTGCTGTTACAGTCTTCTACCTCATGAGCTGTCTCAAGCTCCTAAGAAAAGAGTCTTCAGTATTAAAACTGTTTTTGAATATTTCCTGTCAGACTGCAATCACCAAATGTCATGAGACCCACATATTTTTCAACTGCTGACCGTGATATGATTGACTGCCCTGTATAGCAGAGAAGGGCCAAATAATTTATCAGTCTTTCTAAGCTGCTGCCAGGGAAATCAGAACCCTTTGTGATACCTGCTTTAATCTGCAGTGTTATAATTGGCATTTGATTTAAGCGAGGGAAAGAAGAGTGCTAGTTATCTGAAATGATCATTTCCCTGCTTGCAAGTCTTAACAGACACAGGAGTTTTCTCAGCCAGCTTGGAAACACTGGAGGGACTAATTCAACTCCTTATTTCAGAGTCATTAGATGAAATCAGGGAAGAAAGGACTTTGTCAATAATTTCATCATGCTCGATTTCCACGTGTGCACTTTGTTTCTAGGAAACAGATTGTTCTCATTTGGGGTAGGGAAGGAAAGATTTGTTCCCATAAA
This sequence comes from Oxyruncus cristatus, assembly GCA_013399855.1. Classification (NCBI taxonomy): domain Eukaryota; kingdom Metazoa; phylum Chordata; class Aves; order Passeriformes; family Cotingidae; genus Oxyruncus; species Oxyruncus cristatus. Next base: position 296,786 of record VXAY01001556.1, on the reverse strand, counting down.
CAAGGTAATTACGCTCTTTGGAGGATCTAGGTGAGTCTTTGGAGAGTCTAGGTGAAACTTAATTTACATGCTAAGATAAAATACGTTTCTAAAAACTAGTTTCACAATAAAGTTACATACAATTTTAAGTGTAATCAGCGCCGAAAAGATACTTTAAAAAAGTACAGACAACAGTAATTTATTCTTGTACTCCAATTCAGCCAGCTGATTCAGAAATAGCAGGAAGGGTGTGTTGAATGAAAGGTGACATTTTTAAATGGCCATTTAAATCCACTACCATGTTTTATTTTGGCACTGCATCCCATGATACCCAGTGAACTCACATCAGTTGTCACCTCAGTGTATGATGTATTGTCATCAATGTAATTTTGCTGGACTTTAGGAAACCCATACAGAAGAATTGGTTTCAAATCATGCAGCAAGAGATTAAACCCATGTTTCGTGATCCTCACCAGGTGTTTTGCATGTGAAGTTATGAATTAATAGTCTTTCCAGGTATATGGCCACGTTGGGGTTTACAGAGGATCCTGTCCCCAACTTTTTCCCTGGATCATATACAGATTTTAACTTACAATATCCTTTGGTCTCTGACCTCCATGCATAATACTTCCTTTAATAAGCCTCTTTGAAATCAAATATTTGATATTTTTAGTGAGATATCGACACTACCCTTTTAAATAAGACTTAAAATCGCTTTTTTTAACATTTTTCAACTTCTCTGTGTTGCTTATGCACCTCATCTAGTCATTTCTTTTGAGCTATTGAAAAGATTTGTCTCAGGGCTAAAATGCTGATTTTTTTTTTTCTTTTCAGCAACAAAATTATCTTACATTGCTTGCGTTGTTTCAAAGTGGATGATAAATTCTGTATACTCTTCTGATTTGCACACAGCATCTGTGAAAAAATCAACACATGCAAAAAAACCAAAACTGTGTGGAATCTGCATACAAGTATTAGCATTCACAAATATCCAGGCTCGAAGGGCCTCCTACACTGAGCTAAAATAACTTAGTGCAGGAGAACAGCCTCTTCTGAATGCACTCTCCTGAAGAAGCTTAAAAAAATCTCTGATGGGTTTTACTGAGAGAAGGGAAAAAACATGGAATGCTCAATTATGCACTTACATAGTTTAATGTAGTACATGGTTTGGCTTTTCATCAAGCAACCTGGATGACACTTTTAAATTTTACTGCGGTCAGAGTCAGGCAGAGGTTGATAGTGTTACATTAAGGAAATAACTTAAACATATTATGAGAAGTGGGTCCATACACTGAAGTTTTTGTATTTATAAAATTATGAATGGTTATACTTTGTTTTAATGTCTCTTGTTGCACAACAGGTTGAAGTGGTATCATCATGGACATTTTTATCCTGCTTCCTGCTTTTCAGGCTGGAAGAAATAGATATGAAAGTGATGCTGTCCCTTGATATTCTGTCTTAGGGGATATCAAAATATTATAGGGACCAGAGATCCCTTCTGTCCTAGCATGACATCCTGAGCTTTCCTACAATTAAAATTAACTTCAAGTCCCTGGTTAACTGCGACAGCAAACATGCATTGAGATGTTTTGCCATTATTTGCCTGGTGAGGCACCCTTTTGTTCACTCTTACAACAGGTACACAACCCTTCCCACATCTTGTCAGGGTATATATATTTTCTGGGTCCTGGGGTCTGTGTGATCTTTCCTGCAGGTCACTGCTTGATTCTGATGGTCCCACTCAGAGCTTTGCACAGCTTTCAATTTTATTTACACTTCCCTGCACTCTTCCACATTCCTCTGCATGTAATGTCTTTAAAGGGTGTGTGTCTTGTGTTCATCAGAAAACCACATCCCATTATGATGTGTTGGTATTTTAATCCTCATAAAATTTAAGATAATCATACTCTGGAAGAAATATGGTATTGATTATTTGGGTATTAGTATGATTATCTGTTTTTTTCAGGGGTATTATGATTGTCAGCTTCTTGTTAGCGATGGATATTGAAGCTTCCTAAAATCAGGACACGTGACTACAAACATTCTCTGCTGCACTGTGTCCTCCACAGCTTCAGCTGTTGGAAAGACTGGAAATGCTAATGGATATTAAAAACACACATCAAAAGTACATAATTCATTGTCTTATCAGTGACAAAAATTTTATATTTGGATTAAAAATGTTTGATTGTCATAGATTTTTTCTCTATCTTTTTAAAAGGAATTTCCTGACTTTGAGAACACAGTGACCAAAAAAAGAAAGTAAGTTGAGACCAGTTCAAGGTCTACACAGTGTCACTATGTTTGTCTGTACCTTTCATCCTTGTTGTTTTATTAATGTTTGCCAATGTTGCTTTGATTCTCATACAGTACATGTATTAATGTTGCAGTTGAAAAGCACGTAACAAGCTTGTAATGCATTACTAAAGCTCTTTTGCCATGATTTTTTCATATACACAAATCTTTCTTCCAAAATATCAGAACCAGGACAGCTAAAATCAAATGCAGTTAATCTGGGCTTGGTTTAACCATATGTCTGCTTTTCTGAAAGATTGAAGTGGTAACCTATTTTATAGCATGTTTGCACCATTGACCTGATAATCTCCTGAGGAGGGTTTGGTTTTTTTTGTTTGTGTTTTTAATCCAAGTAAAAAATTAGTTTGCAAAATGATTCAGATAAAGCAGGTCAGGCAGTATTTTATGAATTATATTTGTGACAGGAGAATGCTTTGCATCCATTTGTTAAAACACAATGCTTATGGTTTGGGCTAATGATTAATATGTATTAGCAGGAAGAGGAATTTATTTTGAAAATTCTTATTATTTGGCTTCAGGTTGAAGGATATTGCATTACTGTAGTGGTCTCCTTCAGATAAAATCTGAAATCCTACTTAATGGAATGATAGAGACAGATCTTATCTGTCTGATCTGACAGACATGAAAATCCCTGGAGTTTTTGTGGTTTTTTTTTTTCATTGTAGGTGGGGCTCCACTAAATTCAGAACATTAATGTTATCTATGCCTATTTGCTAAGAAATCTCAAAACAGATAAAGATTTCTATGAAAAATCAAGAGCTCCTTTGTCTTAAATCACAGTTTTAATCTGTTTCTGGTCATCTGATAAAAACAGTAGTAACTTATCACAGAGATGTATGCACTCCGAGCTGTGAGATCACAACCGTCTGTCACCAGCCAGGGCCCCGTGAAAGTGCTCCCAAAATGTTGTTAATTAAAGTATGGCCAATAACTCTATTATTCATGGTTTTCTCATCATTCTTTAACACTTTAAAGGAAGTCAAACTACTGTGTTGGCCTTACCCAAGGTTTACCCTACCAAGATCTACTAAATATGATGCAATCACCTGGATGCCTAAGAGTGTCCTGCTTAGAGCAGAACTGTCTGCCTCAGGAATAAAAATAGCAACAGTGTCAAATTTTTCAATGCAAATAAAACTATTCTATTCAAAACTTAATCCCATTCTAGATTAATTATCAGAATTTAGAAGGGTTGTTGAGACAATTTGACTGATCAATAAAAAAAAAATTAGTAAGCTGGAAGAAAACAGTTTGAATCAACATGAAATGACTTTGTAACAAAAATTATTTCATTGGTAATGTCCATCACTATCCTGGCATGGTATCTCCAGTAATAAAGCAGAAATTTTGTCACTGGCCTTTTCTGTAGATGTGGAGAAATTGAATAAGTAGTTATCATTTTCTGTTCCTTCTTCTGTCGGGGCAACAAAGAAACAACAAATTATATAGAGTAGCAGGAATAAAATAAAGAGAAGTATGCCTTGGTTAGACAATAAGAATTAAATTGTGGAACTCTGGAAGCAAAAAAAAAAAAAAAAAAAAGATGTCCAAGTGGTTTTAAAAGGAACTAGTGGGTGGAAACCAGTTCTTTAAAAAAACCAATAGTTCAGTTGCACCCTCCTCCCCAGGAAGCCCTTCAGCACCTCCGTGCCTGAAGTTGGGAGAGGGATCTCAGGTTTTGTGCTCTTTCCCTTCTGCTGATCTTCGTTGCAGATTAGAGAGTCTCTGGTCTCTTCCAGTATAATCTTCTAGCTTCATCCTTTAGCTCATAAACTACTCTCCATTGGGTTTTTAATGGATAAAATGAAACAAATTAATCTGTATTCAAATATTTCTTTTTCCTCTGTGAAGTTAGTACATTCTTTAAGTCATCATCTGTAAACTACTGACCAGAGATGTAAGTGTGAGTTAGGACTATTCCCCCATGTAAATATGCAAAAAACAAGGTTTACTTGAGCAATAAAATGTCACTCAAGGTTGTGGGGATATATGTAGCTCTTTGGTTCAATCTGTTATTATGTCACCAAACTTCAGACAATATTTTCTAAAAGTTGTAGGACACTTCAGATCATGTCTAAAGAAAAGTATCTCTTATTTTCTTCCTGATGGGTTCCCTGATTCAGTCATGAATTCCTCATTACAAAATAAAATTGACTACCTATTTTTGCAGAAAGAAACCTCAGATGCTTTCAGAGCTTTGTGTACCATGTGGGAGTAGATGATTGGGTGAATGAGACAAGCCAAGTAACTCCAATTAAAGCCAGTGGGAATTGCACAGCTAAATCCCTGTGCCCTGCTTTGAAGAATTAGTTGAAAATATCCATGTTTGATTAAATGCACTTCCATTTTTTTTCATTCTGACTTTCAGCTAATGGTACATTCTTTTAATTCTTTTAGATCCATCCAGAAGTCCATGTCTGAAAATGAAGCATTTGGTTAGTAACTGCTAAAATAATTTACTATATACTTCCTAATCTCAGAGAGCCAACTTTAATTAAGGGTCTGATTTACTTTAGAGCTGCTGGAGCAAATGCAAAGGAAAGAGAAAAATACAGTTAAGCTATCAATATACCCTTCCACTCTCCCTGCCTTTCACCAAGACATAGTAGGTAGACGTTGAAAACAAACTCGTTAAACATAGTAACCACACTGAGATTTAAAGAACCTGTTCTGGGACAGCATTAGAAATACTCAGCATGTCCAATGTTTCTTTTAATCATTTCAATAAAGCTCTGAAATATCTCTGATCTAATAAAATTCAGGTCCCTACTCCTTATCATTTTAAACTACTTTGTAATAGCTTTCACAAACAAGTTCACCAAAGAAGAAATTCAAGTTTGCTTTTTTCAAAACCCATCCTTACGTTGTGTATTATCATCTACACTTGTGGTTCAATGGGTTCTATTTTGTAAACCCTCTATAGGAAATAATAATCGGCTTCTTAAAAAGTAAAAGTTCCTTTTTATTTTTTTTTTTTATTTTTTTTTTTCAGTGAGAGCTTCCTGTTGACACGCTTTCATTTATTGTTTGGAGTCTTGGTTTAGCTGTTGCATCTAGTCCTTACTGAGTAAAAAAGGGTTGTTACATCTGCCTGTGAAGATGCAGCTGTATTTCATGTCAGAGTGTCTCGGGTAGATGAAAGCTCCCCTGTGTTAAGGCTTCACTCCGTAGCCCTGCACTGGGAAGACTTTCATGTAGATCAGTATCATTTGGTCTGCAGCAAACAGGCTGTAATGAATTCCCAGCACTTGACAGGACCAACAAGGGGCTTTCATAGAGAAAGTTTTCTGGCATGGAGTGAAACCCACCATTAAATAACGCTTAACAAAACAAACCCAGAAAGCACAAACCCCTAATAGTTATCAGTGTGTTGTGAAGCATGACCACTTTGAAGTTCACCAAGGGAACAGGAGAATGGCCATCTCCTCTCAAAGCCAACCTAGTTTCTGCCATCCAAGCCGAGACAGCACAAGCCTTGGAGTGCTTGGGGTGGGCACCTTTGATGTTATTTCTTGCAAACACTCTGGCTTGTTAACTGTAAACTTAAATGATATCTATACAATTCCTGGAAGCAAAATAAAGGCCCAGATGTTCCGTGGGCTCTTAGGTCTTAAAATCTGGGTTAAGGTAAAAATCCTTCCAATCGAATTTTAACAGTGTTAAATGAGGTATTATCAGCAAAAGATAATAAAACCTGAAGTCTGACTATAATAAATACCATCCATCCATCAAAATTCCTATACTGCAAAGTCATCAATTAATTTCCATGTTGAAGCAGATGTTACACGGTTCTGCAAGCTTGTTTGATTTGCATTTTGATGCTATTTTTATAGAATTTCCTGTTATTTCACGGGTTTTGCTATGAATTCAGGTGACTGCTCTCTGTGCTTTTACTTTAGACAGGAAAAATGTGAATGGCACACTTTGGCAGGGTTCCAGGAAGCCGGAGAATGATTCGTACATCAGAAGGCACTGTCAGCTTGAAGGTAATTGCTAAACATATTTCAGCTGATTTTGCATTTTCCACAAAGTATTTTAAAGGGCACCTCGGAAAATTTCTCATTTTTCACCAATAATCCAGCTAAATAATTTGTCAGGTCCTTTTGAGATTTATTTTGTCCTCAAGGGGAAAAAAAAGTAGTTAAAGTAGAGCTTACCTTAAAATTGGTAAGCTAAGAACACACTCTGTGACCAATTGACTCTGTAGTCCACGGGCCAAAGGAGACTTTGCTACAGGAAATTGCCATAGTTGTGTTGTACAGGGCTTGCCAACTGTAGAAATCCATGTTTCCTGGATATTTTACACTGCTCCAGGTATCCCACAAGGAAACAGTGCAACTTTTCTCAGAAAAAAACCCCACCAATATAGGTGCAAAAGAGAATTGGCAAAATTCTCGATGCCAGTACTTGGTCCTATTTTCCTTCTAAACCCGTTTTGACCCACTTTGTTAAAACAACCTTGCAGCCAATATATGGGAAGTTGCTAATGCCACTGTTTAAGGGTTGACTGGTATAAATTCATTAAAATAACACTGAGAAGTAACAAGTGAGCAGTCACCTTGTCTAGTTGAACACAAAAATCAAAATGCTTTGATAATCTGCCTGATATTGCTTCCAGGAATGGCAATTATGTTTTTACTTTTCAAAGGGAAGGTAGATCTCTTATAGTTGCCTAACCAGACCAAACCAGACAAGGTTCAGCAGAAGCAGAAACCGAGATATGTGAGATTAAAGTGGATGCATGTTTTGTTCTCCACTTAAACCAGCAAAGCAGGAATATGGCCATTGCCTCAGCTTTTAATATCTTCTGTACAACAGGACTAGAGATTTTCCACTGCTAAGAGAGACTCCACTCTTACCTGGATATGTCAAAGAAAAGCACAGGGCACCAGCTTTCCCTCTGGATTTTATTCCCTTCACCACTTGAAGTTAAACTCCTAAAGGCTTGGAAATAGATCTAAAATTGCAATACCTATTGTATTTGTGCATGTGTGGGCAAATTAGGATTCTTGACCCAGAACAAGAAATAAGAGAGGACAGGAGGATTTAGAGAAACTCTGCTCTTATGATGAACTAGTGAGGGGAAAAGAGACCTTCAGTAAGTCTCATTGCCTTGCAAGGGAAAAGGTTCTGATTATAGGTGAAAGAAATATTGGATATTTTTCTCCAGACAAGTGTTACTTTTAACCAAAACCCTTTTGGGATGATTCCCCAAACTATTCCAGCAGTTTTCAGTTTAGAAGTGGGGAAAGGCTGAATGAGAAAGCAGAACTTTTTGACCTTCCTCCAAAGTCTTTTCTACTCAAGGCACTTTTTACCCTTTTAAATATCCAAAGCATGCAAAAGAAGCAGTGCACATTTTAAAAGCTGACAAGTGTTGTAATTGAAGGGCAGGGGCCCAGAGGGAACAGGAAGCAAAGCTGGCAGCTAAATAAAAATGTCCCTTTTCCCTACTGCAGTAAAATTATTTCAGGGGAAGTCCCCTTCACACAGTGGTGAAAACCATTGCAAGGAGATTTACAGTGTATCACTATCGATCAAGATAATTTGTCATTATTGATCAAACCTTTCTCTTAGCAGAGATAATCCTTCAAGGTCTGCAAGTCTATTGCATACTATGAATTTCTCTTAGATATAAAATGCCATGCATGGTGGTCAGCGTAGGCTTCTCTGCTTGCTTCAGAGCTGTATTCACAGATCTGTGTCAAATCTCACCAAAATCAATGAAGAGACATCCATGGACTCTGTTGGGTTTTGGATGAAGTTCTTATTGCCACTGTGTGTATTTCCTCTATAAAAACAAGTTTTCCAGGCTGATAAGGCAGTGAAAACATATATCCCACAGGCACAATAATGGGAATACTTGTTTTTGCTCACAAGGCCAAACCCAAATCATCGAGATTTGTCAGCCTAAAAGCATCATTGTTGAAAAGTTGACTTGCAAATCGCAGTCACTGGGCTTCCATGAAAGAGTATTAGGGGGACAAACAGGAAAGAACTGACAACTCTCAGAGTCAGCAGATGTAATTCTCCACTGCTCCTACTTCATTCCACAGGAAAGTGACTGGCACCCATTGCCAGACTAGGAAGGCAAGAACACTGCAGCTTATATATATCTCTTTTCCATGAAGTTTTTTGATTTGGCTGGTTTTTTACACAGATACCTATTCCGTAGTTCAGTGGTTTGGAGAGCTGATCTAGGCAGGATTTAAGACTTCTGTGGATGCACATTATTATGGCCAGCAAAAGACATCATGGTTGGGGGGGAACACTAAGGTTTGCTTTAATAACTTGCTTTTTCATTTGGGTTTGAACAGAATTATGTTAAAAGTAGTGTCACTGCGTGTAGTCATTCAGGTTAAGGGCATTATATGTTACCCCTCAGTTTTTTTGTGATTCAGCTGCAAACAGCTACCAAATAATACTATTTTGTATTAAACTGTAGGAGGACTTCAGGGCACAGGACTTAACACTGAAAGACAACTTTGAGATTATGCTTACAGAGCACAGGGCTGCAGTGTGCTGAGATGCCTGCAGGAGATGAAAACAAATTAGCCTGAGGACCAGAAAGAACCCAGTTATGTTAATTGTGTGTTGCATAAGCACTGCTGAACATGAGTTATGCTGCTTCTAGAAGTCCATCCAGCTCTGTAATGGAATAAATAACCAGATTGTCAGACACTGGGCCCTCAGTGACTTCAAGAAGATTTGTAGCTGCTTAAGACAACTTCAAATCTGGACTAGGATTTTATGTACTTCTTTGAATATAATTTTTCATGATCATGTTCAGACCGTTTTTTCATGTGATAACTGAAAAATCTCAGTCAGGGAATTATTCACTGACTTGTTCTTTCTTTTTCTGTTGATTGTAGAGAAAACAATGCTTACAGTTAGCTTTTGTGAATCTATATGTTAATAAGCTGTCCCTTTGCAAACAGAACTCCTGATGTTTTAAGGTATTCATCAGCAGAAATATGGACACCAAGTTAGAATTCATGAGAAAAAAGCCCTCAACACATTCTTACTGGTTTCTAGTAAATTTGAAAAATTGCAGTAGCATTCTGTGACTAGCAGATAATTTTTCTTCTGTTTTGTTGTTTGGTTGTTTGGTTTTTTTCCTTGCAAAATAACCGAGTGCTTCTGATATCTGTGTTGATGCAATTTAATCACTAGGGCCATCCTACACAAGCATAATGGCGGATGCTTTGCCTTTAGGATTAGGAATAAGAGTAGATCTTTCAAAGCAGACTTACATAAAGTAACCTTTTCAAAGAGTTGCTTGACCTATTATTGCTCACTGTTGTAGTGAAGGTTCATACTCTTCCCATGCAAAGCATTCATTTCTTGGAAGAAACAGGAGGATGTTCATCCTTTGAAAGGAGTTTCTAATCTAATCTAAACTGAACAGATCTCAATTGCAAAGATAATTTTTGCCCTTAACTTTTTATATGAATATTCTACACTTTTCTGCCGTAAATTAAGAGAGCAAGAGAAAGGTCTTGGCAGGGTTCTGAGTTAGTAAACTGAAGACTAAGTATAGATAAGAAGGAAGCATGAATGAGTTTTCTTTATGTGAGTCAGTTTGCCAATTTGTTCTCCAATCTTACTTCTAAGCAGTTTAAGAAAAAAAGGTATGTTTAAATGATATAAGATTAACTTCAAAGAGTCAGAATGTCAGCTCAAAACATCAGTGCAATTCAAATGATATTCCTCATAATAATGTAAACCAGGACATTTTAAAGCATGTTTTCTCTTTTTTGGTCATAATTCACAGAAGATAATATTATTGCTGATGGAATACATTTGCTGCAAGGAAAGAAGATAGAAGAAACAACATGCCAGGTGAAAGAAATACTCCTTCTAAAATCTAAAATTTCATTCAAATGAAATGCATATTTCTTGTTTCCATTCAGCATTTACCTAACCTAAACTTCATACTCAGTATGCTTGTGTATTTTAGAGGCTGAGTTTAAAAGAAGACTCTGGTGACTACCGAAGTTGTTTATGATTTTACTTATGCAGACCATATAGATTTTATTGCATAGGAAGCCTTCTCTTTCCCTGAGCAAATCCATTTCCTTTAAACTGATGTGCTAGAATTGTGTCTAGCAAGATCTACAGTAAGTGTTTAGATTGGTTGTGCATGATTCATATTGCCATATGTATCCTAATGCTTTCTGAATTTCTATAAACATATACCATATCTCATCTTCCTCATACTGCATTAATTATCCCACTAGCACGAGCAGTTAAGGAAATTTGACCCTTGGGTTTACTTAATCAAAACTACAACATAAAGGTAGGTAACAAGCCATCAGCTGGTGAACAGCAGAGAGGTGAGGAGAAAGACTTGTATCTCTGCAATTAGCATGACTGATGTTTTCTTTTTATTCACTTCCAGCCCAGTGTTTGCCCTGATAATGTGTTACTTAAAGGGACAGTTCATATCTGTGGCAAACCATCTTAGCTCTGCTGATTTCACATGAGATAAAAGTTCACCCAGTTTGGGAATCTGACTAAAAATGTGTAACTCACCTGTCCATAAGTGTGTCTTCTAAATCCATACAATAAATTATTTAGAAGCTGAAAATCTATTAAATTTTCATTTGCAGGAAAGTATTAAATTCAAGGTGAGCACTAAACTTTAGAAGAGGCTCCTCTGTTGTTTCCATACAATGTCAGGAGTCTTTTTGGATGTGCAGGTTAAAAGCAAGGAAAAACTGTGCATGCATCACCCTGAAGGCATCTGAGATAAGACAGAGAGCTCTGAAGACCCAGCATTTAGGCAGTGCTCAGCTTCAGTGTAGGCCAAAGACACAATCAGGATTAAAAAGAAAAGTCAAATGATCTGCATATCAGGGGACAGATGACCGTATTGGAAACTTGAAAGTCAGTGTGTTCCCGGTTTCTCCTGCTTTCCCTCAGGGTTTTATCTGTCTCTGCACTGTTAGTTTGTTCCCATGATTATCTCCTCTTCCAGCTGCAAAAAAAGTAGCTGAGGAGGGAGGACAGGAGAAAAGAACTCTTCCTCTTCTGCACCTCTCTTTCTGTGATTTCCTCCTCTCACTTTCTAAGTATGATAAAGAAAGATTGCTCTTTGATTTCCCACAACAGTTCTTCCCTTAGTGTGAGGGATCTCTGGCTCTGCCCCTGTTCTGCCATGCCAGCTTTTGGGCTGATTCCTGGTTAAGATCATTGAGGTCATTCCCCAGACATGACAGAATATGGAGAGGAAAAGGGAAGAGGAAATAGGGAATAAGGCCTATGTTTCCTTAAAATCCCTCAAAGCTTCTTTCCATGAACCATTTGTCCCATTTTAGAAGGAAAGTTCTGGTTTTCACTTCTCAAAGTGTTTGATGAATAAGGAGCTGCAGGGACTTGGGTACCTCCAAACTTTGGTACCAATTTAAGAACTACTGCATTTGCTTTTTCCAAATTTCAGGGTTTATGACATTATTTTGAATTCTAGTGATTGTTACCTCTCACCTTCATCATCATCGAGATATCATTGACACAATGCTCTTTTAAGCTTCCAGAATAGTCTGATTATGTCTGTGTTCATTTGCTGCACTACATTATGCACAGGAATGAGGAAATGCTGAGAGAACAGCACTATGGGGAAAGCTCTCGCTCTTTTTCTGCAAAATCAGCACAGATGAGAGCCCATGTGAAGTGCCTGTTTGCTGGTGCACAGAGCATGGGGAACAAACTGGAGGAATTTGAGGTCTGCACGGAGTTGCACGGCTACAAGTCTCAGGATCACAGCAGTGTGGTGGGACAGCTCACACAACTGAGCTGTCCCCCGACTGTTACTCCTGTCTTCAAGAGGGCTGGAAAGGAAGTCCAGGGAACTACAGGCCACATTGTTACCCCAGTCCCTAGGAACGTGATGGAGCAATAGGCACAAGCTGAAATGCAGGAAATTTCACTTAACATAAAGAAAGCACTTCTCTAGCGTGAGGGGAGGGCAAACACTGAAGAGGCTTCCTAGAGAGGATATGAGAAGTTCATCTTTGGAGATTCTCCTGCCAGGACATGGACCTATGCAGCTTGCTCTGGTGACCTGTTCTGAGCATGTTCTTGAGACTAGGCAGTTCCCAGAAATGCATTCCTGCCTAAGCTGGTCTGTGCTAGTTTGTGATTCTATAAGACATGGAAGAGGCAGATTGACAAACAAGAGTAAATAGTGTAGATGAACATTTTAGATTTTTTTCCCCCTTTTTAAAGAAAAAAAAAAAAAAAGAAAGAAAACAAGTTTCCCTGAGTGATTCACAAAAGCTTTAACTCTTCTCCATTTCCTAAATTGACACTCATTCATTCCATTCATTCTGTAAGTGCTGGAAAACAGGGTCTTGAAACAGAAGTACAGGTTGAGGGACACAGGGAGAGCAGCATTGCAGTAACTGTACCTTACCAGAAAAAGTAGCTTTACTTTCTGCATTTATTTTTCATACCTTTGTTCTTGTTTACTCCTGTCTAGCAGGGCTCCCTTGATGGCTCAAACCCTTGGTAGCATATTGGGGAGGACATAAAATATCAAGTAATACAGTCTTTCGGCTAATACATGTTCAAAAATGTTTCATGCCTCATTTCTCACGTAAATTCTTAGGTTGCATTCAGCCTTCAAAGCGCCATTCATATTCATGAAGAAAAAGGGGCAGTGTTCATTACTTTCCTGATAAGCTCTGAGCACTGTCAGGTTTGCCCCCTAGGGACTGCATCAGTGCCCCAGGGAAAGGGTGTTCCCATGGTGTTCCCACTGTGAGGACACTGTGACCAAGGAATGGCTTGTGGGCAGGTGGTGGCAGTGTATTTAGTCCTGTCTTTGCTTAGTTCTGGGGATGGTCCCATTCTCTCCGTGTTGTTAATCCAGTTCAAACTCACACCCTTAGAGCTCAACATCCCAGGAAAAATGAGGTGAACTGAGCAAGACCCTTCTTAGAAATGCGTCAGTGGCACTTGCCCCTCATCTGGGGGGGGTAGTGCTGAGGGAAGTCTTCTCTGGCTTTCCTGCTCACTGAGAAAGGAAAGCCAAGATGTAGGATGAGACCCAAAGCTCCTACACTATAGTGCATGGCTCTGCCACTGCACCGTGAATGCTATGGTGTCCCCAAGGTGTTACTGAGACCCAGATAACTCAGGAAATTAAGACAGCTCAATATCAAAATTATGTCAGTGGGTGTCAGCTGGTGCATGTCAGGCATTTACTTTTATATGCACACAGTACTGGGTTGAAAAACTGCTGCTCTCTCTCACCTATATCCAGCTACATGATGCAAATTATGTTTATTTGTCTTATTTATGTTGGATTTTTAAAAAATTTTATTTTAACTTATTTTTCTTACCATCTAGGTGATAAACTATGAGCAATGGATTCCACCACGAGTTCACAATCCAGGTGCACCTGGTAACAGTGAAATGGTGAGTTGCCATGAAAATTGTTCCTTTTTTTTTTTTTCACCAGTAGCCAGCAGCTGAGAAGAACAGGCTGTTTTAGTAGAATTTCCTGTACTATATGTTCCTCCCCCAAAAGCTGAAAGGTCTTTATCTGTATCCCTGTGATATCTCTTTGTCTTTTATAGAATATCTTATTATAGCTCTGATATTAATAATAGTATTTCTTTATCATTTATAGAATATTGTATTATTGCTCCATGATTCCCGACAGAAAATCTGTCTATAATCCTAGCCTGCTTAGGTCTGACTCTGCACTCATCTTAGACTAGTTGGAGTGCCAGACTAAAATAATGGGCATATTTAAAGGTCAGATATATGTGGGCAGGAGCTTTATCCAAATTCAGTGCATTTTACAGAGCTCTTTGTATAAACAGAGCAGAAAGTTCTCTACCATCATGTACTATTTTAATAAGCACTATGTGCAGCCAGGTTAGCACTGAAACTTTCAAAAAATTTCTGTTGTACAATAACAAGAGTGCTATGGACGTAGTAAACACACAGCAATTTTTGTCTTCTCACTATTGCACCGTACACTCTGAATTTAAGCATGTAGGTAACCATGATTAAATCGTTTCACTTCTTTGGGAAAGGCAGAGCAGCTGAAGGAAAATCACAGAGATTAGGCTCTGCCGTGACTAAATTCTTTAGGCTGAGAATTGACATGCTGTGCGAGTAGTTTTATTGAAATTAATGCAGTTACACCCAGGAAAGAGAGTGCTCAACGGGACCGAGATTGCTGGAATCCGACCAACAGTGTTTTACACTCAGCTTCCAAATCGCTGTACTTCTGTCACCAGGTTAATCCTCATAACGTCTCACTGAGCAAAGATTTCTAAGGTATTTAAAATACCTGAGGATAAACTCAAAATAGTTTATCAGACTCAATTCAGGTCTTCCTTCTCTAATGCATTTTTAGAAATGCATTTTAAAAATGTATATTTGTTGTCCCTAAATACTCATGCGCACTTCATGCAAATTGTTTGCAACTAAAGGGCAGCCTGTGATCTATTTTTTTACACAATTCATTTTTATTTGTGATGTGACATGATTTTTCATCACTAAAACCCTTTAAGCAGAGAAAATAATAATATTCTTGTTACTTGGCCATGGAGGGGTTCTTTCCTTATAAATAGCTTTGCTTATAGATTTGGGAAAAGCACAGTTCACCTGATTGTCTGGTTTCTGTATGTTTTACCTCTATTTGGAGAGGCAGCTAAAGTTCCAGCTTTGAACACTTAGGTAAACCAAAAGAAAATACTGTAAATTTAAATGCTGTCCCAGCACTAGCTGATACTGCATTATCTTTTTTCTCCATGAAAGTGGGTTGCTCCATTTATTATTTAAGCATTTATGACTTTTCCCTAATGATAGACTCTATGAAATGAGTACTTTTAAGGCAAAGAGGATTAGAGTTTGCCATTAATGAAATTATCTGAATAGATTATCTTCCATTTATCTTGGTGTCTCCATCATGGAAATCCCAGATCATAACTCAAAGTCATCATGTTGCTTTTGTGTCGTTACTTATAAGTGAAAAAATTATTATTGCTACAAGAGATCTTATATGAGAGCAATATTAGCATTTTAAACCCCTATGATTTATTTTGCAAAAGACATCTCACAGTGAGAGACTGAAAAATTACACCCCAGTTTCTCTCTTTAGCTAAGGTAAAACTGCAGTCCTACTCCCTTGAATTTGGAACGGGAGAGAGGGGGCTTGAAATGCAATTCAGGACATGACCAACCAAAGCATTCTTGGATTTGGCCCACACTGGATGATGAATACTCAGATACAAGCTGTAAGAGGGCCCTAAGCTGACTAGAGTTTTAAGGTGGATCTGCTGAGACCTTACCCCACAGTGAAGATGCTCAAGAAGACCTAAATGGTTTTAAACTCGGAAGTGCTGTCTTTTATAAATCTACAAAATAGTAAAAACATGGCAGAAATTGAAAGCACCTGGGTTTTGCCTATATTAGTAACTTGCACAGTAGTATATGACTATCCTAGCATTGAGGACTACTGTAGCATCCCCACTACATTCCCTTTCTCCTGTAGATTTGATCACAGCAGGATTTCTGCCTGCATTGCATGCACAGTGTGTGTTTGATGTACACACAGATGAAGGGAAGATGAAGAGCAGCAGAACAGTCGGTGCTGATGAGTTGGTGTCCACGCTGTATGTCTTACAGGAGGTCTGCCTGTGTTCACATCTCTGTCGGACATCCAAGAGTAGCTGGAGTTCTTCAGCTGAACTTCTGGAAAGCGTCTTTCATCTTAATTTCATCTGTGATGAGTTCATTTGGTGGCTCTCTGAGACTGAATCACACCTTACATGGATAGATGTGAAATTCTCTTCAAAACTAAAATACTGATGTAGCCATAACGTACAAAAGACACTGGAGACATGGAAAGTCTCCAGGACATATTCATCCCTCTGGATTGCTGCTCTGTTCCTGTGGCTGACTCCCAGTTTCCAGGACACTCAGCAGATTTCAAGGAATGTAACATGTTGCTGAAAATAGGGGAGTCTAAACCCAGGTGCTATCCACCATGGGAACTTTTACATTACTTACTGTGATTAACAAAAGGAGGACTCCTAAGTCCTATCCCTAAGGAAAGAAATGAGCATAATCTATTGATTCCTCATGCCAATCTATGGCTGCAGCAAGATGAAGTGGTCGTGCAAATCATCTGGTACAAAACCCTTTCAGGGTTTGAAATTAAACATCTGAATATAGAGGGAAACATCTCACTTATTCCCACTTAGCTTTCTCCAACTCTGCTTCAACTGAATATAATTTCAACACAGTTGTCTCATGACTCAGAACTGACTAAACACACATAAAAATGACCTTTGCCTGGGCATAGATGTCTTGGACTTCTAGTTGTGTGTACAGAACCTCATGTCTTCGTAGAAAAATATCTGAACTTTTGGCTCTTCAAGCATAGCAATCTTTATAAGCGGTTATCTGTCAAGTGAACAGTGGACTTTTTCTGAATCTGAAATCAACATACACCCTCTCCCTTATCAGCGCTGCAGGGGATGGATGTGACTTGTAATATGTCAAAGCTGGAGCTTCAGATGTGCTTCATGCTAAGATTTTGCAAAGAGGCTTTAACCCAAATGAGAGCTGGGGAGTTCAGGAGCCCTTGAGACCCATTCCTAAGTAGCCTGCCCTCTATACATTAGGCTGCTGGCAAACTCTGGGATGACTTTGTCTCAAAGGACTACACACATGAGGAAGAAGGAAGCATCTATGGTTGTGTGACCTGTTTGTTGGGGAGACTGCAATAAGGACCTCTGCATTTCCACCTTCTGATAACATCGGCGCTGGCACTTAATCACTTGCAGTACTGCCAAAGATTTATTGCTACAATACAAAATCATTATCAGTTTAAATAGGTGAATATCCATAGAAGCCAGACAGTATTGTTCCAAAAAACTAGCCATCCCTTAATTACAGACTTACTAATTTCTTATTTTGATTTGGTTTGGTTTGACTCACTGAAAATCAGATATTCTATGTGAAACACAGCGTACGACTATAGAAGTTATTTTCTGTCAGGGTATGAAATTTCTCTTTGAGGCTCACAGAGAAGTTCAGTCAGATTGGAAGAGAACTCAAGTGTTTCTGGACTATTTGGAAGACAGCAGCTGGTTTAACATAAGTGAACACATATATGAGATGGCTGCATGTTCCTGAGGTTCCTGTTCTAGGAGCCTGTAGTATCTAAACCTCGAGTTTCTCAGTAGGAAGCTGTTGGAGTGTACAATAACAGATTTGAATTGTCTTTCACATTATTGTCATTTAATCTAGGAAACAAAGTAAGGTCTTGAAAAAAGAAAGAAAGATGTCAGTACTTCAGAACACATTCCTCTAAACACTTAAATGCAGTAGCTCGCCACATCTGGGATTCCCGTGCACACGTAAAGGGCTTCTAGATAACATAGTGGATGCATGTGTTAAAATGTTTTCTGGAACAAATCTGGAATTAAGTAGTAGGCAAGGCTAGGATATTCAAGAAATGTAATATGTAAACAGGAATATGAATAATGGCCTAAGAATTATTTATTTTTCTTACCTATTGGTCCCAAGCAAGGAAGTGACTAACGTCTAAAGCATTGTGTCAATGACCAGTTCTTTCAATCTGAAACTTTGTCATTCTGCAAACTAACACGTTACCCTTAGTTTTTATTTGTAGGATTTGAATAATTTTAATGTCATTGTTTTTTTTTTGCCAGGGTACAGAACCAGAAGATAAAGTAGAGTCCATGGGAACGTTAAAACGATTGCAGAAATTGGTCCGAACAAAAAAAACGAGTGCACAAAGCTTGGAAGATGTCAAGCATGTTTTGCTCCCCCTCAGTAAGTACAGCATCCTATCAGCATTCTTTCCAACATTTGGCAAACGACACTGTATTGAACATAACTGTAAACAGTCCTGTCCCGGTCTGTCATTCACCACCCACAATTTTCAAACCCCAGCTGAGATGCTACTGTGATACCACTTGAGTGCTGACTTCCTCATAGTGTGAAAACCTGCTTCCTGTCACACTAGCTCGAGTTTTGTAACAGTGTATCTCGCAAGTGGGGATTTTAGATAAATAGAATTGTATAACAGCGGGGCCTCCGCGATGGGGAAAATTTGTTTTTGCAGCAGTTCCTAGTTTTGTATCACATTTCGGATCAGAAAGACAAAACTCACCAGTGTGAAGATAATTTTCAGTGTTAATCCATCAATCAGTAGCAGCTTGGAGTGCAGGAAGGTCTGTGTTATGATAAGCAAGTCGGCCTCTCATCATACCTGACTGCCTTGGGCCATAAAACACAGGAATTCTACACTGATTCTGGGATCAGGTTTATTTTCTGAAGTCTCCTATGGATCACTGATCTGACTGTGCAGCAGTTCTTCCTCTGAACTTGTTTTGCCAATCTAAAAGTGCATGCATTTGTTGTACACTGCGTTTTTGTGTATATGATTATTTTTAAACCAATACTGGCAACATTAGTTTAAACTGTCTGATGAACTACTGCTTCAGCCAACTCATTGCTTGGACTAAAACACATGAGGAAATAATGGATTTCAGCCATTACTTTGTAGCTACATACTGGGAAGGGGTGGGAGAGGAATTATCCAGAAAGTTTCCTGAGCTTTTCCAATATTTAGGCTAAACTCATGCTCTCTGCAACTGTGACATGCAGTTAGCAAATTTTCATGTTCAGGGCAGAACCAGTAAAATTTCCCAGGCTATTGAGGGAACAAGACAAATTTAACAAATGGAGAATAAATCTTACTTTTGGCTCAGATGTCTGACCCAATACAAAATACTTTCCATCTCCCTAATTATCATTATTATTTGTTGAGGGTTTTTTTATGGAGTCCTTGTTTTTTTTATTACATAGAATGCAACGGACAGCATTAAAAAAAAAAAAAAGTGACACTTTCTCTATGAATTGCAACACATTATAAAAAAAGTATTTGTATTTTTAAAGATACGTTAGAGGATGCTTATCTCTCTGAAGAGGATGAAGAAGCATTAACTTCGTGCATGAAGTTGACAAGACCTCAGGAAAAGAAGACCTGGAAGGACAGCTCAAGGAGAAAAGAAGAGAGTGAGACCAGGCCAGATTTTGTTTCTGCGTCTCTGGGCCGCACATACACATCCAGGCTTAATAACTTGGGAACTATTTCAATTCATTCGGAAACCGAATTTCACTTGTGGAGTGACTGGAAGCCATTTCCTGACAACAAGCTCTGTCCTTGTGACTTCTTCATTTCAAAAATAGAAGAATGGGAAAACTGTGCTTGCTCTTCTCATCAGCCACACCTCACATATTCCCTAACTGACATGGATCTACAGTACTCCTGGGTAAGTGGAAGTGGTTTCTTTTGTGCTGATATGCATAAAAAGTGGAAACTTTTTGCTCTGATTCAGCATTAAAGGGATGCTGTCATCTTCCATGTGGTTATGAAATGCAATAAACCAAATTTAGATTTCAGGTAAATGGATGGGGATGCATTGTTCAAGCTAACACCGGGGTTCATATAGCCCTAGGTAGTTCATTTTTAACCATGCAGACATCAGCAGCATGGAGATGGAGGGCTTTAGGCTATTCTGTTTCTCATCAGCATACTCACATATTTTTGGGGGTTTATCTGTACATTAAATACTCATCCTTCCAGGCTTAGAAAACTTTCTGGAAGTCTGGGGAAAGTCAGTGAGGGGCAGTGAAGCAAATGGGCTTGGATCAGGCTCCTAGAGGTCACTGCAATACTAGTAAAGGACACTAGAGTTATTTAGGCAAATGTCAGAGGTTGAAATGATATCTGTGCTTCTGCCTTCTTGGATCAGCTCAGCTAGTAGAGCCTATTTTTGCAGTAACCTGTGTGGCAGCAAGAAGATTTTAGGGACAGAATCAAAGAGAGTTTAATCTTGGTCTGAAATCATCTTTCCAGATAGTTATCTAGGGGAGGCTTTTGTATTTTACTTGCTGGCTTTTTTCAAAAGGCAATTTGAAACAGGAAAAACAAAAACAAGAAAAGCTTCTGTTGGTGAGTTATACAAAATATAGTCACTGCAATGAGGCTTTTTTTTGTCCCTCTCCTCACTGGGCACAGCAGGTCTTCTGGCACTTCACACAGTGGTAAGCACATTGGGGAGGGGGGGGGCTGTTTGAGTGAAATGTGTCAGGGAAGCAGTAAAGAGCAGCCTGTTTTCCCTTCATGCCTGTTCCCTCAACAGTGCTCCAGGGACAGAGCTGTCTCTCACTGGGAAATAAGGCCAGCTCCCAGGAAAGTGCACCTAAACCACACGGGGCAAGATAACCTCCTGAAACCTGCCAGCCGAGTGTTCAAAGGGAGACCTGAGCAACCACAGCCTTAGATCAGAGAGTCTCTTGCTGAAAACACCGTATTCTGTAATGGGTGCTCATATATCACTGGGAAAGGTACACAAATGGATGTGTGGGTCTATATCGCAACCATATTTCTGAACACATGGGGATGGTAATTCAGCTCCTTTTCAACGACACAGTAACTGACATAACAGGCAGCACCTGAAACATGGGATTTATCTAGCTGCAGGTTTTCCTGGGATTTGATGTAGAAAACAGAAAGTCTAAAACTTCCCTTTATAGCACAGTAATTAGAAAAGAGAGAAAGCCAACTACCCAAAAAAAAAAGCTGAGGAAGGTGCACCACTGCAAACCTGGAGAGCCTTAGCACTGCAAAGTCCCAGGGGGAGTGCCTGCAGACAGATTTCTGGGGCAGAGCGTTGGCAGAAATAGGCTGGGAGCTGTGAACAAAGGCTGTGCTCTGTCAGGTGAGTCCTCCTGCCTACCAGTAAATAGGACTCTCTGTAGAAACTGAATTGTTTCAGGGATGCTGGGCTCCATCATATGCCTGGCCCCTAATGAAAGCAGCTTTCAGCATCCCAAGCCAAGGATGAAGTCCCAGGTCAAAATAGTAATAGATGTGTCGGTCAGATTTATGAGACCGTAAGCGTCAATTCAAGTAATTTTATTTCATCTTGTCACAAACAGGCTGTTAACGTTCTCTGCCCTGGTGAGATTTGTCCTACCCATGTTACTATTAACTGCCAGCAAGGGGTTTAGTGCGTTTTTTTCCTGAATTGTTTATTTTGCCATCTGCCTTCCTGACGGGCTCCCTGACTTTAATGTATCTCTGTGGGCTTAGTGTCTTTTGGATTTAGATTACAGTCAATGGCAAGTCATCTCATTCTTTGCATTTGCATTCTACCAACTGGCTCAATTGAAGATTACAAAGACTGGATTTTCAGTTTTGCCGTTTAAGGATCAAAAAGCGGACACTGGTGGTTTTGCTTGCTGTGAGAGGATCAGACACTGGGGATGGTGCAGATGTTCTTTCGGATGTTGATTTACTTGTTAGAGTAAACCCAATATATTCCATGATACCCTCTCTGATTCTATGAGTAAGAAGGTATGATTTCGTTTTCTTGACTTGGCAGCTACTCTGTTGTCTTTGCTGCAGCACGTTGTGGAGGAGATAGCCTGAGATGTACTGCTGAAATTCTTGTTGGTGTGTCCTGCATTGAGGCATACAGGCAAAAGTAGTACATGCAAGACTAAGATCCAAGACTCTGCTATTCTATCAGCAAACTGTGGCTTATCTGGCTTGGGGGGCAGACAAATATCTAGGTTGGACACATGTTAGTCAGACTCATCTCAGCAGCATGCGCAAAGCTGATTGAGCCTAGCCTTAATTAAAGCCTGAATTGCAGATAGTGAATTAAGTACTGCTCTTCTGTAATCATGGGGAAAAAGACCTGGATGTCTTCCTGATAGATTGCTGTTTAGAGAGACAAAATATGAGTAATCCTAATTCCCTTCCTCCAATTTCTTCCCTTGACTCCTTTCTTCCTCTTCCCTTCTTCCTCCTCAGCACTTTACACTGCCCCCCCCCCCGNCTTAGAGCGTTTCCTATTGCCTTTTTTTTTCCACCTAAACCAGTAAAAAGGCTGACAGAAGTCACCCGAGCCGGTCACCTAAACGAGAACTCTTGAGAACAGATTGCAAAAATCACATCCACCTTCAGCTACAACAGGCTCCTCCAGCTCCAGTTACCCTTCCTTCAGCCTCCCCCTGTTAAGCTCACAGCACTCACCTGCGTTAGCTGGCCTGCCTCTGGCCCAGGGACATTGCAGACAGCTCTTATCTCACCCATCCTGCCCACCTTCATGTATTGTGAAAATATTGTAGAAGTCTGTATTTCTGTCCTTTAATGAAAGCCAGAACTGTGTGCTGTGCTACCATTTCGTAGCCACGGTGCCACCATTAACAATTTTATGCAAAGTGAACTTAGACATAGGCCTTTTTTTATACCTTTTTTTATGTATTGTTTAGCTCTTTACCATATAATTAGTGGTTGGTCAGAATTTTGCCTAGGGAAACGCAGAGCATTGCTTTTTTCTGTGTGTCAAAAGTGCCATGTGAAATTATTGTAACTGGTATTCTTTCCGGAGAGGTGAAATTTACAGATAGTTCTTCCTTAAAAAGTGGAAGAATATATTTTTAAAAATACAAAATACTTCAGAGTAAAAAAAAAAAAAGAAAAAAGAAAAATATAATTGTATGCTTAAAAAAAAAAAACTACTATGCTGCATATTTTCTCGTGGTCACAAAGTATATTGGGGGGAGAAATGAGTGATGCAGGCTGATGTTTGTGATGCTATGAATCCGATAAAAATCAGGCAGAGGATGGAAAAAAGATTGTCCAGACACCGCTTTAACAACCACTTGACCTTAACGTGAAAGGTTATTGGGTTTTAATGCTGCTTTTTATTCCTCAAGCTTAGCCCTGCAGAAAACAGTTCAGCTGTCTGTCTCAGAAATTTTTTTAAATTGTGGTTACTCGAAGCTGCCATTCTGTTGTTTGTACACTAAGATCCTCACTACCCAAACAAAGCAGTATACTTAGAAGTGCCATGTCCATACGGCTTTAATACAAGACATTTCAGCCTTCTGTTGCTTTTTCTCGATCTGTGCAATTGCATAAGACTTTTGCAATCTCAGAGAAGGCATGAAAAATCCACGGGCAGAGGCTTTCAAAGTACAGGAGTGTGATAGGCTTGAATGGACCTGAAACAGGCACAGAGTGGAGCACATTGTTGGGTCACAGAGGAGGGGTCCTCTTCACTTGAGGGTTCAAAGTCTGTCCTCGACAGCATGAGACAAAGAGAAAAAAGCTGATGAGTCCCTTTCTCCTCTCTATCAATACTTTAACATGCTATTTCACTGGCTGACCCATCCGCTCTCCCAAAAACTGTGCAATGTGGAAGCTGTGTTCATAGAATCATCCAGGCCTCCTTCACAGGAGAGAGAGAGGAGACAACACCCTCTGTTGGAAACAAATCAGCAGAGAGTTACTGGAAGTAGGTTTATCTTCTTCACACATCTGAGCAGCATGGTTAAGTTTTACAGAAGAAGGATTTAGTCATTGATACGATAAGAATATTTATCTGTTGCAGCCTGTGTTTGGCATTCAGTGAGAATGAAATACAAGGGACATGTCCCAAGACTAGAGAAGACCTGGGATTTTGGTGAGGAGAAATAAAAAAATCTAAAGGTACTGCAGAGCAAGATACCTTTTCTCTCCCGTTTTCAAGTTAAGAGGAGAGTAGAAAGCTTCAAAAGATTGGTTTCTATCTGATATGAAGGCGTTACATTGTGGTGGAATGGATAGTAAGTTTGGGAACACTACAAGTCATTTTATGCCATTACCTGTATTCATTCTCTCCATATTCCTCTCAGGAAAGTGTGATGGTCTTGTCATGCCCTGCTGTTATGTCTGTGGTTCTCTGCAATGTCAGTAACCCTGTGGCTTCTTTCTTTCCTCCTGGTCTGGCCTGCTTTCTTGTCAGACAAGCCATTTCTCAGCATCTCCCTTTGACCCTTGGTAGACGTGTCTAGTTTGACACTCTTCTTTTGGTTGAAGAAACACGCTTATTCTCAACTCTGGTTTTGGACATTTTCTTATCCTAACTTTTCCTGACATATTGTAATTAATGGGTACTGGTTCCCAGTTGCCCCATAACAGCCTTGCTTCCTTGCTGTGATGCTCTTATCCTGCCCTCTACCCTGCCTCTGCTGCTCCTGGTCATCTTGGTTCTCAAAAATATGCTGTGTATTGCCTTGAGGTTTATGCAGGTTATTGGATCTGTGATACCAGTGACTGAGCATTGTTCCCTAGGTTAGTGAAGTGGGGAGGAAGGATGTGGACAGTCAGTACTGAACAAAGAGGACAGAGTGCTCTTCTCTGACAAAATGTGCTCTGAAGCTGAAAGTTGTAGTGACCATTTGCACAGCCCACCTGTGGGAAGATTTCTGCTCCATTTCAGCCAGCAGTTTCTCCTGCACGCTAGAATGCTGTGGGCTTTAATGGACTTTCTGATTGCTCAATTTTCTTAAGCAATTTGACTGTTTTCTGCAGGTTTTGATTTCTTCAGCTAATGTCTTTCTGTTGAGAGACACCTGAACATGCCTTAGAAGAGCTTTCTCAATTGCATTTTGAATCCTCATTTGGCACAAATATAGCACTAGAAAGAATGCCTGGAAATCCCCAAATTGCCTTTCTGAGACACCAATTTTCAGCTGCTCTGGTCACTGTAGCTGCTTCACTGTCAGTAATAAGCGGTCCTTTCGAAAGCCGTAGCTTTCGTTCCTATTTCATTGACAAGGCAGGAAGCCAGATCCTCACCAAGTTTAAATCTATTTCCTGCTGGTGTTAGAGAGTCCTGCTTCGCTGTACCCAAGCTGAGGCCCAAAGTCTTTGCCCAGGGAAGAGATAAAGAGCAGCTGGAAGGGTGGCAGTAAACAAAACCCTCAAGTCCATGATGGTGGTTGTTCAGGTGATTAGCTGTGGCTGAGACAGGAAAACAGGATTTGTTTTCTAAGATATGAAACTGTCCCCAGCTGCTTCTCTTTCATCCTGTCATATCTTCATTTGCAAGGCTCCCAACAGGTTTCCTGTTGCTTTTTATAGCATTCTAGCTAATTTCACCTGTTACTCTGTTCTTCCCACCAGTCCAGCACCCAATCCCTTCACCCTCTGTACTCAGCACCTCTCTTGCAAGGTAAAGACATAGCTAGAAACACCCTCATGCTCCCCAGACTGCAGACTTTGAAGATACGTGAGCTGATAGACAAAAAGGAACAGTTCTACAGTTAAATTTAGCACACGATTAAATTCAAAGACACTCACTTTTTCCCAGTCCAAACCCTGTTCCAGAACCTTGTGAAAATTTATTTTGAATTTTAAGACTTGTGAGGGGGTAGGGATTGAGATATATTTATGCAAGTCTGTTGTGGTCAAATGCTGGTGAAACTTGAATGGCTTTGTTGCTGAAACTGGTGACAAGTCAAGAGCCAGGACTAAATTTTCAGTGTTTACTTCTCTTGGAAATACCAAGCAAAATATGGACTGGGACAAAAAGACATACATGTTAGTGAACTTAAGAGCGCTTATTTTCTTGATGCTTCAGGGTCTGTAGAGATTTGTCTCCTGTCACATGGAACTTTATTTGAGAAACAATTACATCAGTAAGTTGGTAAATGTTATATGTCTTGCTTCAGTTACATACAAAAAGTGGGAGAAAATCACCTCTGAAAGTGCAAGGCTTCATCTCTCAAGCTTTGTGCTTGGAAGAGAGAAGCCTGCGAGGGTGTCCGGCCTCGCTAGAACTGCACCACTGCCCTGTACTGATAGCAAATATCTGCCACTACCATTCCACATCCTACAGTGATTTTTGCTATTTCCTGCACAGTAATGTGAAAAATTTTGTGTCCTCATCTGTGGTGACTTTGATATTGTAGTCTTACGGCTGGTTTTAAAAAATATGAAAAATCTGGTGCCGCTGCTCTTCACTGTGGTAATTCTTGTCCTATTTTATATTTTTCATACCTTACTAGAATTTTCATATATAGGGAATGATGTCATATTTTTCATTAATCTTAGAGGCATGTATACCTAACTTTACCAAAAAGCTTGCCAGACTTTTTCCTCTCCACATTTCTCAGCTGTTTTGTAAAGTTGGATTGATAGCACTTGCAAGGATATATAAGGCAGAATAATAATGAAGTGAATTTATTTGCACTAAAAGATACTTTAGAATATCACAACATTTTTAGTATGGTTACAGATAACTGCAAAAGAACATTGTAATTCACCTCAGCAGGTTTCATGGGTTTGCCTCTGACATAGCTGTTAGGTACTGCAGAGCTACAGCTAGAGAGAGAAATGAAAGATTTTGGATTACTGGCATGAATGTAGTGAGAAGGGGACTGTAATTGTTGAAAGTGTGGGGAAAATTTTGCATTTTGTATACTTTTTCTTTGTAAAATGGCGTATGAATTCTTAATAGAAAAAGAGGAACGCTACCTGCTTCATTAAACATGATTTAGAGTCAAAATATAATTAAACTGAGTGCAGCTGTTGATAACAAACTGTCTGATGAAAGGATGGCTTCCTGTTGGCATCCTTTGGAATTGCTGAAATGATGCACTTTTGCATACTGAAGGAAACACATTCTCTTGCCTGTCTGTTGCTTTACACACCTACACTGGGATAATATTATCATTATGTGGATCTGCTGTCAGCCCAGTGTTTTATAATAGACATTTTTCTTGGGTTTTTTATACAAAAAAAAAAAAAAATTATCTTTCTTCCCATACACCACACAAGGCAAAAACAAGTACATGTTACTCTGCTTGATCGGTGCTCCCGCTGAATGAGTCAGCTAATACAGGCTGTGTTTTCGTGCTGTGTTGTCCTAATGCATGAGCTCCTGATGCTGGCAGGAACATTTTGACCAGTGAAGCCATCAGGTGCCTTGGGATATGCTTATCCAAGTCTGCAACTTTTAAAGTGCAATTTATCTTCTCACGCAAAGTAGTGCAGTTTTACTTCCTCATGGATTTTTCGAACTCAAACTTTTTTTTCCTGATCTTGTGCTTGTTGAGTTGGTGACGAGCTTCCCGTTTGTAGTCAAAATGTTTAATCTTCACTGTGCTTGCATTAGCTCAGTGCAGCTTTTATGTGTGCTCATCTTCATTCAGCAGAACTAGCAAGCTCAGCTTCAGATTTCTTCCGAGTCCCTGATGAAGCTGAAATTAAAGTGCTGCTCACATGACTAATTAGGTAAGGATTTTGAGGCTTTGGTAAGGAAGCCACAACTGAAGATGTCTCAAGGATCCCTACTGACCTTAAGTTACAAGAATACGTAAGTGATGGGTAGCAGCGCATACCACAATGCCTGATCCTCCTTGTCTTCTTCCCTAGGTAATTCAAATTAATTTTCTCTTGGGGGACATCAATTTTCAGGAAGTTCTGAGCCGGCTCAAAACCTGATTATGTTTGCTTGCTTGTTTTGTGAGTGTAGATTAAGCTATTTATTCTCTTTGGTAAGTCATTTTTGTATGTTTTAAAGTGTTCCTGTAAAGCTTATTTGTGAAATAAGCCTTTCATTAATCAGAAGAAATTAGGTTTGTTTTCATCTCCCTCACGTAGAAACGAAGGGAAAGTCACAAGATATTGGTGCTCTGCAATGGCATAAATGGAAGAGTGAGGATTTTCAGTGCCAGAAAGGCACTAAGGTTTCCAGGGCTGCAGCATTATTATAATTAATGCATTTCAAAGTCCTTTAAAAGAAACACTTTTGTTGTGACATTCTCCAGAAGTAGGATATGTCTTGCATAATTTCACACTTGTTTTTAGAAACTGAAAATTTAATGTGAACACTGGGTGTTCATCCAACTTTGAAAAAATATTTGTGGGTGAAATGAACAAGCATAGGGCCTGAAAAACAAGGTTGGAAGTGAAACAATGGACACACAGTGGACACACCTCTAATTCTGCTACTTAAACACTTCCTGGTATTTAGATCATTCGAAGACAAAGACCAGAGCTTTTCAGAAAGAACTGGAAAAGGTTTTGTATCTGACTACTCTCTTTCATTTTGAAAGCAATTCACCTATGGTAATGAAATTTCTGGACGGATTTTTTGTAGACATTTAATTGATTGAAGAAGTTCACCTTCCCTAATACATAAGGAAAGCAAATTGGAAAGTTGAAAACAACACAATTCTTGCTGGAAGTGCTTACACTCCAATCCATTTGAAGAAATCTGGCTGAATATTTTTTTTGCAAAAGGACCAAATTAATTACGTTAAATGACATGAAACTTCTTGCTCACTTCTACTTACAACTTATGTTTGATAGCACAGCACAAGAAATGATGACAAACAGTGTGTGGGAAGTAGGAAGATCAAGAGTTCAGATAGTTTAAGATAACGAGGAAAAAACTTTTGCAGGTATCTTGAGGGTTTCCATATTTAGTTCTAGGCTGTGTAGGTGTTTCAATACCTAGCTTTCGTCCCTCACATTTATGCTTCCGCATAATTCCCCTAAAAATTATGTCAGGGTAGTATTCAGACTTTCTAGTTTGAAAGGCTTGAATTCAAACTCCCTGAACTTTTCTTGCATCTCTGTTTGCTCAGATTTTCTGCACATCTAACCACAGGGACAAAACCTTAGAATTACATGCAGTCAATGATCAAAGTAGATAGCTTTTAACATAATTTCTAACTGTTTTTCTGAACTAGAATGACAAAATGAATCCATATTCCAGTTCTTCGTAACTTCCTTAACCCCATGAATCATGATCCAGTGATTAAGGATGTAGATAATACAGATTCAATTCCCTGCACTTCTACAGACCTCTTGTGTGATATTAGACAAATCACTTGACTTGTCTGCCTCAGGCTTCATTTGCAAAATGGGGATGGAATGTTATTTTACACATCAGGCAGTTGTTGCATGAGCAAGAATACACATACCAGTGTACCAGAAGTGCAGGAGTTCAACAGGCTCTGACATCTCCATTTAGATACACTCATTGCACTGAATGAGACAGAGTAGAGAACATGTCGTAACTATTCAAGCTGCATTATTAAAACTGCATCACAAAATATCACACATAGGGGTGAGATTCAGGTATTACAGACAGCATTCATTCTGCCTTTCCTTGACTTTAAAACTTTGTTTTCTTAATCTAATGAGTTTGTGTGTGTGTATGGTAAGTAAGGGGATGGGGGGTTAGGGGTTTAGGTATTATTATTTAGGCTTTGAAACACAAAAATGTTTCAAAGACTTTCTTGTGAACTTTCCCTCCCAAACTAGAGGAGCATAATATTAATATTTCACTTCACCAGTTTGCACATATATTAAAAAAAACCCCACCAAACAAGATTTGTTGTAAACTAGGAGCTTTCAGAGTTTTGCTGCTCCTGGGGTGAGAATATTCTCCAGTTTGGTGTAGAACTACCACTACTTTTGTTCAGTAGAACTTTTAGCAGATCTTGGAGCTGTGGAAGGAAAAGTTTTGTCGCCTTTTCATCAACCTCTGCTTTCTGTGGCAGCAACAAGAGAAAGGAGACAAAAAACACACAGAATAATGCATGTGATAGAAGTGAAAAGGATCATATAGGTGAGAATAGGTGGTAAAAAAAGACTCTCTAGAGAAGAAGTATTCAAGGTATGAGTCAAAAGCTCACACACTTTGTGGGAAGTGAGAGGAGGGGAGTTTGATAATACAATGAAAAAAGGTCAAGATTGGTGGAAGGAATATGGAAAAAAAAAAAAGTGGGGTGTTTGTGATGAGGCAAAGCATCAATCTCTCTTTCCACAGAGCACAGTTTCAGAAACAGCCTCCCCTTTCCATTCCCTACTCTCCCCAAAGACAAGTTACTGACACATAAGTAATTACCTTAAACATATTGAACACCATGACTGCCCTGTGAGTGCTTTTAGCCTAGAGCCTGAGATAAAGCATGGTATCTTGAACCCTTAATGAAATAAATTTCTGTGACTGTGCTTCACTTCATCTTGTTGATGGGCTAAGAAAAGGTTCGCACCCCGTTGGTGAGGCTCAGCTGACCTGGTGCAGCTTAGTCAGTTGTGTCCCTTCAGCCACAGCCTGCAGCGTCCCCTGAAATCCTGAGTGAGGCAAGTGGGACAGTAACCATGACCAGCAAAGGATGCAGTGATCACCTTACCAGTCCTCCCCAGTGAGGGACTCGGTGCCAAAATCCAGCAGGAAAAGTGCCTCCTCTTTTTTCATGGGGGAGCTCAGCATGGCTGCAGCTTTCCCAACCTCCTTCACCCGTGCCCTGCAGCAAGTGGCTGTTGGATCAAGGTAACCACCTACACCTGCCAGACAGATGCACAGAGCAGAAGCCAGACCTCCCTGCAGTGAGGTTCAGGTCTGGAAATGAGAGAAAATCAACCACTCAAGTCTCATTTCCAGTATGTGTAATTTGGCAGTCTGCTGATGGAGCTAGTTTGACCCACATCCTGCTTGTTTTTTAAGGTATTGCCATTAATGTCAGCACCTGAACCAAGTTTTGTAACAGTAAGCCCACAGGTCTGGTGCAGAGTGAGAAAAAAAAAGAGAAAAGAGAGAGAGAAGAGAAGAGAGAAGAGAAGAGAAGAGAAGAGAAGAGAAGAGAAGAGAAGAGAAGAGAAGAGAAGAGAAGAGAAGAGAAGAGAAGAGAAGAGAAGAGAAGAGAAGAGAAGAGAAGAGAAGTTGAAAATTATCACTTTTCCTTGATGATGACTTTTTTTGTTTCTCCTGGCTATAATCAGTTATCACATCAGTTAGATGGGTAGAAAGAGAGCTTTAAGCCCAAATACAAATAAAGCTGTCTTGTCCCTCTCTGTCACTTCCAAATAATGATTTTCACCCACTTGATACCATATTCAACAAGAAAGGAAGAATAACATTTTCCCTTAGAAGCATTATGAAATCAAAACCCTGCAAGTGAATATGCAGTATGCCACACATTATTCCTTTTCATGTTAGTATTTCCACAGCAGTCCTAATGCTGTGATGGCACAGCAATGTGACACTCTGACACCAATGAAAAAATTCAGCAGGAGATATTTACTGGTAAAAGATGGTTCAAACTATGAAGAGTTTTCTGGTAGCAGGCTGGCATTAGAGTTAATCAGAATTTACTTCTCCTGATATTGATTCTAATCAGAGATAGGCTGGCAGACATCATGTACATACGTCGAAAAAAATCCCCTTCTGCACTGTCAGTGCTCCTGTGTTAAGCTGGTCTAAATACCCAATCAAGCATGTCATGTTTTGTGTATGAGATTAAAACAGAGAGCCTACATTTATTTTTATATCAGTTCCCTTTATCGAAAATCTCATATTTGAGCTTTCTGAATGGATGTACGAGGCAATCATCACTCTTTATCTGTAAATGCATTTCTGGGAGGCTGAGCTTCAGCTGGGTGACTATATATATAAACAACAGTCATATAAACCTGCAAGTTACGTGGCATAAAATGCCCTTGTAGCTGATTAGTAACCGCAATGTTCGCTCACGGAATCCACTGAGGTGTTCTAGGTACGAGCACTGCAATGTAGCCCCGATTTTGGGGTTCACCCAGACAAACAGCGTGCTGTTCTCTTGCGCGTCTCAACTCACAGCAGCGCTGCCCTGCCAGTTACTTTCTGTTTTTCATCACAGACTCTGCTTACAATAAATTGTACAGGAAAACCACCAGTGACGCACACATTTCTGTGGGAAATCATTACACGGATTCTGGAGAAGACTGTGGCTGTGTTTTACAAGACACCAACCTTGCTGACTTAGAGTTTTCTCAGCAGGAATACCTAGAAGATATAGACAAAACTTTGGCTCTTACTCTTCAAGGTAATAAGAAAGGGATTTGTTCAATAGTTGAAAGCCAATCTCCTTGAGAATCCTTTTGTCACAGTAGTATAGATTTTTATTAGTGTTAGTGCTAACCTGACATAGTGTAGGTATGACTGATCTGTTCATCTGCTGCTAATGCATGAGAATGTGTTGGGATCAAAGCTTGAGATAAGTTCTTTGTACTTCATTTTCCCTTTAGGCCAGGTGGTGTTGGGAACATGCCAAGGACACAGTCTGAGGGCCTGGCAATGAGACACTTTTTCTTACTCACAGGGTAGCAACCTCTTTTTTGTACCAGACACCTCTTTAAACTCAGTAGGAGCTCCTGTAGTGATGCTCTATTAGCCTGTCCCTGCCATATTTCCTCGTGACTCCATTGACCTTAGAGGCAAAGGATTAGCATAAGAGAAGGAAGAATCATAATAATATTTTTTTTTCAGGAAGAAAAGGAAGCCCAATAGTCTGAGAGAGGCCAAATTCACTGTTCCTGGGACTTGGCATGTGAGGGTATTCCTGCTCCTTTGTGCCCTGATGCTTGCTTAAACAAGCTTAGACTCCCACACTTTGTTAGTGTCTTATGCATTTTCATTGGGTGTACATTATTAAAAATCCCCTCAATGTAACTTATTTAGCAAAGACTAAGTTTTTTGATCAAAATTCAGGTATTAGTTATTCACTTTGCTGAATAGCCAGTTTCTGCAGGTTTCATAAGAATTATGCTTTCTATGGGGTAAGAGTCTTCTTGATAATAGTGTCAACAAACTACCAAATCAAAGCTTAAAATATTCTTTAATTCTGTCTTGTCTCTCTGACACTCTGAGTTTCTGTAGCTTCTCTATTTTCTATTCCTGATGAAAAAAGCACATAAGAGCCTATTCTACAGGACATTATACACTTTGTTACATGAAAGCCCTAATCATTTTGGACCAATTTTCAATTCTGGCTGCTCATAGTGATGAGTTGGCAGTGAGTTGTGGGAGTTTCAAAGATGGGACCTTAAGCATCCAGTTCTACTCCCCAGTATCCCAAAATCACAGCGTCGATCTTCAGAGTTAAAAGGAAAGTGAGTGTGTTGTTTAAATAGTTATAAACACAGCCCAGCTTGCAACCTCTGTCTTCTTTCACGGATTCTTGTCAGGGTAGGGAGCACTTCACTTTTTCACACTTGTTCCTTTTAGTTTCCACAGAGTCTTTGCCGTGTTGGTTTATGGATAGAACTCTGTTGAGGATTAGCTGTGACTTTATCTGTGGCTGACCCTTGCTCGAATCAGACCAGGAGAGGGAATTATCTAGATAAATTCCGGCCCATAATTAATACATACGAGGAAATTGTGTTCTGCTCATGAACATTCCTTGAGGAAATAAAGATTAAATTTGTTAAGTAAATTATTCACTGCAAATTATTCACTCAGCTTCACTTGCTATTCTGAGATTTCTTCAATACCTGAGTTAGATCATTCAGGGAGAGGCACGGCCATAAAAGCAGAGGCTGAAGGCATGATTCCTTTCTTGTACAAAACATAAATCTTCTTTTAATTAAAATAAACAGACTAAGACACTCTGGGATTGCTTAGCATTAGGGAAAGCAATGTACAGCCCCAAGGTATCCTTGAGTCTCCAGTCAGACTTGGACCAGATTTGTCTAATGGACAATGAAAAACGAGTTGCTAATATGAGGAAAGTCTCATTTAATTTGCTTTTTGACAGTTGGCCAGTATGCTAAACCTTTCAATCTACTTCACACCCTACTTTATAGTTTAACAGAATGATCAAGTTTTGAAAGGCTAAGTTTACACTGGGAGTGATCTCTCCTTTCAGGGCAAGGTATCTGGATGGAGCTCTGAGGGGATATGGAGCTGTTGCAACACTTTGATACCATGTGGGAGGGAGGCACATAAAGCACTTGAATATCCAGGACCATTCATCATGGTCCATTCATTAAAACTGAGTAATGATAATAATAAGCTATAAGGTATGTTGCCTTTTATAAATATAATGGCAGTGGGAACATTCTCATGGGGTCATCTTAATTATTTTTAAGTGGATAGCCTTTTTCCCCATAAGACTTTCCAGATAAAAGAGTGACATTGCCTGGTTATTTCAGGATAGAGGAGTCAATCCAAGCCCCATAAAATTCACCTGAAAAACTTCTATTGATTTCGCTGGGGTTTGGATCAGATTCAAAGTCCGGCAAGGAAATGGAATAAGTTACCTGCAGACATGTCCACCAGAAAACTAAGTATAAGAATTTTCCTTTTAATTTTGCATAGATACTCATTCCCTTTTGAAAAATTTGCTTCAAATACAGAGGATATAAGCACCAAGCTTATTATTAATTTTTAATTCAAAAGAGCTCCTTTTGAAATGTATTGGTTAACCAAATTAAACAAACTTAATGTTATATATGTTTGATTTTCTTCACTTTGTTACTTTTTAAAACTAGCGTGGGTCACCCTTCCAAGGGCAAGAACATAATCAGGTCAGCTTTCAAGCTGCTATAATTTTTCTGATATGTGGATGAGGATAGGAAATAGATATGGGTGGGTACTATATCTCTTGAAATAGCCTCTTTCCTCCTGTTTAACAATAAATATTCTACAGAAAGGAAGCTCATATATTACTCTTCAGATGAGTTCCCATTTTATTAATCATGAAGATTTTAACAGTGGCCTAAGACAGGAAATCACAGTGTAATGATCAGCAGAGTCTGATTTAATCCTCACGTTTGGATCAGATTAAAAAGAAAACCAATATACTGCAATGTAAGTCTAGGTAGATAAATAATCAAGTTTAATTACTTTCAAACATGCATACAGCTTTTATAACAATGTATGGCTCTACTGAATTACTAAGGCTGATTAAATATCCATG
Source organism: Oxyruncus cristatus (assembly GCA_013399855.1). NCBI lineage: Eukaryota > Metazoa > Chordata > Aves > Passeriformes > Cotingidae > Oxyruncus > Oxyruncus cristatus. Next base: position 261,899 of record VXAY01001556.1, on the reverse strand, counting down.
GTAAAACCTCCTTATGCTTAGAAACTTAAACTGACATTTCAGGTGGTGTTTTCAAATATAAAAAGGAAACATATCGCTTATAGTTCATAATTATTAATAATTAATTATTAATAATATCAATTATTATTAACTCTGATGGATATGTTATTTTTATTAACGAAAAACGCCACATTTAACTCTGTTTTAAATTAGTTTAGCTCAGATTAAAATGTGAAGTGAAACATCTTGGTTAATGGGTTGAGGTTCAACACATACTCCATTGCAACCCACTAGCCTCGAGAGTGTTTTGTTATATTTGACAAAATTTCAGTACTTTAACTCCAGTTTCTCTTCCCCCACTTCTCACCAACCCCATTCTTAGAAGGCCTGGAAAGGAAAAAACCTCATAGTACCATTAGCATACAATAATTATTCTTTCATCAGTTGGTCTCCGTCCATTCAGTTGCCCACCCATCAAAATCCAAGAAACCCTCCAAAACTGTTCTTAAACCTTTAAATAGAAGCCCAAAGAGCAAACTGAAGTAGGAATTCCCCTGAGGAGCATGTCCTTGGAGTACTCAGAGGAGGAGGAAGAGAGCAATTCATCCCAGAGACTACTTGTCTATCTAGCAGCATCTTCTCATGCATGTACAAAAGGTTAGAAGTGTTTTTGGGACTGGGAAAGGCAATTCTAAGAAATAAAAAATAAGACCTGTGCATTTCTTACCGGCTTTCAACCATCAGTTCTTTGTGGTTTCAATTTGGGTGGTTTCTTGCTTTAGTTTTTCTTGAAATTTGAGTTCCATCAAATCTAATACTTAAAGAATGACATAGAGAAAAAAAGGTCTGTGCACTGACGATTTGGATTCATGAGGACTTAGGGATTTTTATTTGGTGCAAGAGACCTCCACAGTGATGTGCTTTTTTAAAAGTGCTTTTATTTATGCAAAACTTAAGAGTAAAGGCTGCTTAGAATATATTTATTTAGAAAAAAAGTTGGAAAATATATTATCCAAATTTTGGAAAAAAAATTTACCACAATTTTTTCTTGACACTTACTTGAACTTTTTTCTTGCAATTTACTGAGAAATATATTTCTTTTTCATTTGTAGTAATCTTAAACTAGGGTTTAATTGAAACTCTGTGGGTGGCCCAAAAAATTTGGGGTTTTGACATAGAGAATTCGCCTCCATCTTTCAGCAAAAAGTTGGGAGTGTTTCATAGTTTCAGGTTTTGTGACCTGTGGTTCACAAAAAAAAAAAAGTTTTATTTAGAATACCCACGACTTTTGTTTGTTTGTCTTTGGCAAATAATATCAAGCAAAATGAAGCAGAAAGTCAAAGCTGTCTTAATGCCTCCACTTTCCTTTAGCCTCTGGGCTGTTTTTCAAGAGGGTGTAAAGGACCTCTCCTGTTCTCCTCTGTCTCTTGGTTGTAAGCCTTCTGTTGAAAGACTTGCCTTTTCTCCCTGTGACTTTGTCAGCAAATCAAGGACAGTGGAGAACTGAAAACTGCTGTTTCAGGGAGTCCAAAATCCGTGATGAATGACAAAAAAGTGATTTCACCATGCAAAACAAAAAGAAGGCTCTACCAAACAGCGACCTTTAATCTCATTGCTTTTATTGCATTACTGTAGAGCTAAGAGAGGAAGGGAGGTGTTAGGGACCACCTGGACCACACACCTACAGTACAGTGCAGATCTGCTGGGCAGGAATATCCCTTGGTCCTCTGAACATCAGCCCACCTCCTTCACAACTGAGCCCCAACACATGTTGAAATAAAGGTTTGCTTAGTGACATAAGGCTGAGAGGGGGAAAGTGAGTGAGGAAGAGAGGATGACTTTCTTGAGGTTGTCCAAAGTCTTACTGAGGCCTGATGGTGACCCAGAAGCAGATAAGTTTTAAAGCATTTCTCACTTTGAACCCTGTCCTAATTTTTAGCTCGTCTCCTTGGCGCACCTCTGTGCCCGCCGCTTCCTCCCCTCCTTCCTCACCCCCTCCCCAACCAAAGTGTTCAGTTTAACTTCCCCGGTGCAACAAAGCAGCTGCATGAAGTCACATCCTGATAGAACAAGGAAGTAGCCAATGTACACGTCTGTAGTACCCCCTGTTGTGCTCAGTTTGGTCACAAGGCAGTCGTGGTTGCGCATCCGCTGGATAGACGTGGGTTAAACATGTTGAAGAGAAAACCGTCTAACGCGTCCGACAAGGAGAAAAGTCAGAAGCCAAAGGTAAGAATGTTCAGTTTTTGTTGCCGATGAACAACAGCCGGAATTTTTACCAGTTTTTAAGAGGAGGGTTTCCTTTTAAATCCCAGCTTCAGGATTTCCTGACGTGCTAGTGAGTGCCTCAGTGCTGTCACCTCAGGAGTCTATTTGAATATGGTCATTTCATAATAGGAAGGATCCAGTTCAAGGAATCATCATTGTGAGGCTGCTATAGCTGTGCTAAAGAGTCCTAGTACTGGACCTTGTCTGTTATTTTAAGTTCTTCATCAGTCTTTTAACAGAGGAGCTCATAAAATCCCCTTTTTCCCTTTGATCTATGTGAAATTGATGTCCCAGAAAAGAGTGTGAGAATTGGTGAAGAATTAGAAAAGCTGTTGAATTGGTTCCTTATTTTAATAAATTTGCTTTTGCATCCTCATAACCAAAGGAGGAGAGGGTACTTGACAATTAGTGTTTGTCATCTTCATTTCTCTGGGAATTATTAAAATTTCAGCCTGAAAGAAATACTGCTACACTGGACACTTTCCACAATCTGGAATTGTAAGAAAGGAAGTGAGAGTTTTGCAAGAGGCATAACAATGTGTCCTGTGCTAGAAATTTATTTTCAGTCCCTGCACTGTGTGCAAAATTACCTCTTCGTGTTGTACTGTACATCTGTATTGTAAGGCTGAAGTGAAATGGCTACTGCTTGACCTGAGGGCTTCATTATCCATTTCTGCCTCAGTTTATCAGTGCTGAAAATTCATCAAAGAGATTAGAAAAGTCTTCTAGTATATTTCTGTTCCCAGCAATCCGGCATCTCCTAGTTTACAGACCCATCTTGTCATTGTTTGGGAATACACCTCCCTTAGTGACTTATTGCAGACACTGTTCCAGCAAGAATCCTCTGTTTTTACACAGCATTGGCTTTTGCATATTGTGCTTGCAGTTAAACTATGACTCATTAACAGTTAAAAATAATGGGTTTTTTTTTTTCATGGGTTTGAAGCAATTTTGAATCCATTTTCCCACACACAAATGGTTTTTTTAAGTATTGCACTGGTTGGTTTAGTGTGCATTTTCTTCTGTTCAATCATCATACTGTTTTTTAATGGCAGGGAAGAAGTATAATTAATATCTAATTACACTATAGATTAAACAAGAAATGACCATGAAAGATGTCTGCAGATAGGCTTTGTTTTCCTGTCTGCTAAATATTTCCAAAAGCCAGTTTTGGTCACTCTCTTCTTCCAGAATAAGACATTCCTTAACAATAGTCTGATTTTCATTTTTTTAAATTTTTTTTCCTTCATAGTTTTTCATTCATGAATTCATTCCATGCTATTAAAATGCTGGCATTATGGCTTCTTAATTATATATATATATATGTGTGTGTGTACATAATGCTCATGGATTTGATTCGCTGTATGTGTAAAGCAGGGACAAAAGGAGTCTAACCACTTGACTGAGTGTCACAGCTGCTGACTTTGCTGTGCTGTCTTTGTCTTTTTGTAAGTGTTTACAAAAATGGAAAGGTCTTGCTGAAGTGTCTCAGGATGTCTTTCTGTCTCAGGAGTGTTCTCTGAAACACTTCACCTACTGTTGGCCCACTTTTGCACAGAGCTGTGTAAACTTTCCATGACGAGAGTGCTTTTGCTCAATGTGCTATTCACAAACAAGGCACTGGAGGAAAGAGCCCCACTTTGCATAGAATAGAAAGCTGACTTTGCTGTAGCGTGTTCTGAAACTTGTCCCGCGGAAGCAACGTAAATACTTAACTTGCTTAATGCAGAATTGGGTAAGATGGGACACAGGTCCTTACCTCCCTACAGAACTCACAGGATTTCACAAGTGACTTCCCCAGATCAAGTCCTGTCTGCCCCTGCTCTGAGCAGGCAACATTTGGTACCTCCTCACGCTCACATGTCAGGATTCCACTGACACTGTGGAGGTCGTGGGCTACCTCACCTTGCCTTTAGGCAGCTTAGACATCCCAGTGTCTCCATCACATCCACCCAGGGCCCGAACAACCTCTGGGAGAGCCATAAGGTCTGGAATGTTAAATGAAAATCAGGTCTGCTACCCTAGACCTATTATATATAACCAAAATGATCTTTTTTTGGTAACTGAATCCTAATCATGGATACTTGTTGCCTTAATCACAACTGTGTATGAACTTCTGTGCATTAATCCAAGTATTTTACCAAGATTTTCTTTTTAATCCCTTTGGTTTTATTAATTTCTAACGTGAAGAATGTTGGCATCCAGTTATGCCTTTTGATAAGGATGAAGGAATGCAATGCAAAGCTGGTGTTAAAGCCCTTCTTGAGGCAATTCACTCTACCAGTATAAAGCCCCTCATAGTGGTGGGCAAATGGCCAGTGCAGCAATAATACAGGTTTGCAGTATCTAATTATCTGTGTGCAATGCATTTACCTTACTTATTTACTATTGTGGTGCTTAAGGGACTTCTGCAGATGTGGTAAGTGCTGCATAGACAAAAAGTCTATCTTAGGACTCTCAGTTTCTGCTATAAAAAGTTTGATCCCGTGCCATGAAATAGTGTTGTTGTAGTTTTTTTTGGTTATGCAGCAGGATTTCAGTAGTGCTGCAGTCATGCTAATAACTTGAATGTCTGGCAGCTTTTGTGTATGCATGATATGCATATAACTACTGAAAGCATTTTATGTAAACTATATAAATAAACATTCACTGTTAGGCAAAAAAACACCCAAACCATCATGCGAGAGAAAACTGGGAGAGAAATGGGAGGGAAAACTGGGAGAGAAATGGGAGGGAAATGCTTTCAAAAGAGATCGTGGAAGGATTCTGATCCTTTGCAAATGGTAATCATTGTAGTTGCATTACTATTCTGGAACTGTAGGTTTGTAACTTCTACATCAGCTGAGGATCCCAGATAATAGAATTATACAGGAAAAGTCCTAAGGGTTAAAATTATCCTGCTTAATATTGAAGAAATTCAACCAATTGAAGGGCTAAGCTCTTTATTTCAAGCCCACCTAATCTAACCTATCTGTCTACCCAGGACCTTAAATGATTTTCTCTCACGACAGAGCCTGTGCATCTTCCATCCCTTCCTTAAAGGGAGTCCTTACCTGCCCTCCTTTCATTTCTGCCAGACAAGACACAGCTTGGTTTACATGGTGTGGCTGTTTTAAACTGCAGAATTACTTCTGGGCAAGTGAGGTCAAACAAACCAGGTCTTACACAAAGCCCTGAGGTTCCTGGTCACGCTGATGGCTGGACTCAGCTCTCTGCAAGGAGAGCATGTGCATTGCTGGAGTGTTTGTTGCAGGGCAGGAAAGCAGTGGGGGTAAGGATGCTTTTTTACTAGATATGTCTCAGCTGTGTGTCTGTGCAGTCTGTCCCACCACTCCTTAGAGGGCTGGGGAGGAGGAGAGCAGTTGACTCGGAGGATGAAGGAAAGACTTCTGAAAACACCTAGATTTTAGCCTCTTTGACCCTTATGATGTTACAAATGTCAGTGCATCTGAGGAATGGAATGAAGTAGATTCAGAACGAAGGAAAGAAAAAAAAAACATTCAAAGAAACTATACAGTCTTCTGTTTTGTATATGCTTCAGGCAGCACCATGCAAATAAAACACCCTTAAAGAATTTCACAGATACTCTGCATTCCACTTTGCACTGTTTTACACGTTTGACCAGGCGCGAATAATCTGTAAAACATCCCTGATAGTCTTACCCACTTCACACGACATAATGTGCTGGGCAGAACCTATTCCTTTCTCTCTCTCTCTGACATTCCTCCGGACACAGCAAACTTGAGAACTGCCTGATGATTCTTGGCTTTACTTCAACATGAAGCAACGACGACTTTGTGCCATTTTTTCTGACTTGACTGAAGAAAGTCTTGTGTCGTTATTCTACATGACAGTTGATCTATGTTTATGCTAAAGGTTTGAGACGTTTTTGTTTCCTCATTCTGCTTCCAAATGTGCTTGGTGCTTTAAACTCAGCTTACTTCTGGTGTGTAAGACAATTCAGGGTCAATGCCTCTGCAATTTGTTTAGGCAAAAATATGTCCATGCTTCTAATTAAATCAATATTCACTTACTTAGGTGATAAACCTTTATTTGTTTTCAGGGTTATGAGATAATAGTGGCAAATCCGATGGGAGGAAACATTTTAATATGCAGATTTATTCCATAGTATGATTTCATGCCAGTAATTTTACTTTTTTATAAGCTTTAAACAAAACCCTGACTTCACAGAAACGAATGCACATTTTTGCCAGAGACTTGAGGCCAGAATTTCCCCTTTTTATATATTCTTCACAGAAGGCCTGATCCTGATTCTGAAAACACATGAATAAATTAGCTGTGATCCCATTGATTTCAGTGGGATTATCTGAGTAAAGTTTATCGCTTACCTAAGTGTTTGGAGCCCGTAGTGCAGACAGATGCCATAAGCAAGTTTTTTGGTGCTTTATTTTTCTCAGACAGTGGCTTGTGCCTCTCCAATGTGGAATACTTATTAAAGAGAAGAAAATAGAAAATAGGTACAGTAAAAACCTAAACACCAAAAATAATTCAAGGCATAATTAGATCTTCTGCAGGACAAGATCTGCAGTCTAGAGATTGCTCAGTGTTAATGAATATTAACTAGGATTTATCCTTGAGTGAGGAAAGCTGAAGGTTTTAATTTTATTTCAAAGGTAAAGACTGGTAGAGTTATGAAGTTTTATATTCTTTTCTTTCCCCCTGAAATTTCGAGCGCATAATAAATGAGCCACTGCTAATGTCACAGATGCTAATTTTCACAACCACGACTGAAGTGATGTTCGTTTCCATTTGCATTTCATTCTAACAATGATGAGAGGTGATGAGTTGATGATAAGCTGTTTTCACCGTACTGCCCGCTGTGCAAATTTATGCTTATAGGCAAAGATGACACATAGTTCTGTCATTAAAGGTCTTTACTGCACTGCCTCTTGAAGAAAGAGGGTTTGTCAAAATCCATTTGAACTCTGTTAAATAAGGAGAAGCAGATGACAACATCTGGGAAGTATTTTTAAGAACCTGGTTTATAGTGTAAATACCTGTGGGCCTTTATCAGGGAGGGTTCAGAGAAAGAAAAAGTGATACTTGTAATAACCATGTATGTCTAGATGATGGAGGAAAGGATTACAGATGACACTTCAGAAGGTGTTTTCTGTCTCCCTTAGGCTTCATAAAAAACTACAACAAGGTTAGAGTTAACCTTGAGTTATTTTCCTTCTGTGAATGGAAGCATCTACACTCATATTACTGCTTCTCTTACTTCTGGTATTGTTTCTTCATTTATATTATCATCTTGCTTCTTGTTCATCAGATAATTTTTACTTTTTTTTTCAACAGCAGTTTCAGAAAGTTGTTTGTTTCTTAACATATATGTGTTAACATATCGCTTCTAGTAAAGTCTTGAAATTTGGGGAATTTTGTTTTCTCACCAGAAAGTCAGGGTCCAGAGTCTTTGTGGGGAAAGAAAAGCCATCTCTCACATGCCCCTGGGCAGGAGGCTGATTAGGATGGCCAGGCTCCACATTTGGGTGCTCACATCAAGACACAGGCTCATTGAGGGCTCACATAACTCTTGACTAGGTTTTGTGTAAAAGCAAAAATTATATCTGCGTCCTGGTCCAGTACTGACATCTTTTGGGTGTTCCCCTGATTACACCACTTTTTAAATTTTCAACCAACCTTGCACAATATTCAGGTAATTTCTTATTTCGTCCCTGTCTTGGTTTTCTTTCACTAGCCAGGCTTAGGCCTTAATAGCAGAACATTTTAAAACAAGTTAGAGAAAATCTCCTGAAGGGAATATTGACACATTAATATTCATTTTGCTTAGAGTAACAAATCCAGTTCAGTTCTTTGTTTGTTTTCCTAAGCAAGTAAGAGCATTTCAAGAGGTATGTCTGAACAACCTTATCCAGCCATTTTTAGAAACTACATCATTTATAACTGTACTCCCTGAGAAATACATAGCACAACTACTAAAGTGATATAAATCAGCATTTAGTTGCCTTCTAATTCTTTAATCAGCTTTGTAGAGCAGTTGACTTCAATACTGTGTTTCTAGGAAACCCAGAATACCCCAAATTAAACATTGGCCAGGATGTCCGTCATTGCTGGGAAAAAAGATCAGTAACTACTGATGGGCAGGACTGGCAGAGGATGTGGCCTACAGTCTTCTGTAGTTTCAATGCTCTTCTAGGAACCTGTGTCACAGCAAAATCCAGACCGAAGTCATTATAAAGCCATCTCTTGGCAGCTCGTATAAGGAATTTGTGGATGGCTACACACACTTCATCCCGAGGAAACAACCCCTTGGTGTGTGGGCAGAAATCTCTGGGAATATCCACTCCTGAGAAAGGAAAAAAAGTCTTCCGGGTCTCTGTAATTACACCACCTCCTAACCTTTATCTTCTGGAAGGCTGCAACAAAGACAGCAGAGTTACTCCAGCTGTTAGAAACAGTTATACTCTGTTCCACAAATTATCCGTGTCAGTGTTCTTTGCTAGACGTGTTGCTGCTTGTGGCACCAGGCTACAGATTATACATGCTCTGAATATTTAGCAAGTCTTATGTCCTTTAAACCATCCTAATGGAAAACTTGGTCTCGTGCATCAGATAGAGGCATGCTGCATGTGTGTTGTTATTCCACAGGAAGATGAATGACCACCTTTTTTTCCCAAGTGAAATCTCTTCTGTATATGTTCTTGCTCTTACCATTCTAGCTTTTTAAAAATCCTATTCTGCTTACAGTGCACCCAAAACTGTGTTTTTACCGTTTTTCTTCTTCTCAGACTTGGGGCTGAAATAGCGAAGAGTTTGGAGGCTGCTTCAGGAAAGTCCCTTCTTTGACTATATATAATACGTACCTTACTGCCCTTTTTTTTCCCTGGCCCTCTTTGGTTTATTACATGGATACACAGAAAGCTGGTGTGAGACACTGAATTATTATATTAATTATTAGGTCTGAACCACTCATAGCTCAAGACTTGGGGTCTCACAGCTGGATAATGACTTCACCTGCACACATTCTTCAGGCTGCCTAACTGCCAGTCATAGCAACTTCTGGCACCTTTCTGGTAAGCTGAATGTCAACAGCAAAGGGTCTTTTGTCTCTAATCATCACTGAAGTTGGCAATTTTTCTCCAGGAAGAAGATCTAGTGATCAAACTCCTGTTTTGCACTATTATGTCTTCTGGGTGGTGTTTTAATCCCATTCCTACTCTTCTATGTCTTTATCTCTTTTATCATTGTCATAAGAACAACCATATAACCTCACACTCCCGTACTTGATTTCCATGAGATGCTGAATGGTTACTTCCCTGAGAATTGTAGGAAGTTGGAAGTTCCTCTCCTTGCTCGTGTTGACCTCATTCAGAAAGTTAGTTGTTCTTCAAGGTGTGTGGAAAGAGAAATGAGACATGAGGTTACTGGAGTACTTGAGTACTTGGCTTTAGATTTTTCTGCAGTGTTTCTCACGGAAAAGAGAAAGACAAGAGGACTTCTGTTCAACCAGAAAACACGGCAAAGCTATGGTGCAGTTTCATGTCTGCTCTCTACCATTATGTTTGAGATAGAGATGGAGCTTTGTCACCGACTGCCTGCAGCCCTGAGATAAAGAAATCAGCCTCACTTAGCAACAGCACAGCCAAAAGCAAATGTGTGAAGGTGAGATGACAGAGTGGCTCAGACAGCTGAACAAGCTCACTCAGCTTGACTCTCTGCTGCCTTCACCTGTGCAAAGTGGATGCTAAGTTTTACCACTCATGACCTGCTTTCACTCGCCACAGTGGTGCTGTTTTTCTCTCATATTTCTGTCTGCCTCCTTCTTTGAGATCAGATGTTCAGTACAAAAACTTCTTCACAGAGCTGCAAAGGAAACATGGTTCACTGATGGATGAGAAGCTCATAACCTGTGTAGAGGGTGCATGAAATGACTGACGATGGTAGAGCAGACATTCAGCTCTAGTCACAAGCACATGGCAAGTCTCTTCCGATGTTGTCTGTTGGCGTGTTCCCATTATTTTCTTCCTGTCTCTGTAATGGAGTTTATATTTGCTTGATTAATGTATCTTGGTAATTGTGGTAAAATGTTTGAAAACTTTGTATTTGGGATTTTAGCCAGTATGAGAGTGAATAGGAAGAGGCAAAATCTTCCCCCCTGTTCGTGAAAGCTTAAAACCTTGTAGCTGGGGCAAACCCCTTCACAGTGATAGGGCTGATTTCAGTAGGATTTGGAACATGGCCTTGAATTTGGGGTTCAAAGGACACTTTGAAGGCCTCGCTGCTGTCTCTGCCTCAGTAGCAGCATCTCATTGGTGTCTCTCAACTGCGTGTGGCTTTCATGGAGATTGCAGGAGAAGGGGGTGGGGGGGAAGAGCTCCATCTCACTTTTGTCATGTGTCAGAAGGAAAATACACTTCATGTATCTGGTACATTTGTTTTTCATGAAATAAAGCTGTAGTTTTCCACTGAGCTGTGATGGCAATTACCCCATGCCACAGAGACAATCGCATGGAGAGAGGGGAATTGATGTGCCCATACTGGTACCATTTGTTGTGCCCAGTACCCCAGGGAGCTGTTGATTGTATTCATTCCTTTCTGGTATATGAGAGACCTGAAAAGTATCAGGATGCTATCTTGTCTTCAAATGACTAGATTTTTTCCTGGGATAGCAGTTATAGAGCTTATGCTACAAAGAAAACCCAGAATTTAACACATCCTTACTTCTGAACTAAGAACTGTTCTTACCTAGTCACAAATCACAAGGAAAGCCTGAGCAACCTTCTTTCAGTTTCCATAGTGGTCCAAAATCAAAAGGTTACTGAACTTATTTTATGAGTTCAAATTTCCAAGGAGCATATTTTAGATTCCCAGGCCTAAGTTGGGCAAGCATGTCCAGGTTTTGAAGCCTGAGAGGCTTCAGTGAAGTGCCACATGTCTTTCTTCAACTGCACAATAAGGATAACTTATAACAATAACTTATGACAAAAAGCCAACACTGGAACTCAGCCATCTGACAAGGGAGGATACATGAAAGGGAAAAAAAATGGTGACTCTGGTCTAACATTTCAAAGGAGTCAAAAGTTAACCCACTATAATGAATATATTATTTTAGTTTTTTGCTGGTTTGTTTGGGTTTTTTTTCAAGATAAAAATAATTTAAATAAATGGACATATAGATCTGATGAAACATGAAAATTCACAGTGACTGATGATAGATACTGTACTGAATTTTGCTTCTCTACTGTAGTGCATCTCCATTAAGGCAATTTCAGCTAATCTCACTATGGATTCATTAATCAAGTGTAGTCAGGATGTCTGAAGAGAGATAATGAGGGGGAAAAAAATGGCCTATTGTTTGGATCTTATTCTTCAGCTAGTTAGTTTGTTTATCATGTTCCATAATATTTGTACCCTGATAAATAAGTCCCATTTGCAATTAGTTATCATAACAGACAACTAGCACATTTTTTATTTACTCACAAGTTCAAAATTATTCTATAAATAGATCAATTAACCTTGTGTTATCTTTACATCACATACCTAAACAGATTTCCAGCCTGCAGTATCAGTTAACAGTGGCATGGAAACAAGGTGAACCAATAGCTTTTTAAAATCTCCTCCCTTTATCCAGACACAAGCATCCATGGAGACAAATTCCCTAATCCTACATCTTTTCTCTAAGCACTAACATCCTAAGTGCGTACTGCAGTATCAGCAGTCCTTAGTGCCTTCCAAAATTTCTCCTCTAAAAAGCCGAAGAAAAGATTTGTTCATTTTTTACTTACTTTTTACTCATTTAGGATTACATACTGTATATCTGCCCCACATAAAGCTGTCACTATATTACTTTAAAAAAAAAAAAAAAAAGTTGAGGTTCTAAGAGCCTGGTGGGGCTGGGAACTGCTGAAGATGGGAATGTTTATAAGCTCTGTGATATTAACTGCAGCACTCAACCTCAGGTGACATAAAGCATGCAAAAAAGAACTTTCTGTCAGTTTTATTATTTCTAAAAAGGTTCCCCTTGAAAGAGAAGAGTGACCTTGCTCTGCTGAGCTGACATATGCCACTGAATTAATGGCTAAGCTTTGCTGTAGGGAAGCTTGCAGAAACATTACAACTCCAATGGCTGAGTTTGCTGTGAACATTAATCAGGGGAACCAACACGATGTATCAAACACTCATTTAAAAGTAATAAAAACTAACTTTTTTTCTCCCCCCTTCCCCCAAGTTTCTTAGAATTAGCTGATTGTTGGTCATTACCTGTTGTCAAGGGTAAGACTGCAGCACGGCAGTAAAACTTGTATAAGTATTTTCTAAAGCTTGCTTATTCTTCAGAAAAAAAAAAAAAACAAACAACAAAGGAGCTTCTGGGATGGTCAGATTTGACCGTGACTTCGAGGTTATTTTTTAATTTTGTTTCCATCTGGAAGGTCATTTGAAGGAACACCTTCCACTGAAAATGTGCTTCCCCCTGGCAAGGGATGCACAAGCTGCCTTGCATGCTCGGTGACTCCCTGGAGGCAGGACAGCTCCCGTGATATGCGTGAGCAAAGCATAACATAGGCAAGGAGGCTCTTGCTGCCGTGGAAATAATCTCTGTGGAGGATCTTGTGGTGCAATGGTCAAGCTGAAGAGGCTCTGACCAAACTACTGTCTCACCAGGCAGGAGTATTTTCTGCCTATCCTGCTCCGCAGTGGGTAGGTGAGCGCGCTACAGTCGGCAGCTGTAGCCAATTCTTGGGTTTCCAAAAGGAACAGGAAACCCCTCAGGCAGGCTGTGTCTCCCCGGGCTATTCCAGTGTGGTCTATGCATACCACCTCGAGGCAGTAGGCTCTTCATTGCCTCTTCTGCTGGGCATTCATGGCAGTCACATTCCCACCTCCTCTGGGAGAGTGTGGTGGCTGCCCCACTCCAGTTGCGCTGAGCAGGGATGGGGGTCCCTTTAAAAACTGAGCCCTTGGGGACTGTGTTCTCCTAAGCTCATCTTTGGGCATATAAGTATTTTTGTCTTCACTTGAAGCCTGCAAACGTGATTGTGAGTAGTTTTTCTCACACAGGAAATGCAGCTGAACCTTGCAAGGTCAGGACCTAGATAGCACACAGCATTAATAAAATCATGCTGTATAAGTAAGCAGGGGAAAGACTTTAATTGAAGCTGGTTGATTTGGTTTTAAAATATGAGAATTTGTGTGCCAATTCATCTGGTTTGAAGAGGAGAAAGTTTCAGGAGAGGAAAGACGTTGGTCTTTAAGAGATTAAAGATCAAAGCCCGCAATGCTTACGAAGTGTTTAACCAATCTTTTCTCAGGAAAGCGCTCCCCTTACTGCAGTGATAGTTTTGTGGAGGATGGATTTCAAGGCTCGCCCCTCAGTGATGTTTCTGCCCATGTGTAAATCAAGGGTAAAAAGAGGGTAGAAGGGAGGCAGAAGTGCACATCATGCCAAATCCTTAACTGTCATTTTCATAGCTCCTCTGAGTTTGTCACACATCCTTAACCTTCTTTTAAAGTCATTTTCTTTTCATGGTTTTGTGTGCCACTGAAAGTCACTTTTAATTAAATGTCATATAAATAATAAAGTCTTAATTACATAATTATTGCAAATACCTATGTGCACACTCCCAGAATTGGACAGACTGCCAGAAGAGCACTTGGAGTGACTTTTCTCACCGGGAACTGAGAGTGCTCTGCAGCAACTGGGCAGGAACGATGGTGGTCAAAATTCAGGGTCAATGTTCATTTAAAGAATGGGAGTCAGATCCTTCCCCCCCTTGCACATTTTGCAACACTCACTTGCACAAAACTTTCCTACTGTTATCACTGACGTTTCTTAAATTGCTTCCTTATTTAGCTCCTCACAAACTTGTTTAATCAACACAGCACAATTTTTGCCAGACGAAATTGCCTTTTTGCTCAGACATCCTACATGGCTTGCCTCTTCCTGAGGAAGACTTACAGGCTTTACAAGCTATCTCAGCCTCATTTAACTTCAGGAATGGCAGTTTCCCCCCTGCTCTCAGCTGCCCCAGTGCCTGCCCTGTGTGAGGTGCCCCTTGAAAGCACTCGAGACGGGTTTCTGGTGGAAACTCTGACGTGCGGGCTGGGTTATCTGGAACTACGTGCTTCGTGTCAGCGGAACTTCAGGCTTGAGAGACCGAGGCTGGTACCAGATAGAGGTACTGATAGAACAGCTGCTCAGTGTTTACTTTGGAGACTGCAGTTTGTTCACCTGGAGGAGTGTTAGGTACGATTGACTCGTTACTCAATCAAGCTTTTCTTTTCCAGTCCTTTTCCATCATTAAACTCAGGCAGTTGTGCTCAAAGTCCACTTTGCTCCCCTCTCTCCCCACCTCCATGCAGGATTCATATTGCTGAATACCAGGCCACGATAACATTACAGAGTCATTTTTAAGCCAGTTAAAAATGCCAATTCAATAGATTGCTCTATTGGAGTTAGCAAGAACAAGGTGTATCTTTTTTATTGCTTTTGACTGGTGAAGTACGAGGTTTAGGCCATGTTTCGTGTGGGCTATAAAGTTATGTTAATAGATTGGTTAGTGGTCAGAAGTTCTGAATGTGTAACTAATGTGTAAATAGGAAAAAATCCCTGAGGTAGAAAGGTCATGGTGTCTCCTCTTTTGTTGCTTCTCGTACTCTTTGGAGAGTTGCCTAAACTTGTATGCAAATTCTCATTCTTTATACAGAATCGAAGGGATTTTTGGTGGTGGTGTTGTTTGAATATTGTTGGGGGTTTTTTTGTTTGTTTTTGTGGGTTTTTTGGTGGGTTTTTTGTTTGTTTCTTTTTTTTTTTTTTTCCCTTTTTTTTTTCCCAGAACATCCCAAAAGCTAAAAATTGCTATCTTGCCATCTGGGAAAGCAGGAGACAATTCTTTGATTATCTGTCCAAGAAGATAAGCTAGCAGAGTGGAAATATTCATCCCTACTCGGTAGCTCTGAATTTCATTTTCAGAGTGGTTTCCTCCTTCTGAAGGGACTAGGACCATCAGAGAGTAGAAGAAATGAATCAAATTCTGATCTCCTCTTGTCTCCATCAATCAGAGCAGCCAGAACAGGCCGTTCTCTTGAGGGCTGCTGTGGCTTCTTCCAAGAGAGAGGGAAGAAGACAAGTGTCTGCGGCAGGCAAGGAAATTGAGCAACATGCTGAGTTCCCTTTTTGTTACTCCCAGTGACCACATTTGCCCCCGTACAGCTTACACAGTTTGGGTAGTCTGAGGGTGAACGGAAGCTAAAAATGAAAATGCATGGAGGAGTTTGAAGATACTGACTTGTGCGAGAGGGTCAGTGCAAAGCCGTTGCATCACGCTGGACTTGGAAGATATTTTGAATAGGACTTGAAGCAAAATGTAATGGGCCAGAATTTCTCACAGCAGGGAACCAGATCTCTGAGCAGCGTGAATCGTGCAATGGAAAACATGAGATGAATATCACCTGTAGTGAATTTTTAGCAGGATAACTGCTGTCAGTCTTGGCTCAAAGGTTGTCTTGAGACACAGAGAAGCTCTGACTAGTTTCTCACAAGAACTAACTGACATCTCCAATGATATGTCCTACAAGGGAAGGATGTTTTATAACCGAAAGATGTATTTCAGAACCTGTTGTTGTTGTTTTACTATTTGCATACCACACCATACTATTTTCTAGGGAAAATTATAGGGTATTTACAGACAAACCCGACCACCAACTGCAGACTGTCCAAATTAAAATAAATGACAATTACATAGCACTTATTCCTTTAAAAGCATTGTTTAAAGTTCCTGCATTTCAGGGAATAAACAATATAGGAGAAGATGGCAGGAGGATTTTAAATACTGAAAAGTATCTTTGATATTTTGTATTATGCTGATTTGGTATACCGAAAGGGAAGGGATGAAAGTTAGTGCACTGATTTATAGAAATTACTTGATCAGTCCTTGTGTGGGAAAACACAGATGTTTCTCCCCTGCCCATGCCTCCATTAGACATTACTGAGCAAATTCCTATTTGCTTAACATATCCACTGGTAGCTCTTGCATGAATCAAGCGAGAAAAACCACTTAACTTTATAGGATGGTATCAAAAGTCAATAGCATATTTTCTCCTGGTAGCTTTGCATTTACTTTAAAAGCTTCCCTTCACCTGGAAATAAGGCCTGTCCCTATCTTCACAAAATAGGTGTTCCCTGACGCTAATGCAGTGACTGACACTACTACTGAAAGTAATAGTCCCATTCTCTTTGCAGCCAGGAGCTCCTAAATCTGCTTTTTGTTATCAGTATAATGGGGTTGGATACGTTTTTAAAAGGTGGTGCCTATTGATTACTTAATGGAAAAAGTTAGTATAGAGAATTGCTGAAGCAGCCATATTTAGTGCTCTCCAGTGCAGCAAGACCATTATCTAGAACAGTGGAAATCATCCTGTAACCCTTATTAATATTTAATAAGGATGAAGCAACATTGAAGTACACTACGAAATAGCCCCAGGCTTCTGCACATGTAGGATATAAGGGTGTTTCAAGGGTTGAAAACAAATAACTGATTTCCCTGTGCTCAAGCTGTTTATAGGTAACACCAACAATAAACAATGTTTTTCCTCTTGTTCCTTTTAAAGTATTTGCAGCACATCTGCACTTTAATATACAGTTATTCCTACTAGACATATTGAAGTGATTGAATGCAACAGAAAGGTCAGTGTATGTTTAGAGATCGCTGTGGGAGACTATTTTATACTTTCCCAGTATTGCTGTGAATCCCAGCCTCTCTTTCTATCCCTCCCACTCCATGCTGCAGGGCACATTTGGCTGGGTTGACAAGCCAGTGAAAGGTGTTAATCCTGTCTAATAGAACCATAATCCTTGGGGCTATGTTTTTATATCATACTATTGAGCTAACCCCTTATCAGAGGATATTGTTCATCTACTTGATAGCAAAGTTCTTCATGGGAATTTTAGATAAAATTAAAGTGTGCAATCCAAATTGTCCTTTTCAATTTCACAAGGTAAAAACAAACAAACAAACAGACCCACAATGTTTAGCCAACAGAGATTTTCTGAGAGATTACAATCAATTAAGAGGAGAGCTGTGTAGGGTTTTTTTTTTTTTTCCCCTCAGTGAATAGTAAATCTCATTTTACTTGTCCAAAAATATTTACAAATCTGGGTCAGTTTCTTCAAATAACCTTTGGCTGGAAATATTTTTCAGGTAAGATGGACTCAGAAATGTAGGGGAATAAAAAAAAAAAATGTTATTTCTTTTTCTCTTGAGCTGCACTGCTTAGAACATGGAACCAAAATGTGGATACACTTTTCTCTTCCATTTGTCTGCGCTCAGGCCTCTTCACCTGCTATGTTGACATTAATTTTTTGGGGGGAAGGTGGCAGAGCTGGTTAATAAATAAGTTTGGCAAAGCAGGAAAATATAACAGTAAGGAGCTTCTATTTTCAGTTGGTTCCAGGGGATGCTGATTTTCTTCTTCTCAAATGGAGATTTCAAGACAAAGTATTTTCATGTGACTTCTTCTTGTCGTATTTTTTTTCCTCTGCAAACTATTTTTAGTTTAAAAGTGACTGCATGCAAGAGATAAGGGAACTAATATGGAGAGTAACCCTGTGATTTATGAGCAGGGACTGAAAAAGATGGAGTCCTTCCTGGATGAAAACATCCATGGCTGAGAGATTTCTCCTTAACTTCTCTAGAAGCAGGTCCATGCTGGCATTTAGTGGGACTGCAATTCAAAGGCAGACAAAGGGACAGCCTATTAAACCAGTCCTTTTCTCCTCCTCTTTCATTGCCCAGAGGATGATCTACCTCAGTTGCTTCTGAGGCTGCCTCATGGAAATTTTTGCCTGGTGAAGAAGATTGGAACTCTGTAATAGTAGAGCCAGGAGCTCACAGCCCTCTTGTTTTCCTGTTTGGAAAGCAAAAGGAGGTAGCTGGACATTCCAGGTGAAAAGGACACAATGGGTGCTTTAAAAACCTGGGGGAAATGAAAAGTTGACTCACGTGGCTGGGGGTGGGGGAAGAAAGCAATGGAACAAGGAACTAGTTTGGCTGAAATCAAGTGGGCAAGGCAAAAGGATGAATAAGTACAGGAAAAGCTGTACTTAACTGTACTAGCCAGGTAGTCTGAAATCACTTATTAAATCAGTCAGGATGTATTTATTTTGTGGTTTGTTATTTAGTTCAGGGTTTTTTTTTATCTCCAGAGGGGATTTTGAATACTCAAAAATAGACCGAGACGATATTGCATCGTATATAATAGTAAACCCTGCTCAAGCATTTTGATACTGCATTAAAGACTTTCATTTAGCAAGGAAGAGTGAAGTACTTAAAAAAAAAAAAAAAAAAAAAAAAAAAAGAGTCTTTCTGGATTTAGCGTTGAGTATTGGTGAAGACATAAAAACAAGCACTTAAAGACACTGTAAAGTGGATAGATGTACAAATTCTGGCTGTTATTAGAGCTGCACTTAAAGGGACTTCTGACTTGCCATCAGTGCCAATTTTATGCATTTTTGCCACCATGGGCAGCTTGGTGTCAGACAGCTCTGCCTGGGCATGTCTGACAGGAATTTCTGTATGACCTCTCACCTCAAAATCTGCTGTGCCACTTCCTTCCTTTCCGTGCCACTTATCCACATGCAGAAAGGGTGAAAATTAGAGGGAAGTAAGAGCAATACATTCACAGCCTCTTAATGCACAGCTCAGGTGATGCAGCTTCTCTTCCACCAAGTAAAGGTGTGACATGGGGAAAAAACTGTACCCATTTATGTTAAAATCAGACGTTCTAATTGCACAGTTGAGAAGAAAAACACGAGGCCTGCCTGATCATTCTGTTACTCCCTCTGCAATGCGTGCATTTTAGACAAGGTGTATTTGCAATGCTTGGTGGTCCTTGCTGATTCCTGTTGGAAAAGAATCATAAATAGTCTCCCTAGCATGAAAAGTACACTGTATAAATTGTCACAATTTACACCACCACACCTGAGTCTATAACTTGTTTCATATTTATGGAAACAGCTTTTTTCCTGATCTCTTAGACAGCAGTGTTTCTGGCCTACAAGTAGTGCATAGGTATCTCAGTATCTGTAACGTAAAACAGGTGTAGAAGAACTGCTAATCGTATCCATTACCTAGTTAGTGTTTGAAGCAGTATTGCTCCTCTTATTCATTTTTCCAGTCACAATTTTTTCCCCTATAGTCACCTTCCAGCTGGTTTCTAGCTGGATGTAGCAGTTCACGGTCCACTGATGTGGGAGGAATTTTTAACACGAACAGGTGACTTGACAGTTGTATTTAAGTCTTAATAACACAACAAAAGACCACCAGTGAGTCAAGGTTTGTCTTCTCTTCTTTTACAGCGCACGAGCAGCTTTGGAAGCTTTGACCGTTTCAGACACCACTCGGTATCAAAGACAGATGATTCAGCCGAGGTCTGTATAATTTGGATTAGGGTTCCAAACTGACAAAGTTTGGATTTCTTCAGTTCACTTTCCCATGACAAAAGTTATGCAAAAACATTGGGAATGTGTACATTTCACACTGGTGAGAACTTTGCTCGTGTCCCTGGATCTGTCTGGGTGATGGAGGCCTTGCCAAAATGAACAGGACAACCACACCTAAACTTTAGCACTTTGGTGTGGAGATTAAAAACAATTTTTCAAAAAACCCACAGAAGTGCACTTCACAGTGGTGCATGCCCAAAGTAACCAGCACTTCACAAGTAACCCACAAATGTGTCACTTTTGTTTTCAAGACCCCTGCAAAAATCCCCTCAATTCTTATTTGTGTAAAGGGGCAATAAATAATGGGAATCAACATTTTCTAGCATGAAATATATTTTCTTTCTTTCATTCACACCTACACTGGTGTGCTGCAAACCTATTCATGTACATGATTTCCCAGGAAAATGGCCATGACTGACTTTTATCCTGCTAACTGTATTAGTGTCCTTAATATTTCCCCATAATTCCTATTCCACTACACTGCATTTTACTTTCCTGGTGAGTTGTTGCTTACTGTTTTATTTCAAAACAGATCTCTGAGCTGGAGACTATAAGTGACATTGGAGAAACAGTACAAACCAAAGCAGCAAATAATGGAGGAAGTCTGAGTAAGAAGATGAGAGCCATTTCACTCACCATGAAGAAAAAGATGGGTAAAAAGTACATCAAGGCACTCTCTGAGGAAATGGTAAATACAACCTAAGAGTCTTGTGCTTGTTGACAATACATGTGAATTCAGGATTTTCGGTGAATTTCTCCTCTTCATGTTTCAACTGTCATTAGCTGTGATAATCCATAAAAACAGGGTAAAACATGCTGAATTAAACCAGCTTTTGGTATGTACCCATTCTTTCATGTACATGTTAGTGTACATACACCTACACAGCATCACATGGTAAGGGACCAAGTAGTTTTTACATCACTTAATTTCTCTTTTTCATCAAGGACCACGTGGATAAGCAGCACAAAAAAATGTCCTGACATGTACAGAAGGGAGTATCGGCTGGACCCCATCGTCAGGCTCATACTTAAGTTGTAAAAAAACCCTGTTAGAAGAATTTATCTTTCAATAAAAGAATTATTTCCGAAGTCCATTTTCTGAAGGTCAGTCAGCATCCTCGAGAATGACAACTCATATGCCTCATCTCCATTTACGTTATCTAATCTTAGTGAAACTATCCTTATTAAACATAAAAACCCGTAATGTTTCACTTACTGCAAACATTGTTTTCTCAATACACTGTGTCAGTGAGTTCCAAATAAAAAAGAAAAAAAAAAATAACTTGCCACACTTAACAGTCCTAAAAAGAAATCTATCTAGTCTACATCCTTTCTCACACAAGTCAATATTAAATAAGTAGGGAAAAATAAATAAGAAATCTCACAAGTAGAAAACAGTGTTTCACAGGATACCTTTAAGCAGTTTTTGGAGGTCAAAGACAAGGATCCCTATTTCATTAATTTAGGATTTTTGTTTGTTTGTTTGTTTTCCCTAAAATTTGAGAGGTGGCAATCAGTGTTGTTTATTATTATATTTTTGTATTTGCCTTCTCAAATCTACAGTGACACTTCCCATGACAGAAATTCAGTGTATTATCTGGTTGGACACACGTGTAGCATGGTCTCCATTCCTGCAGGAGGTGATGACAATACCAGCCCCATAGATTAATCTATGGGTTGTGCTGCTGGCTGGTGTGACAAGCACAGTCCTTGTTGAAAACCAGTACAAGTCTCATTTCAGTGCCATGCCTGATATGTACCTGTGTGGCTCTCTGCTTCATGCATGCACCATCATCTTTGCTTCACTGTGTCATTATAACGAATGAATAACTAATATTTCCCCAAATATAAGGTAACATCCTAAGTACTGCAGGAAATTTCAGTTGCATCAGGGTATCATGCACACTGACAATGTGACGAAATCTGCTGAAGAAACTCTTTCCTTCGAAAGCTCATCACTATCTCATTTAGCTGCTACATCGTCTCTAACTTACTACCCCTGACCGAAATATGGGTCCTGTTGTTTTGGAACAGGCTTGTGATTCCTGAGGTGTGAGGTATTGGTATAAACTGAAAGGGCCAATTTCGTACACCATTAGATTTTGTGAGTGAGAGCTGCTTCTGTTATTTCTGAAATGCAGTGGATTTTGGGGCCAGTGCACAGGTTGGGCAGCGTGGTGAGCACAGTGCTGGAACACACCGATGTAATACGTGTGCGAGAGCTGTCTCCCGAATGCCCTGGCCATGCTTTTCGGAAGTTCAGTACAAAACACAGCTGTGTCAGCTAGAAATTCACCATGTGCTTTCAGAAGTGAACTTTACATTTCCTTCTCTGAGACAAGCAGAAAAAAACCCCACCTTATCTGGCTACCTACAGATTTCCCTTTACAAGCCTTCGTCTCGGCCATGGTATACTGCAGTCTTCCGAGAGGGAGAATCAGTGTAGCTTTTTGGGCAGGGGTGGAACAGAGTGAGTGGGACAGACACAAGACAGGGAATTTCTCCTGGGTTCTAGGGTTGAGTGCTGGGCACCCATAGTACCAGGCATTCAACTTCTGAAATGCTTTCTCTCACAGAGTGGTTCTTAATGAAGTGCAATGATGAATTAACCTCCAATGATGATTTAAAAAGAAAAAAAAATACGTTTCTCTAAAATACATTTTTTGTGGGTTAAGATGTGATTTTTGTATTAAAGAATGAAGAAGGAAAAGATGACAGTGATCCTGGTGGTGGAATACACACTGAGAAGGTATCCCTAAAAACCAGTGACTCTTTGGAAAGTCTCTACAGTCTGAACAGTGGCCAGAGCTCATCTAGTAAGTACAAGATATCTATACTTCTTATTCAGTCACTGGATCAATATAGTTATTGTCTAAGTCTGCAGTATCAGAGCTGGTGATGGTAGAGAGCTCTTCAGTCTGGCAGACAAAAGTGTAATTTGATTAAATGGGGAGCAGCTAGGGTAGATATAACTCTCTCCAGAAATTAGCTGAGTGTTTTCAAGAGTGGAAACATTAACTGAATTTTAAAAATCATGTGGATTATAGGGGATGTTGCTGGTAAATATGCCACAATTTTTTGAGGGGTTATCACTGCTATAGTGCTGTCACCCACAGAGTTGCAATCACTGGGTGCAGCCACAAAAACATCCTCTCTGTGGGTAGTGGCTGTGAGTTCATCCTTTGCCCCAGAGATGTGAGGCAGACAGTGAGAGGCCTCTCTGAGACAACAGGTGATGGAGGTCTGACCTGGCAGCTTCAGGTCATGATGGAGAGAGGCACAGCCCGCTTGAAACCCACTGAAACTCCTCCCAACAAGGTAGTCTTGGTCAGAGGGCAGATGAATCTCTGATGAGAAGTTTGCCTCCACCTCTCCATGTGCTGGTCTGCTGTGGACATCAGCTGGGCAGGCCACAGTTTCCCATGATGACATTGCAGTGCCACCCCTGCAGGCACTACTTGAGCCCTGACTGCAGTCTGGAGCTGCAGTCCACACCATTTGCACTTAGCAGTTAATCTGGCCCTGAGATGGAACTGTGCACTTAAGCAATCATCTCAAACAAAACCATTTTTATGATCATTTTCTATGATGTGATTTGTGAAAATCGTATATGGGAATTTACTTCCAACACACTGCTGCTCTTATCTAAAAACATATTTGGATGGGATATTGCAGAGCTTGCTCAAATTTGCTTGAATTACTCTGCCGATATTTTATTGCTCAACTTGGATAAAATGACAGGCAGAAATGTTGATAAGATTAAAATTTCCCCCTGCAATGCAGGTTCCTTTGATGTTTCAGCTAGCTCTGTAATGAAATAAAATAACTTCTACGGTACTTGTTTTCATTTCTCTGAATAAACAGGAGAAGTTCAGCAGAATTAATTCCCTAAATTGCACTTTTAGGGTACATTTTATTAATCTGCAGAGGTAATATTTCAAAAAGTCTGTAAGTAAAATATGTAGTCTATTAGTATCATCACCAGAAAAAGATTACTGTAGGGAAGATATTAATGAAAGATCTCCTACCCATTTTCTTTGGTCTTTGGTAGTATGATTTTTATTGAATGTATTTATCCTGGAAAGTGTCAAACCCACACAGAGCACGCTCTGTCTCCGATTCTGTGTTTTTAAACACTTTTCTCTTGGCTGCTGGGCAGAATTGCATGTCTGGGCACTTGCTGCAGGAGATCTCTCAGCTTGCCTGTCTTTCAGGTGGGGTGACCAGCTGCTCAGATGGAACGAGCAACAGGGACAGCCTCCGGTTTGATGACGAGGTCCCCTACAGTGGCCCCTTCTGCGGCCGGGCCAGAGTCCACACCGACTTCACACCAAGTCCTTATGACACTGACTCTCTGAAAATCAAGGTAAGACAACCACCAGGACTACTTCTTTCCCAGAAATGCCAAGGGTGGGGAGGACACACGACATTTCTTACGTGTGAAGAATATGCTTATTAATGCATTTTTAACTGTTGAACACATGTTACACTCTAAAAGCAAGACTGATCTGGTTTTGCAATGCAGTAAGGACTTAGTTCAGACAGTGCTGCAAAGCCAACTCTTAAAGGCCTTTTAAGGCATAGACTCCAGGTAGGTTCCCCATCATGGCATCTACCTAGATACCACAGCTTTCCTCAGAGTGAAATACATGTTGCTTCCCATGTATTTTGTCTGGAGTAAGACTAAAGTCTTGTGAGATGTGAAGTTGTCTCCCCAGCTTTTTCAGTCACACCCAGGACATATCACAAGCTCAGTGGCACTTACTGTCTTTAATAGAAACTGTTTGCCTTTCCATGAAACTTTTCTTTAAGCCTACCTTTGAACTATGAACTTTCTTTGGCCCAGACATGGCAGGGGTGTTCAGGCTGTGCGAGTGAGGAAAAGGAACAACAGATGTGGGCCTAGTTGAACCTTACTGAAAAAAATCTGTCCCTTTTCTTCTCCTTCTATTCACAAACGCATTCAATATCATCATCCTTCTGACTACTCATGCCTGTAAATCTGGATCTCTTTTCCCTCTTCGTAAGCACCTTCATATCCAGATTGTATTCACACTTCAGCACCTTTTCTTCTTCTTCACAGCCTCTTCTTTTTGTCAAAATCCCCATCTGTATCTCATGCAGACTCCCTCTCTTCCTCTCTGGCCTAGCCTACAGCCACTGCTCTGCTGGTATTTGCCGTCTTCACCATTTGCACCCCACTTCCACTGACCTCTAGGGCATTTCTTTTAAAACAGTTTAACTGTAATCTAGCAAATATCTGCTGGTTCACACAGGTTCCTTTTTTAGTCACTAGGGTGGTGTATTTTAGAATTATAAACTAATACTTATGGTTGAAAACCCCTGTACTTATTTCACAAGATTTCAGTACCCTGAATCTGAATTCAAAGTGCATCTGCAGCTTGGCTTAGAGCCACTGCCTAACCCTGATCTGCATCCACATCTGAAGTTCCCGAGCCTGCATGAGTGTGTAGAACGTGTGTGCTTATAGAGCTTTAAACAAATGTTTGTTTAGTTTCTGTTTCAAATGTGTTCACAGCTCTGAGCTCCATATTCCGACAAAACCAGGTCACCAGAACACAGTCGATTTTGTACTTATGTTTCTACCAAAATTAGTGTGACCACTTGACTTGCAGTTTCCTGACCAGACCAGAAAAGATTTAAAAGTTTTCGAGTTGTTGACACATATTTTTAACAAACTGAGTTTGATTTCTAACTTTGTAACAGAGTGCCAAATGAAGCTGGCATTTGTTGGATAACTCTTTGAAGACTTCCAACATTTTCATAAGTTCTGTGATATGTGCCAAGGAGACAGGACTCAATTTTGAGGTCCTGGGAGCAAGTTGTGTGGGGTGTATGACTTAAAAGGGAGCCTTTTTGCTGCAAGAATTACTCAGTGACTTTTTTGCTGAGCTGAGGCTTTGGTTCCCACAGTGTGGCCATGACCACCTTTACCAAAAAGCCCTCTTGAAGTAGCTGTGATGTCACTCTTTTTAGCACTCATATTTCTTAGTGAGTGGACAAGTGGGAAGAACTGAAGTCTCTAGATCTGATTGCTAAGGCCCCCTCCACTATTTTCTCTGTCAATTGTGATAATAATAGTGGGAAAATTTGTCAGTCCTTTGGGAAGGATAGGTAGGAAGATATTAAGGGAGTTAAATGTTCTTTATTGCCTTTGAGAAATGTAGCCAGTGTTTTTTACTGTAAAATGGGTAAGTTCACCTTTCACATAGCTCAGCTATTGGTTTTTGAAGCCCCTTTAGGGGCTGGATAATAAGATTATTGTGTGAATGCTGTGGCACATATTCAGAAAATAACCTCGCAGTGATCCCTTGCCTTTTGCAAAATCTGTTCCCACTGTCCCTGGCAAAAGTTGATTGCTGATGCAACCGTATCCAAGTGGAGCACAGAAATGGTGAAAGGGGCTGCTTATGCTCACCTTTCCTTCACAAAGGTGTGGAGATAAGGACTAGCTCCATTTTCTGTAATTATTTTTGTGGGAATTTATAAAAGCAAAGGTGCTAAATCTAGGTAATTTTAAAAATTATGACTTTTGATCCGTAAAGGAAAATCTACATATAACAAACCAGAGGTGTAAGCAGCGGTGTACTTTTTTTATTGTTCTAGAAAGGAGACATTATAGATATCATCTGTAAAACCCCCATGGGCATATGGACAGGCATGCTGAACAACAAAGTAGGAAACTTCAAGTTCATTTACGTGGATATTATCTTGGAAGAAGAAGCTGCACCCAGAAAGATAAACCAGCACCGAGGAAGCAAAAGGACCAAGCCCAAAACGTTGCAAGAGCTCCTGGAATGTGTCCACCTGCAGGTCAGCCAGGACGTTTCCCAGCTCTGTGTGAAACGTTTCGTTTCTGTGTGCTCGGGTTTGGATGCCATTTACGGGCAGGAGTAGAAAGGCAGCTTTCAGCAGTTTTGATGTCAGCAAAGCGAGGCAGTTTCACATCTGTCTTTTATCTGACACGAGTGGCTTGTAGAACTGCACCTCATCTGGTCAGGCTGAGAGACTCCCCACAAAGAGGCACAAAGTGGTGCGTTGTCAGGTCACCGTAACCTGACTGCAGTTGTGTGCTAAGTGCCGGAGGTGTGCGACTGTGGACACCTCGGGGACAGGACTGCAGTCTGACTCCAGTGCCAAAACCTAGAACCTGTGTTCCTAATTTCTAGTGATCTTTAGGGAGCAATAGTCTTTTTGCACTGTGCTCATGTTGCACCTCTCTCCCTCTGCAACCCTAGTTCTCGACTGAGCGTCAAAGCGTAATGGGGTCATGATTTACAAGTAACATTTTTAATAACAGTAATTGCTTTGCTGCTGATGCAAACACTCCTTTCCCTGGAGTATGCACAGTTTCGTACTGAGTCAACGCACAGCTCAGGGGGGACCATGTGTGGCACAGCATGGCTGAGGGCTCCCCCAGCTTCTCTCCCTTGCTGATATCAAAGGGCTCCTTCTGTGCAAGCACACCTTTCCTCAGAGAGCCCTCCTTGATCCAGCATGAGAGGCACTCATGGAATGACCCACAAAAGTCCAGACACCTGGCAGATTAAATAATTTTGGCAGAGCTCTGTCCTGGTCCAATTTGCTGCCAGACTCAGTTAGAAAGTTCAGGCATAGATGCTGGGAAGGCCAGGATGGCCCCCAGGCATCTCTGCTCCTGTCTTCTCTTGCTCTCCAGCTCTGGTTTTATGCCAAAGGCAAGTCAATCAGACTGGAGAATAGAGCCCATTTCAACCTGACAAAAAAGTAAACGTGGAATTGTGTCTATTCCCCTACATAGTGCTTGTTTCCATGAGAGGATTTGCTTATTTCTTTTTGTAGGAATACGCTTCAACCCTCCTGCTAAACGGCTATGAAACTCTAGAGGACTTAAAGGATCTACAGGAAGGCCACCTGATCGAATTAAATATTTCAAACCCAGAAGACAGGGCAAGATTGTTATCAGCAATTGAAAATCTACAGGATTGTGACAGTAAGTGTTTAAGCTTTGTTAAGAGTCATGTGCAAGCTGAAACGTATTTAAAGAAATAGTGGTTCTCACACTGTTCCCTGAAATGATTTTTCTTTTAAATATGAAACATGGAGTCAGATGGTTTTCTTATTTGTTCAGATAGCAAGCCATACATCTCTTCTAGAAATGTACATGATTACTATACTAGTAACACATGAATGACTTAAAATTTCCTATTTACAGTTCCTACACTAAAGATTAGTAGCAACTATTGCTTAGGAACAATCCTGTCTATGGTTGGGGACTGAACCCTCCAAGAGATTAAGTGACTTCCCAAAAGTCATAAGGTCTGTGCAAGAGCAGAAAGTAAAACCTCCCCAACTCTGCACTAGTATCTTAACCAAAACAGAGCTTATTTTAAATAGCTGCGGTAAAGAATTTTCTTTATTTTTTTTTTAAACAACATTCTGCAGAAGAATATGGGTTTTCCTTCCCTCACTTAAATGAGGGAAGTTTTGCATCCCACACTTAAATGCTTATCCAAATTAATATCTTTTGTAGAAAGGTTTTGTTAAAAAAAATAAATATACGCTAATAGCTGCTTTGCAATCTTTCCTCAAAATTAATCTAACGTATTTTTTTCCATAAGCTTCCAAAATCTGAACAAACCATGTGTGCATATGCACGTGTATTGACAACAGTTTTGATTTCTTCACTTGTTCCTTTCATGGGTAGTGGAAAAGCTAGGATACAGAAAAGAAAAAAAACTATTCTCATGGTATTTTAATGATGTTTCCAGTCTGACTTCCAATTTTAAATAATTTATGTCGAATTCGTAGAAACTACAGCTAAGCATCTACTTAATTAGACACTCAGCCAATACAGGAGATGTTTTCCTCTTCATTAATATTCGTGCATACTCACCCCTATGCTGAGCAGTCATTTCATCAAATGTGCACTTGCAGTTGAGTAGCACCTGAAAGAAAGAGAAGGAAAAACAATGACTTCCTGGGATATTTAAATTGTTACTGTCAGGCATCCACTTGTTATCTCCTCAGTCCGTAGGCAGCTTTCCAGTCTTTTTTTCTGAATTTTTGGGCTTTTTTGGAACCCCTTTTGTACACGCAGTCTTTCCTGTTCTTATTCAGCTTCCAGGGAAAGGTAAGGTTCTTGCAAACACGTTGAAGAGGTGTTAGAAAGGGATTTTTTAGCCCTCCAGGTTCAAAAGTTCTTTCTGGTCTATGGCTCTGTGAGATGACAGGCTAGAAAAGGACTCTTGAAGGGCTGCCTGTGTAGAAACAGCAACTGAAATAGTGAACTCAGGAAAAAAAGGGTAATATTTTGCAAGAATTGTCTTGCAGGGACCTACCTGGGAATCATCTGAAAATATGTATACTGACTATACATGTATTAGTGTATTCTTTTTGGTAACTAGCCTTGCTGTGCTTTCTACACCTTTTATTGCATCTATTTTTTCCATATTTAACACCAAAAAACAGTGCAGAAAAATGCTAGATTGTAATTTTGCAGTTTTGCATCAGTGTGAAAGCCAAACCGAAACACAATGGTTTTTAACAGACCACACGAGTGTTAAACTATTCTGTAGTGGTGAGGATATGGTTTGCTGTTTTATGTTCCTTGAGTAACAAAAGCACAGCAAGCAGCATCAGATGTTGAACTCTTTTAGAATATAACACCTATTTTTTTCTTCTGAAGGTGTCTTAACACCTAATGTTTTACATACACCTGTGCAAGGACCAAACCTAACAAGTCTTTACATGTCCCATACACTGAAAACTAATAAATTTATCTTTATTACCCAAATAGGGTTCTTCCTATGTTAGCATCATGGGATTAAGTCAGTTCTCCAGGCAAAACAGTGTCCCTGATGTTATCTGTATGGTAGTCTAATAGTTCAAATTCTTGTAATGGTTCTTGAAATAATAACATTAAATCTTATAAAGTGGCCCATACTTTAAAATCAGTGATGACACTGGAGTCTTATTT
The DNA here is from genome assembly GCA_013399855.1 of Oxyruncus cristatus. Lineage (NCBI taxonomy): Eukaryota > Metazoa > Chordata > Aves > Passeriformes > Cotingidae > Oxyruncus > Oxyruncus cristatus. Next base: position 232,197 of record VXAY01001556.1, on the reverse strand, counting down.
CAAGAGATGAAATGAGTATTTGCTTCACATGCACTTGAGATAGGTACAGCAAATCTTTCCAGTATTCAAATTCAATAAAATAATTCCCCAGAATTTATGATTAGTCACAGGGACCAGAACCACAATTTTATATGCCATGCCAGCTGTAAACATTCATTTAAGTCCAGTTGAGTTTCGTAAGACTCATGTATATTTTAAGGTAAGCCATGCATAAATACTTTACTAGTTTGAATCTGGAATCGGGACTGGATCAAACCCTTGCTTTGCCTGGTTGTGAGAAGCTCACAGCACTTGTCATGTGACTGGTAGGGACAGAATTTAACAACCTGCTCTAAAAAGGAAGATACTAAAGACTAAAATGGATAGAAGTTATCTGTTAAGTCGCTATAACGAAAGACAGGGCCTCAAGATGATCTTGGGGATAAGCTCAGCATGAGTCTGACGCTGTATGAATCATTTGACCTCTTTGTCCTTCTGTCAATCAGATTGGAAAATTGGGTGGAAAGAGCTGGGTGTTCCTGCAAAAGTGAATTCTGCATCTGAACTGAACTTTCCTGGGTCAATATTTTTTTTTTTTCCCTAAATGGGCATGGCTCAGTCCAGCATAAATGATTTTTTAATTAAAATTGATTTTCTGCATTGCTTAGAAGTGAGCTGCATAATTACCCACAAATACAAGGTAATCTGTTTACTGGCCAAGAGTATTCTAATTAGAATTTCAGCACTTTTCCAGGTAAAAGTTCACTTTTATTATAAGCTTTGTGAAAAAAAAAAAATACACTAAGGCCATAGACCATACTTACTCTTCTAAGCCCATCTTTCCCACAGAGCTTGGAAGACTTCCATGTCTCTAAATTGCATTCATACTTCCATGAAGCACATGCTTGATTAATGGATGGAGTGTCAGATATGGTCCAGAGTTGAAATACAAGGGTTTTTGAGTTTTTGTGACTCTGCTATTATTCAGAACAGCCAAGCATGCTGGAACATAGCCTGATTTTTACTAGATTCCACTGTAATTGTAGTAAACCAGGATTTTATATTTTTTAATGTGTTATCTGATCTTTTGAGATGTTCAGATGTTTTTACAGGGTTTTTAAATTCTTTTTTTTTCGTTCCTTGGCTTTTTCTTGACATTTATTGTGTGTTATACTAAATGATTTCTTCATGCCACATACTTGTGGCTATATAATTCATTTTGCAGAATAAACATTTTCCGACCAAAAGACCTGCAACAATAGCTTCCACATTATATGCTTCTTAAAGCCATCCAAAATGTAGGATTTCTGTCAGTGAGAATTTTTTAATCTTACATTTGATTCAAACCTGGATGAATTTGGAATGAAAAAATTTGCCCATCTTATACCAGAAATTAAAAAGTAAGTTTTATTTAGCAAATGCTACCACACAGTGTTTTTTAAGCAGATTTTCTTCCTAGCACTGCACTATCTTCTTTCTGCCTTTCCTGAGAGGCCATACCCGAATTCATCATCTTCAAGTACTTAACGGAGCAAGGCTATCCTAGAACTGCAAGGTCTTGTAAGCTCTTCATGACCTTTCCTCCCTTCCCAGATCTCTTTTTAGATTTTCTATAAGTTGATCAGACCTATATATTTGGGACAAAATGATTGGTTTTCATGAATTCATGGCTTCTGAGGGGGAAAAAAAAGGTCTTTTTCGTAAAGTATTTCTTAATAGCTTTCCATTCTTCTCCCAGATGGCTCCTAGACAGGAGATGGATGTCTGTGCTTTTGTAGGATGCTATTTTTAAAGTGAAGCAGTTGCTGGATGGTTAATGAATAAAGTAATAAAAGAAGTTTTGAACTTTTTTTTTCTTGACCGCTTCCCAGGACACACGTTTTTCTGTGTGCATAATAGGCTTGATTCTCTTCTCACTTAGATGATTTAAGTCAAGAGGTTCATCCCTAAAGTCCAGTGGGTTACATTAGTCTGAAGCTATTCTGAGCTAAAGAAGAATTAGACTTCATTGGATATGTACATACAGTTCATTTTATGGGAAAAAAAAAGGTGAATATGTGCAATTTGGGGGATAATATTTTATGCTTATCTCCCCAGATCCTTTCCTTAGCTTACTTTTCATATTTAAGTGCAGATCATACACTAAATTCCAATGTCAGTACCAGATAAGATTTGTTCTTATTTACTGTACTTGGACAGCAAAATAGTAGTTATCTAAGGACATGACTTTCAGTTCTCAGCTGCATTCCTGATGTGAGAATCAAGCATCAAAAGTACTATTTTACACTGGACAATCCCTTTAAACACGTGGGATCACACAATATCATGTCAAGGTCAAATAGTGCTCAAAGACAATCTCTCCTTCTGTACTCTGGTACAACTCATTGGCCTGGATGTAATATTTTCCAAATTTTCCAAGGAAGCTCATCCTTGCATGAGTATTAGTACATTTCACCTTTTTTAAAGGCACATCTGTTTGCTTCCAGATTTTAGAGAAAAAAAGAAGCTTCTTACTTCTGTTTTCACCACACACTCTCACATCAGTTCAGTAACTTTTCCCCCCCAGAAAAGCTATGCCATTGACTGCAGTGAGAGCAATTTTTTCAGTTGCATGTCTGTACATCCACAAAAGGTTTACTCCTTTTGGTGCCCAAAGTATTGCACAAATCACTTCAGGTTTCTCTGCTTCTTTTTCAAGAATGATTGCTCTTCACTTCTTCAAAATGATCCTTTCTGAGTTTGATGCTTTGTGAGTTTTCATTTCAATACTTAGCTGATCTGACTGGTACAGGCACCACAAGTTGATACGCGGCCTTCAGACATACGTAGGAGGTCTGGATTCATCCTCAAAGACACACTTTGTTCAGTGGTGCCAAGTGGCAGAACAAGGATAGTGGCCAAAAACTAAAACACATGAAGTTCCACCTCAACACGAGGAAGAGCTTCTGTCCACTGAGAGTGGCAGAGCACTGGAACTGCCTATAGGAGGGCATGGAGTTCTCTGGAGACATTCCAAACCCACACAGATATGTTCCTATACAACCTGCTCTAGGAGACCCTGCCTAGGCAGGGTGGCTGGGTGAGATGATATCGAGAGGGGCCTTCCAACCCTAACAATTCTGTGATTTTGTGATTCTATTTAGTTATTATATGATGCTGCTCAGCACATCACCACTGCACCTTCCAGGAAGGCAGCCCAGTGACTCAGCCCAAAGCACTGTGCTCCTAGCCCAGTTCTCCTTCTGGACAAAACTCATGAAGGCAAACTCTGAGAGGGACACACTCATAAAGCATGGCTTGCTGCTGGGTGACCTTCTTTTTGCCCAAGAAAAAATCCAAGCCTTCGTTGCACTCATCTCATTTAAACTGACATAACCACGCAGGAGTCAGTGTGACCCCTGTACATTCTTGAGCCCAATTGCCTTAAACCTAAGATTAAAGTGCTCTCCTGATCAGGACTCTAACCTCATTAAGAAAGGGAAAAGAGCTGGTGAAGGAAAAAAAAGGAGTCTATCCCTGCATGTGCCATGCACATCTATGTCTCTTGAGTAACAAACCCTCATTTTAAAGATCTGAACAGCGGGGGACATAAGTTTGTGTCACACCTCTCTTACCAAGGCTAAAGGCCTCACAGAAGTCCGAATATAATCCTACCGTCTAAAGTAGTGCTGGAATATATGTGTCAAAGTGATGCATATCTTGGGCTCTTCTGGCCGTATCATAGACAACAGTGACTCAAAGCTATTTATCTTACGTGAAACCGCTTTGCTGCAGAAAAATGATAGGACTCCCATGCCTTGATAAGATAGTTATTTCCGATGATTCCGCAACATCTAACAGCAGTTTAATTTTATCGGTTCCTGTGTTCTGTGCGTCGTAGCTTTCTTCTGATGTCCGAAAGATCAAGACAGCGAACTTACCCTTTTACTTGAATGTACACGTGCTAGAGAAAGGACTTAAGCAGAGCTGAATATAAGAGCAAAGAGCTTAAAAAAAGGAAAAAGAAAAAAAAGAGCAAAAGTTGCTTTGCTTTTCTCATGAAGCAACATCTAAAACTGAATGCTGCGTATATTTATAATATTCAGTATCCTGTTCAAGTGGTTTAGTACTTATTGCATAATATTTAAGGCTGTTCTAAAGAGAGAAAAAGGTGCCAAAGTTTGCTTTCAGTCTTTCTTTCTTAAATATGGAGGGGGAGGGCTTACCTTCAACTTTTTCTGCTCAGAATGAAAGACAGAAAATACAATATTTTTCCTGTCTCAAAAATGTGAATATTTTGTAACTTTTTCACGTAAGAAAAATTCTACTAGTGTTATAGGAAGTTTTACATATTTGTATGCTTTGTAAATAGAAATTTCTTATTCTCCTAACTGATCTAAATTCAAATTAAAAAAAAAAAAATCCTAGTTCCAGGTTTTCATCTTTGCCTTTTTCCCTGAAACACACAAGGGAGACATTGGTATTTAGGATCCGTTGTTCACATAGGAACTACTCAGATTATCTAGACAACTAGTTACAAGGCACTAATATACTGACTGAAACTGCATTTTCCTTTTAACCCACTGGTTCCTTGGTCTTCTCACTGTAAAACCAAGTGGATGGAGGCTCCTCTCTGACCTTGAAAATGTAAACAGGATTAACACTTTTTTAGGTCAGTGCTTGCCGGGGCAGCAGATGATGCTGGGGGAGCAGATAAAAGCACCAGGCAGCAGCATTAGGCTGATGAGGGGATTAGGGTGGAGGCGGGCAGGGAGCGCTGCCCAGGGCCGCGCAGGAGGCTCCGGGTGTTGCCCAGGACCCGCGGGGTCTGTGCCCGTGGGACGGGGCTGCGAGGAGCTCATGACACAGTTTAGACAGGGCTTTACTGGGGCGTCTGCTGGTCTTTGTGCTAAACTACTTCGGTGGCTACTAATAGCAGCAGTAACGCCTTCGCTGGTGTATTGCCTTTTGTAATTCCTGCCTGACTTAAATCAGAAATCAGTTGCACCCTACATGATCAAATATTTTCCCTGCAAAGAGAGATAACATTTGACATGACAAACTCTGTTCTGTAAAGTGAGTAGGAGATCAAAGAGTTACAGATATCAATTACATCTGCTGAAATGTGTACTCTTTCACACAAGTGCAATTAACCACTAATTTATTTGGGAACAAGGTGGAACTTTTATTCCTTGGAATATATTTAAAGTAATTTCTTTAGTTATTTTTAAATACATCAGGTTATGTCTATAACCTCAGGCTTAATGCAAAAATGACAAAGTTGAGACTTTGGATTCTTTTATTCAAAAATCAGATTTTTAAACTTGTTTAGGCAGTTGAAAGTTAGAAAATATTAAACAGACTTAATCAGGCCAAACAAATCTACAAGACTTCCATCAAGACCTCAAAATGTTTCTGAATATATCACACTGGTTTGTTAAAAAAGTTCGTTAAAATCTCACACAATGAAAAAGGTCTCTGAAGAAACTCTCCTGCTGTTCCATTTCACTCTAAAAGTGAAACATTTCAGTTTTTCATTTCTAATTTATGCTTCATCATACAAGATTTTCTTAAAAAATCAAATACGAAGTCTTTTCCCACTTTACCAAATTTTATAATTTCCAACAACTGAAACAAGAATCAGTATGATTTTTCTTTGTGGGAATTTTAAACTTTTGGGACCTACACTGGATTTAGCTTTTGACACAGCATTAGATATTATATGTTAGGACTTCCATTCTGCCTGAACTTGAACTGAGACAGTTTAAACGTGACTCAAGATCCAAAGCTAACTATTTAACCATGGAGTAACAAATCAAGTGAAGTAAGAAAACTGTCTTCGTGAAAGCAACAAGGTTGCATTTTTCTGAAGGGCTAAAAATCTGGGGTAAAACCATCTGTTTCCTCTGAGACTTGTTCCCTATACTTTGGAAAACCAGACACAGTTTGAAATAAAAATACAGTTAGAGGAGGGTGATAACAGCATGAAAAAAAAAAAAAAAGAAGTAGAAAAGGGAAAGATTTTATATTTTATAGTTTATTTTCTTAAGAAGCATTCTGTGAGTAAACATCATGTATCTCAAAGCCAGAAAAGAGGAGTACAAAATTTACAAATGAGATAAATTAGAGTCATGATATACAGGTATGTCCTGTCTTGTTGAGCTTTTTTTGAGAAGTCTGTTGATACTCTCACCGAGTTGCATTTTTGAATTTCAACAGATTAGTCATACACCAGCTAAACAAGGACAAATTATTTGCAAGATAATTTGCTTCTACTCAGTTTTGAAGCAGTGTTCAAAAAGCATACAGCAGAAGTCAGGCATCTCAGCCGTCTCTGAGGTCTCTGTGTTTTGGAAAATAACCTTCTGGATACCAAGCTAAGCTTAGAAAGTTTCCATCAGCCACCCACTCCCACTGAAAAGTTCAGTGCTTTAGAAAACCTGGTTCCCACATCTTTATGCCGAGCACTTCTGAAGACCAGCGCATTTTATGTCCCTCCACAGCACACAGTGCATGTCAAACGTTGGGGGTCACATTCAAAAGGCACAACATCCATAATGCAATGCTACAAACCTGAAATGGCCTGAGCAGACTCTGGAACACACGAACGTAGGCGTGTATCTGCCATCTGTGGACACGGTGACCTCACATGGTGACTGTGGACAGCCTAAAGGACCTCGGGCTGAAGGACGAGGCCAAATTCTCCAGCGTTCATCTCTGAGAAATGTACAGAAGGGTAAAAGCCAGCCTCAACGTCAACTCAGACGTTGTTATACTCATGTAACCATGTTTTTAGTTCTTCGACTCTGAGGTTTCTGTTTCTGATGGACAAAAGATACTGACCTAGTCATGTGTATGTTACCAGCTCTGTTTCTAAAGTTCTTCAAGATCAGCCATGCTGCTACCTCAAACTCTTTCCCAAGATGCTTATTTTGTCAATTTTTTTTTTCCTTTGTTTTTCTGTTCTTTGTAGTTGAACAACAGCAAAAAAGTGAGGATGGTGAGGAGACGCAGAACTTAAGCCTTTGTCCAGACTCTGACAAATCACAGTTAAATGACTGTCCAAGAGATTCTGGCTGTTACATCTCATCAGAAAATTCAGATAATGGCAAAGAAGAAGCAGACCCAGAAGGCCTGTCTGACATGGTGCAGTCAATAACAATCACTGACTCAAACTGACTCAGTCCTGCTGCTTTTCTGCAGATTTTCAGAAAAGACAATCAGATTTGGCACAGAAGCAGAACACAAAATATTCTCAACACCGAAAATCTACTTTTGTCTGATGTATGATGCTCTAGACTGTTTAATATGTGGACACTTGATAGCTAAATGTTAGTTGATGATAAGAATATCTCTCGTTTTTCTTTTCAATGAATTCACAGATTTTCACTGAAAAAGTTTATACATAAGTATTTATAAATATTTGTACAGTGAATGCATTTTCTATAATAATAGAGATATTTTTTAGGTAGTGGTTCATAATCTGGAAATGTTAATTTCTGGAACTGTCCAAAATGTAAATACTGTACATATTTATTTTAAAAATATATGGATTAATCACACTGTCTCTATTTTCAGCTGTGTTTTGCTGATATATGTACAGAATGTGCTTTCATTGATATATCATCGTAATAAAAAGTGGATACATTCATACTCTACTTTGAAAAGTACCAAGCTAATTCTCATTAATATTAAAGCTGTTTCATACCACTCTTCTCCAAAACGAGCTCTAAAGTAGACTATCATCTCCTGTACTTTATCTTGAAGGCATGAAAGAACTGCAGGGTGAATCTGAATCTAGTACTCTGTGTTCCTTATCTTTTAGAAGAACACGGCCACCTGAACAGCTTATGCAGTGGCAATTCTTTTATGGTTATTTTCACCTGTTCTCTTATGTCCCAAGCATTACACAGAGAATGCAAGCTTGGAGAAAAAAAAAAAAATCAGTATCAATGCTATGCTTTTATGATAATTTCTTTTTTTTTTGGTGAAGCTGTTGCCTTTTGTGTGTGAAGTTTGTCAATAGAATATTTGTTTGTATACAGAACTCAGAAGCTAACATGGTTATTGTGGATGATTGTCTTTCATATGAGATTTTATTGTCTTTTCCCAGTATGTTTCACACTGGAATACACATTTTAACTGCCTGTCTTTTTTTAGAGTATTTCCTTCAATAATAAACAGAATCATGTGTTTAAGCCCTTTAAAAAGTACTTGATTTTTAATGTGGTCATTACATTTCAAAGGCTGCTCTCTTCTAAGACTAACACAGTAAATGGCAACTCCATTGAGCATTTTTAGCGTGCATAATAATCTGTGTATCAAATCAATAGAGAGACTTTTTGCGCACTCATTAGTCACACAATTTTCATAATTTAAGGCATTTTGCATTTACGTTAAAAAATTTCACACATATTGCTGACAGTTTGAAAGAAAATCACCTTCAGAAGAGATGAAACACAGAAAGTTCCACCTCAAAAGGAGTATTTCTGAAGAAGCTCTAAACAAATGGAAAGCTTTTCTCTCTCTCTCTCTTTTTTTTTATTTTTTTCCCAGTGTAAATACTTTTGGTTCTTTTCATGACACCTCAGCTAACTACTGCTGTCAGACTCCTAATACACAGATCTGCTTTGAAGGCTGTAGTGTAAAAATTGCCATTTTAGAAAACGGCATTAACTAGGTTTCAAAGATTTGAAGTAAATAAACTCTGTTTAGGGAAATAAGCCAGGAAGGGAGCTACTAAGATTTGTTTCTGGTTTTAACTCACTTTTTACACTGGCAACAAACATCATCATTTAGCAGCAATGACCCCATACTCCCAGGTGTGGTGGGGATGCAGAATCCCCTGGTGGGATGGAGGATTGTGAGAGCTTGTGTCAAGCAGCTACGTTTGTTAATGCTTTTCTAGCCAGTAGTGCGTCATGACACGCCGTACTGACATTGCTTCATATGACTTAACTTCTGAAATAATGGATTTGGATTGGCTTCTATCATCTCCTCATTCTAGAGACGGACTAAAGTCAGCTTGAATTCCTCTAAGAGGGGCTTATCTTTTAGCTTTTGGGGCAGAGGCGCTTAGTCTTCAGGTTGCTTCTATCTAGACATCTGAAAAATTGCTGAGCCTGTAATGTTGAGGTGAGTTTAAATATGATTAGGACTGTCAAGAAACAGCTAAATTAGGTGGGTCAAGGGCTAACGACCCCAGGGACCAGAGATGTATCCTGATACCAATACTCTGAGAAAAGTTAATTTGCATAGATTTGGAAACAAAAATAGGTTTCTCCAAATAGTTACAGTGAGACAGGCAAAGCTTTCAACAGAGCAAAACACCCAACAGCTGATTTATTTTACAGGAATTAACACTCTGCATAGCTTGGGCTGATGGCAAGAGTAGAAAGGTGCGAGGTTAACTAGTTGGGAATGAAGGGCATGAGCTGTGGCTTACCCACTTCTGCTTCTAATCAGTAAGGCTTTGTCCAAAGGGCTTCTTAGTTAGAAAAATGTATCAACTGAAGGCTTTCTTGAGACATTTGTAGCTTCCTGCAGAGGCAGAGCAGATTAGATCTCAAACTGAGAAACTTCCGTTCTCTCACATTATTCTGAGAAAAAGAATGAGGAAATTTCGTACCACAAAGCAAGAAAATGTGTTTTCTACAAGCAGCATACCCAGCTTTCTTTCACCTCTCAGTAGTCTCATTAATCATGCTACTCATGGATTAAGCTCTTTGTAATAACACCAACATTTCTCCAACTGGCTTAAGTGCTGGGTAATCTGAATAAAAGATATTTCTAGGAACTGTTGGGAAAAGTCAGGTGCAGACCTTTGCTACTTTTGATCTGTTAATCCTAAAAATGTCCTGGACACAGGGAAGAAAAGAAAGGAGTAGAGGTTTTGTTCCTCTCTGTCCCCTCTTTTGTTCCTCCTTGCTCAATGGTGTCATGTCCCTTTTCATTTTGATCAACCTTTCTCCACCATTAAGGAGGACTAAAACATTTCTAAGTCTCTTATTTGGAGGTAACCGAGAGTCCACTGTTCCCTGCAGTTACAAAGGGATGCAGATCCACTCAATGACAGCAGAGGTGGAGCTAACGAGCGTAGCCCTTCTCTCCTTCGGCCAGGGGGGCTTTCCCCAGCCGCAGAGAAGCTGTGCTGCAGGTGCAGGAGACTTCCCCCAGGGCTGGGGTGCTGGGCTGGCTGCTGACACGTGTGCTGCTGCCTGCCCACAGCAGAAAGCCACTAACTCAGAAAGACTTTGGTGAACCAGCTCTGGTCAAAGCTAACGCCACGTGTAGCAGCACTGCCTCATGCTCAGCCCCGACTGCTGTTCACAGCTGCACCACGTTAGAGGAGGGCTGCTCCACCAGCAAAGCGGGTAGCTGAGTGCCAGATCACAGCCCTGTGATCCATGTGGACCCAGGAGTCAGCATCCTGTTCTCCAGGCTTTGTAACAAAACTTCTGAAAGTCGGAGTGCATAAATGCATCAGCATAGAGGCTAGAAACAGAAAGCGTTTTGCTTTCATTTTGCTGAGGTGGGAATGAATACAGGAGGCATATGGTGGAATGTGGGAAGACCTGTGGAAATTCTGGAGGAGACTTGTCTCTGAGGGACTCAGCTAACTACTGGCTGCCAGGTGGACTTTGCCCAGCAGTCCAGCCAATTTTCCGCCCAGCTTTCCATCCCATACTTCACCAAGCCTACCACTGAATGACCAGTCTCTCCAGTGATGTGAGGAAGCCTACAGCTTGTCAGCCCTGATATAAAAGGTGCCTTTTACTGTAGTGCTTTTTCCCAGGTAGGGGCAATTCAAATAATTTCTAGCATTGTCACAGAGCTGCATCACACCGGCAGAGTCTTTATAAGGCTGGTGCAGAGATAACAAGCCAATACTGAACAAAGAAAGGGTGCTGTGAAACAGGCCAGTTTCTAGATGTCACTGGGTTCACTGGATGAGTACAACCCGCCCCTTCCCTGGAAATTAGCTGTTCCATCAATTCAAGATCAGTATAGTCCTTTCTGCCCACAGATAAACACATACACACACACACAAACCTGTGGTCAACAGTTAGAGGAACACAGACATTCCACAGACGGACTCGGTGCCTTGGGTCACACTGGTAGCTTGGTATCTGTCCTAAGACTGCCTCGGTGGCAGTCATGCAACTGAGTCACAATTCGTCACAGATGCCTGGTTCTTTTGCCATGTAAGAGGGAAGTCATTTCAACATGTCTAGTAACAGCCTGGCAAACGCCCTACCTCTTTTTCACAGCTCAAGGATGAGGTTTTGGGCTATGTTAATCACTGGGGAGATTATTTGCATCATGCTCAGAGAGAGGTCTGCCGGCTGTGTATGTTGTACTGCTGCTTTGTGCAATGATGCTCTTTGATATATTCCAGGAACACAAGACATAGGATAGTGTAAGCATATTCTTTTGGTCTAAGAGTTCCTGCATGAGGTGTTCACTTGCATCCCTGATCCTTGGTTCCTGGTAGCTGATGAGCAGATTTTTGCCTACAGCTCAGAAGAATGTAGAAGAGCCTATAATACATCTGTGTAGAGCATTCATTTTGTATGTCCCCAGTGCTTGTCTTACCTGATGAACCCATAAACCTGTAGCTCCTTATCTGCCTCTGAAGTCCTGAGGGCTGGCCAGAGGTCTGGCACTGGCTGGAATCCTTGCTGCAGGCTGACCATCAGCCAGTGACTTTGTCAAGCCTTATATTGCATCCAGATCTGGGGGCCCCAGCACAGGAAGGACATGAACCTGTTGGAGAGAGTCCAGAGGAGGCCACCAAGTTGATTAGAGGGATGGAGCACCTCTCCTGCAAGGAGAGGCTGAGAAAATTGGGATTGTTCAGCCTGGAAAAGAGAAGGCTTCAGAGTGACCTAATTGTGGCCTTCCAGTACCTGAAAGGAGCCGACAGGAAAGATGGAGAGGGACTATTTTAAAGAGCCTGTGGTGACAAGACAAAGGGGAATGTTTTCAAACTGACAGAGAGTAGGTTTAGATGAGATATTAGGAAGAAATCCTTTGCTGTGAGGCTGGTGAGGCACTGGAACAGGTTGCCCAGAGATGTTGTGGCTGCCCCATCCCTGGGAGGGTTTAAGGCCAGGTTGGATGGAACTCTGAGCAATCTGGTCTAGTGTAAGCTGTCCCTGTCCACAGCAGAGGGCTTGGAATAGCTGATCTCTAAAGTCCCTTTAAATGCAAATGATTTTATAATTCTATGATTCTACAATTACCTGACCCTAGGAGAAGGCTGGTCTGTTCCTTACAAGACCAGTAGAAGTGGTGGTAAACCTTCTATTTTCTCCTGTGTAGGAGAAATGCCACTACAAGCACATGGCAAAAGGGACTGGGAAATAGAAATAAATTCAGCCTAACACAACTGTCAAATCTACAGAGTTGCATCATGTATGCATAATTAACAGCAGTCATTGCAATGAACCTGAATTTCTTGGGAAATACATATTCTCTAGAAGGAGGAAACAGGTAGGAGGAGGTCCATGATAGGTTTGGAGGGTTTGAGAAGGTCATTTCATTTTCTGTGTCTTGGCAGAATTTGTTCTGACATGCCTAGAAATCTCTGCTAGGCATGAGAACTATCTGCTGACAGCAAGAACACAGAAAGTCTGCCTCTGACAAGAATTCATACACAAACGAGGGACAAGAGGGCTGGAGGGCGAGTGGTGTTCCTTAACGGTTCATATACCTTGGCTGCTTAATTTAAACCTGGCCAGTGTCCCACAATGTGCATGTTCCTTGGGCAGAGCCCACATGTCCTCGCCTCCTAAGGCCCATTCCCCATGCCAGCCAAATGCATGAATACCCCCGTACTCACTGATGCTCCGACACAGAGCTGGGGCAAAGCCTGAGCTTTCTCAAATGATCCATGTCCAGGGATCTCAGGTTTCAAAGTTTGTTTCACCGTGGGTCCTCTGTGAGGTCACTCCTACAGTGAGTGAGGATTAGAGCAACCCTTACTACTGTCCCATTACTTTACCATGTATGGAAGGGCTCTCCTGTTGTGTGCCATACACAGGTTTTTAGGGTGGAACATCAGAGGTGTAGACATGTTGTGCAACTCAGCGTTAGGACACGGAGACAAGTCAAGACTGTCCAGGGCCACAGGGTGGTTTTGACAGACTGTGGACAAGCTGGTTGACACTGTTGGCTACCAGTCAAATCCATATGGCCGAGGGAGGACACGGGAGGATTTCAACCTTGACTGGTCTCAAGCCTTAGGTTTCCTGCGGAAGGAACCAAACTGTGTGAATCACAGCTCCCCCGAAAGCAAACCAGCACACAAGTGTTAAGAGTTACTCAGCGACTCGGGATCGAGTTTGAACACAGCAGTGTGTGCTCTGCCATCAGGGCAGAGAGCCTGTGCTGCTTCTACTCCCCGTTTCTGAAGCACCCTCATCTGGATGCTACTGACCTGCTTCACTTGGATTCCAGGTCTCAGTGACTGCTCCTGCATCTGGTTACCTCAAACAGAACTGAAAATCAAGCCCCAGCCTTTTGTTACTTTTCTGTGAAAAGAAACAAGGTCCTTGTGCCTGTGATGGACATTCTATCACAAATCTTTCTAAAATGTTCACCATCATATTTGAGAGCACTCCCTTGCTGGCTATCAGAAAAACATCCTCCAGGGAAAGCACTTCTTAAAATATTATTGGCAATAACCTTAGACTTTAGAGAGTGCAGATGTATAAGAAGTGGAAAAAGAAAGCCACTCATGTGGGGAAAAAAGACTTTAGAGAAAAATGAATACAGCAAAACCGAGGAACTTGCATGCTTTTAAAGAAATCTCTCTTGTATATTACCAAAGTGCTCTGCTTCCTAAGTTTGTTCTTATCTCTAACATAAGAGTTGAATGGCTAGGATCATTCTTTACACCAGCACATTAAAATAAAATGTAACTTACTCAAGAACAGTTACTCTTCTCTAAACCTCTCTATGGTAAAAATACACAGAAGATACTTATTTTACTTCCTTGTCAATGTTTCGAGCTATGTGGCTATTTAAAGACAGTGATGAAGTATCAGAAGGTCATAAAAGATTATAGTAGTTAATAGCTCTGCAGCACTCAATTAATGCTGTGTACATGCCTACAGGACATCTACCGGTCTTAGTTCTGCTTTTTTTTTTTAGACAAAATGTATTACCAACCTTTGCTCATTTTAAATTTGTTAAGCAAAACATGCTTTGTAACCTAGAAAGGGCTTCCATCTGGGGCTTTGGAGGGGTTGCTTTTTTTTATTTTGCTTTCAGAGCGGAGGGAAAGCCATCATCAGTGGAAGTCGATGTGTCACAAGAGTGACTTTGTCAGCTACGGCTTCATTTCATTAGAGAAAAACAGTGGGAGAATTGACTGGCTTGAATTTAATTTGTGGACGTATTTAAAACTTAGTTAAGGGATTAAAAGCGTTGTGTGTTGTGAAAAGCATGAAGACTGTGGCCATATGGGACAGGCCCTACAGGTGTTTACTGAGGTCTGTGAAAGACGATGGCTCAGTGTCCAGCAGAACAGGACCTGTGCATGAGAGAACCTGTGTATCCTCTGACATACAGCTTTAACATGTGTGTTTGCTGTAACACTGGATTGTCCTGCGAGACAGACCAACCACCTTGCATAAACTTAGTCTCTGCAACACTGTAATTTCATGTTTTACTCCGGCAAAAGACCTGAATCTTGCCCAACTGGCAGAGAAATTAGGCATTATTTGACAAAAATAAACAAATTTGTGTGAGACAGGATTCAACAATATCAGATCCCAGATAACAGGTTTAGCTACATACTGTACAGTACTTCATAATTTAAAAATTGAGAACAGGGGATCATTTAATTAAAACCTATTCAACTGAAAATCCTATTTATCTGAAACAAATGTTTGTCCTATCTATAATATCAACAAACTATTCACATGAGCAACTAGCAATAAACAACAGAAAGATGCACAATGAATGTCAATTAACACAATTTGCTATCAAATAAACTTGCAGTTTATGTATACAGCTTTAGTACTGTCCTGTGTATCCATTATAAAGGTCAATTAACCTCAATTGCAGCTAGTCAGCTTGTTCTAAAACAAAATCAGCATAAGATACCTTTCTCTTTTTTTAAATCAGCATCTCAGCAATTCAGTTGCCTGGCACTGAAGAACTTCTAAATTGCTAAAAGTCTTTGCTAAAAGTTTTATGTTAGGAAATGTCAAAAAAAAAAAAAAGACAAGAAAAAAAAGCGAGATTGGCTGAAATTGTCAAGGTGTCACAGTGTGGCTGCATAAAGCTTTTAAAAATATTCATTATTCAGCACATAATCATGGATTCAGAACAACAAAGAGCTTTGGTATGTGTGTGCCTCAAAGGATGAAAATCTTCCTAAGTAAAGCTTTCGATGCATACACTAATCCAAGACTACACTAACAAATCTCTTGAAATGGAAATCCTTGCTGAAAATGGTCTGTGTGATTTAAACACTATCAAAGGGGTTTTTTCCCCCTCTCCCCTTTGGCTGCAGAATGTCAGCATTTATGGTAAAAGTCAATCAGGTGCTCACTTGTTCTGCTTAATCAGGAAGAAGTGGTACCACGTGAGCACTGGGAGCTCTCATCTGGAATTGCACAAGCATCACTAACTCAAAGGACCATCAATGTTGCAGAAAGCAAAGGCAAGTGGGTAGAAGTCTGACATATTGGTCTGTGAAAAAGGCATATCCATAACACTTTAAATGAGAATATTTGCAATCATGCTTAAAAATATGGGTGAATCACTGGACTTAGAGAAACGCTGTTTTCTCAGATGCTAATCATTACATCATTAAAAAACCCCACACATAGACACACAAAAAAACCCAACAAAACCAAACCAGAACAAAATCCAAACCAAACAAAAAACCAAAGAGCTGATATGGATTATCGATCACTTTGCAGGACATCCTCCAGTGGCCATTCCAGCCACTGACCACAATGACCATTGATTCAGGCTTATATCCAACCTGTCAGTGTTTAAGAGGCTGTTTTAAGTCAATTCTTAACAAATAACGGGAAAAGGAGTGGCTGACATCATGAATCACAATTCTGGCCCTGCCAGAATCTTCTACAGTCTTTTTGAAGCTGATGATAGTTACAAAATGACTACAGTGGTGTATTCTCTCTTTAGAAAAGAAAACATATGAGACTCTACAAAGACCTAGGGGGAAAAAAGATTGCTTTCTCGGCGTGTACTAACACACCTTCCTTCTCAGAAGGTTAACAGGGGTTCTGTGCTTTCTGTGTCCTTTATGAACTTTGTCTTTGCTGCAGGCAGACAGTGTTCAGTGGTACAGTGCAATTTTTTTTCCAGCATTATTGCTACTGAGGCTCATGGAGGATGAAAAAATAAAAAAGCTAAACCTTGAGAACATAATTATACCAGACATAAACCTGTAGGAAAATGCTTTGTTTTCAGGGTAAAATTCACCTGTGCCCCTAAGGCCTACAAAATACTTGCTTACAACTGTAGTCTGAAAACTGCAGTCTCTTAACCACATTAGACTATCCTGACTCACTGCTTTATCCTACTTTAGTGCTTAATTCCTCCTAAAGGTGATCTTTACTTACCACTTCATTGCTCCAGCAAACATCAAACTGCATTACACTGTTTAACTTACCAGGATTACAGTAGTAAAAAAGAACAACTAGCACTCATGAAAAGGTAAGAGTCACATCCCTGGCTGATGGGTGTGTGCTTCCAAAATTCAGCTACAAACATGAACACATTTCATGACTATAGATGCAGCAAAAAATTTGCTTTTCATTTTTTTTTTTCACATTGCTGAAAGAAGCCCTCCGAAACACAAGTCAGCGTCTGAATCTTAGCATTATGGTTCCAGCACGAGATAGGGCGAAAACAATATGCTTGGCTTGTCTAGCTAACGATGAGTGGCTGATCTGTACAGATCAGACTAGAATCTTCTGCTAATCCTTAAGTTACATGTAAAAAGAGAAAATGTGCAGGTATTGATCCAGGGTATGCAGAGATGCTGCAGTTCCTTCAACTGGGGAAAAAAAAAATACTTGCTATGATTTCTTAGTTGAAAAACTAGTTGAAAAACGTTGCAATCAAACAGATCTGTACTCCCGTAAGAACTACCTGCACCTCATAAATCATGGTTTGGTCTGGTCACAGAATAAGAAACAGGCCATCTGAGTCAGCCAGCTTGGTGTAAGGTGATACCTCCTAAAAGGCATCCTGAACATCATCAGGGTCTTGTGAAACAACATTTTGATTAGCTAAGTGAAAATGAATCACAAGTGTTGGCATACAGCTATGCTATCATTTTATTCAAAGAATGATCAATCAGTAGTAGAGTGATGAAACATTAAACAGAAAGATCAATTCAAGACATCATATTCTTACAAGTCTCCTAGATCCCCTACTCAAGATCTGATAGTTTCCACAAGACTTATCAGACATGGATGATAATTATAAAGATATGGTAATTGAGGGCATTAAATCAAGCGTGTGAGTTAGATCTGCTGTCACAGCAAGAACTTCTTCATTGAGAACTGGCAGAGAAAGATTTTCTTCCCCCTCGACTGGCACAGCAGGATCCCCATCCAGCCACTGGCACAGTAACAGGTTCCACTTTAAATCTATCCTATCCACACCCTGTTGAAGTAATTCAGTTAATTGTGTGCATCAGTCTTTGGAGAAATCTTTCATACTGCTAGTTATGTCCTTGGATGAGTAGGGTAGCAATCGAACACTGAGGGGGCACACTGCTGCCTGCTAGACCTGGAATCACTGCTACAGAGCCAAGAGTCCACTTAAGCAACCAAGCAGCCCACAAAATCAACTAAGCTTTTAAATGCTATAAATTAGTCAAGAAGGGATGTATGTGCTGTAAGCACAAATGTGTGAACCACGGTGCACAGCACTATAGAGGGGGAAAAGCCAGCCAGAGCATGACTCGACAATTTAAAGAATTTGATACTAATGTTAGTTTATTAAATTTCGTTTTTTAGCTTTAGCAGGGGAAAAAGAAAAAGGAAAGAAAGCAAGACTGAGTAAAACCAAAAGAATTGCAATGAAGTCCAGACAACACATTCACCCAGACAGATGAGACACAGTTCTTCTACAGAGTGTGCCAATATTGACTTCCACATAAAGACCTACTTTTTTATAGAAAAGGTTAACCTTCCACAATTTACTTACTCATGAAATATAAGGTGAACAGAGACACTAATGCAAATGATCCAGTATATTAAAAAATGCATTGAGCCAGGAAACATTCAAAGTTCTGTTATAAATTATCTTTTAAGATCTGGAATAGCAGACATAGTGGCTGTGCCAAACCCTATTAACTGGAATAGATGGATTTAGAAGGAATCTTCTTTTAGGGTTGGTCTCTAAAAGATATAGGGGTTTTCTGTCCCACTCATCCTTTAAAGATTATTTTTAAAAACGGTTATAGATAGCCAATCATGTTGTTAGGAGCTGAATAGCAAAGTAGATATGGGCAACTGGAAGTATATATTTCAAAGGAACAATGTATAATAACAGCTGTTTGATCCCTTCATATCCTATCCCATAAAAGTTACAAGGGTGGGGGAGAAAGAGGACAGGTTGGCTTGGTCAGCTTTTGATATGAACTGAAAATGTTAGGCTGTGGTGTTCTCCTTCCCCTACTGCCCTCAGACAGCAGTGAGAGCAGTAACCAAAGACAAGCAGCTGACCTGAATAATAAAGTTTTTGTGCTTCTCTCTCCAGCCTGGGACACCAGAGAGACAAGTTCACACCCCCCTCCTTTATTTTTACTGCTATTCCACTGAGCCAGAGAATTTGTGGTAATGCTGGGAGTTCGAAAGAGCAGGAGCCTATGAAGAAATTCCCCCAAATTTCCCACTGAATGGGGAGCTGAAAGGCCCACAGGTGTTAGGCCCTAACTTAAAGGTTGATTGCATGAAATAGCCCATTTGGGGCAGTAATACTGTGCCAGATCTCTGTGCAGACAATTTTATTCTGCTGTAATATAGCAATTCTTTCCTCTTTATGATGAATCTAGGGCTGTGGGAGAAGGTTTTGTACAGATCAGTTCCAATTAAACCCCAATTACAAAACTTTTGCACATATTTCTTGGCGGAGGCAAATTTTCACTAGGAGAAAATTACTAAACTCCAGAATCAGGGAGCTTAGAGATGGGATGAATCCCTTTCCCTACGGGACTGTCCCTTAGCATTTAGGTTTACAACTTGACAATATTCACTGAGATGAATGGAAAGGTTTTCATACATAGTAGGACAGTCTTTAAAATGAATTGTATTTTTCCTTTAAACATGAGTAACGTGCTAGTTGGTGAGAAGTAAAAGGCACGAAAATAGAAAGATGAAAAAAAAATGTCTTTCCTTGGGTGCAAGATCTGATATAGAGATATTTGCTATGTAGGCTGTGCTGAAAACTCTGCAATGCTTTGGAGGGACCATAGTGGTACAGCTTACCTGCTGTGATTGAGGCAGAACAGGGTTAGTGTTGAGACAGCAAGAGAAATTCCCTGGGAAAAGGATTTCCTCTGGCAGGTGTATTGACCCTTGGTTAACAAGAAATGCCAAAGAGATGCTGGATTTGAGAAGAGGTTTGAAGAGACCTTGCTCCAGTGTACCCTTTTTCAGTCAGTTTATGTGAATCCAGTGCTGCATTCCTTTGCAAAGCCAAAAGAGACAGCAGACTATGCTGTCAGCTGGGTTTGGGTTTCACAGTTCTTTGCTCAATATGTGAAGCTTTTGTGAGGGCCATTCAAGTTCAGCAGTCAAGCATGGAGCAACCCAGACACCATGTCCTCACATGGTCAGGCACTCTTTACAAGCTACAGTATTGTAATACTGCATGAAGTACTACACCGAGCCAAAGCTGGTCTCTCCTACACGTGCCAGAAGGTAAATTGGCAGTAGTGATTTTTACAACTACACTTTTTCCGTCATTTTAAAGTCGCATGGTAACTCACACGGTTTCTTTATTAGCAAGAAAAGTGCTTGTGTGGGATCTGCCTGACATGCTCACACTATCTGGCATTTAATCATTCTTTTTAATTTAAGCAAGAGAGATAACTCCTCTTGTGTCTAGTCTCTTCAGGAGGTGACTTACTTCCTGTGTAATTTCACTTCAAGCGGCATGAAAAACAACTATGCTGTTCATCTCCTCCTGCCTCCTCATTTTTAGCTCTAAGGTTTAGTGCTTGGTACTGTTGCACATTATGCCAGAGGTCTATTAAGCAGCATACTGGTGCACCGATCTGGAAAAATGTAGCAGGCGATGATGCTGGCTGCATTCAGCACGAGCCTCGTAAATCCTGGGCACATTCCCTGCATCGCTTCAGAGGTGCCGAGGTAAAAGAGGGGAGCTGTGCTATACCTGCATGCACGACTGATTGCCAGCACTGAAATGTCCCCTCAGAGTGCACTGCTGCTCCTTGGCCACCTTTGCTCCAAGGGGCATGTCAGCAAGGGAGGCAAGAGACAAGAAAGGGAAAGAAGAGCAGAGGGGACGTGCCCAGGTTGTACCGTCCGTATTCCTTGGGACACACTGTTCCATGTCAGAGAAGCTCCCTGGCTTCCCCGGTCTGGCTGTGGGCTGGCAGCGAGACACGGAGTTAGGAAGTCATAACCAGTTCCTCACTCTGCTTCAACAAACGTGGACTCAGCAAAGCTGAATCTCTGGCCCAGCGCCTTTGCTGAACACAGAGCCTGAGAAGCTGGTGTATTTTTACCACTCACATTCTCTCTCAAAGTCTGAGGCCGGAACTTCTATGCAGAATTCATTCACTGAGTTTTTAATTCTTTGCAGGCAAAACAGTATGTCAGCAGGTATTGTCTTGCTCTCTGAAAAAAGTAATCATCTGCAGCAGCGCTTCTAGTCAGAGGGTCTCCAGGGCTGACACCAAGCTCTGAAAAGTCAAAGGGGATGTTTGAAAGAAATGTTTGAAAGGATGTTCTGGGTTCAGCTCCAAAGCCTGTCAAACATTTTATGTATGTCACATGGCACTCCTTGGAAAGTATCACTGTTCCTGTATTATGGGCGTAAACTGTAATGTAAAGAGACAAGTTTTGCTAAAGGCTCCTGAGCAAAACCACGTTGGTCGATGTTACAAGTGATATCCTGTCTTTGCCTGCGTTCTCCTTGGATCATGCACCTCTCAGGGTATCAGCACCTCAGCTCTCACTGGTGTGAGCTGGCACAGAATTTGGAAATAACCTCTCAGCTTCCATCTGCAAGGGAGCTTCGAAACAGTGCCTGCTTGTCACCAGCTGTGAAGCCACTCTGCCCTTGCACTTCCCATGCTGCTGGACAGCCTCACCCCTCAAACCTTTCACACCAAGGGCCCAAAAAACATCAGGAGTGATGCTCCAGCAAACCATTCATGGTATGGGCATGAAAACAAAATAAAACCCCTTGCTTTGATAACTTTTTCTGAATTAAGATAAATACATCCTCCACTTGCTGAGTGTGATTGAAAAACTTAATGTTCTCTTCCTCCTCTGACCCTGCTATTTCTGTCACCAGCATGCTGGCAGCCACCAACCACTCTCCAGACCTCTTCATCCTTCCCAGTCATGGGAGGTTCCCTGTGCAGGTCTCCAGAGCTGCAGCGCTTTGGGAAAACCAAGTTGCCAAGCTTGATTCCCAGCAGGCCAGAAGGGCAATGGTGAATCCTCACTAAAAACGGTGGAGTGCATCTCACCCAAAGGCAGGTTGTGGGGCAGTGCTGTGATGTGGGTCTGCAGGAGCCACCCCGGGATAGGCACTTGGTTTTACCTGAGAGCAACATCGAACTGTACGGACATGTGGCGAGATAGCAGTGGCATTTCCAGCCCCGTGCCTGCCTGAACAGGACAGTCAAGCTGGAACCACCTGCCCAAGGAAGGCCTCCTGGGGGCTGGGGGCAGCCCTGGGGTCATGGCCACACCGGTCTCCCTTCATTACGGGCACATGGGGAAAGAATCCCAGCTGCAGGGGCCACCGTGAGCGGTGGGTGGGAGGCGCGTGAGGGGAAGGCGTGGGAAGGCCCCGGGCAAGTTGTGGGGAAGGGGAGAGCAAGGTTGGAGCGCAGTGACTTGTGTCAAGGAGCACCTGTGGGTGGGCTGAGGGACCTCAGAGCCTCCTGGAGCTCCCCCAGACCTCACAGCTCAACTACCCAGTGTTCCACCATGCTGGAAGTGCCTCCCATTTGGCAAGGGGAGTAATTAAGACATCAGGAGTTAATTTATTTGGTTTTGCCCTAAAAACGTTGCGTTAGAAAGCTCCTGTTTTCTATAGGGTTACAAAGGATAACAAATGGACGAAGAGGCCAGGGGACTGAGCTCTGGCAGACAAGGCGAGAGCCGTGCTGAGGAATACCTCATGTTAAACAAGCAAGATAATTATTCTGCTCTACTTAGCACTGGCTAGGCCTCATTCGGAGAATGGCATTCATTTTGGGGCACTGCATTTTAAAACAGACAGAGAAATTGGAGAGAGTTCAGAGGAGAGCAACAAAAATGATTTAAGAGTTAGTAAATAAGACCTCTGAGAAAAGGTTACGAGAGCAGGGGCTGCTCAGTCTGGAGGAAAGAGGACTGAGGGGAAGCATTACTGTCTACAAATATGCAAAGGGCTGTTATGGAGAGGATGTAGACCAATTATTCTCATTAGAGAACAAGGACAGAACAAGAAATAATGGGTTTAAGATGCAGCAAGGGGGAATGCAGATTAAATATTAGGTAAATGTTATAACTATTAGAAAACTTAAGAAATGAAACAAGTTTACAGTAAAGTTTGCAGAATCACCTTTACCAGAGAAATATGCACCTGAGATGAAAGTGCCATCTATCAGGGCTAGGCTAAGACTGCGGAAATCCAGAACCCTTCTTCATTGCACAGAGGTGTTCCTGAGCCCCTCAAAGGCAGACAACAAGGGCTCCTAATAAACAGAAAGCTACCAATTCAGTGGAAAATGAGGGGTTTCTGTGTACACACGTGTATGAATACTGCTGGAATTAACACTATGCAACGAAAGAAATGTTATCAGTAGTCACTGATAAGTAGCCCTTACGTTTATCCCATGTTTTGTCCCAAAACACCATGCCTCCACATCAGTGTTTCTCCAACACTGAGGAAGTCACAACTGGGACATCAATAAAACCTTATATAAATTTTGGGGTTCTGGTTCTACATTAGTTTTCCCAGAGGATGGTGAGCTTGGCAGGAAGCTCACAGAGCTTGATTTACAACCAAAAGAATAATGTGGAAGTGCCATGGATGGCCAACTGTGTTTCTGACGTGGATGCTACTGTGACAGCTCCATCACTTCAGCCCTCTGCCTAGTTCAGATACAACTGCACAACTAAAACCAGGTCCTTCCTACTCAGTGGTTACCTTAACTGCAAGCCAGAAAACAACAAAGGCAAAAGCAGGGAACTGCAAATGGTAATTGAAGCACTCCTACTGCTACCTGAATTTTAGAACACTGCAGAGCCCGAGAAATGCCACTTTCTTGCTATGAAAATAGAGTACAAACAGAAATACCTGTATCTGAGACTCAAATAGTACCTTAAATTTAGATTATCCCTACCATTTCTGTGAAGTCCTAAATGCTTTGAAAATGAATACAAGCAACCATCAGAAGTTTAATACCTATCAATACATTTGGTATCATTAAAAGAATACCCAACCCAAACAAAAAAGGCTCCCACGCTAGGTCTACTCTGAATCTTCAAAAGCTATTCTGATAATTTTGAAAATTTTGGACTAAATAAGACAATTAATGTTAATGTACCACTTAGCCTAGAGCGAGGGTTTATGCTGAAGTTATAAATTTATTTGAAACAGAAAAAAAAAGGGGCAGAGCTATCATGAGCAAAGTGTTAGTCCAGCTGTGAGACACTGAAAAGGGTGACAGTGTAGTCAAGTGCAAGCACAAACTATTTATTTGCTACTATGCGGTAGTCAGTGGGAAACACTCCTCTCCTTGCTGTAGGTCAGTGCTCTGGAGAGGTTATCATCACTGACCAAGCTCTTTGTAACATTTTTTGAGGCTATCATAAAGGCAAGCAAGAAGCATGTGCTGATAAAGAACTGATTTGAAATGTCAGCCTTATGGAAGAAGGTGCCAGCACAGCTGGCTGGATTTCTTCTTTTTTTTTTTTTTTCCCCAAATACAAGAGGATTAAAACCTTCCTGGTCAGGAAGAAGACCCTGAGAAAAAGAAACCAAAAGTCTGGCAGGGCTATGAACCTCATAGCCATAGCAATAATTTTGCAAATGACTAATAATAAGGAGTCGATAATCCAAAGGATGATCTCTGAAGTGAAGAGCACCAAATTACTTCAGGGAGAAAATCAATTACCTCCATTTGTGGCTGCACAGCCTACAATATGCAAATATGCAGAAGTTACCATAGTCTCAGAAACCTGAATATCAACTTAAAAGGGAAGAATCCATGGAATTTTACAAGAATCACTCAAAAAATACCATCTTCATGAATGCTTTATTGACACAGCTGCAATGTTATTGTAATATTCTTCATCACAAAGGCTGACAGCCGTCTAGAGGTGTCAGCATCTATGAAAGAGATGCTGCACTGTGGTGAAAGCAGAATGGGGTGACTGGGTCTGGAAGGCAGTACAGAAATCAAATTATCATCAAATATTGTGGGCAGATTTTAAACATCTTTTCTTTTGCTGAGCAGTGTCTTACTCCACAACTGGGTCACTGAAATTAATGGAACTACTTGCAAGTAAAACAGTGCTCAATGTGCCCTAGAGCATCAGAGTCTGACCCACACTACATATTCAAATGTCACCTTGTATTTTAATGCATCTCAGACTTGAGAGGGTTTAAAAATTATTATTAATTTAGAAATAGCTTCCTTATTGGGATCAGACTCTTTTTTTTCACTAGAAGCACAAATGTCTTTAGAGGAGATGTCTGAACATTTGGCCACTTGTTACTAAAAATCCCATTTCCATGCCCGTGTAATCCACATTCCCTGAAGGTTTTGGGAGCAAGGAGCTTATTATTGATGAAAAGGGAGAAGAGAAGCCTAAGGGCTGCTTGGGAACTCCAGATGGACAGAGGCCTCCAAGGGGAGGGTGCATTCCTCAAGCATCTGCTGGTGAGCCAGGAAAAAGACTGTATGGGGTAGACCTCATTTACACTGCAGTTAAGCGTTGGGTTTAGGCACTTTGGTTAAAACGCATTTAACCTTTGGATTTAAGGATAAAATACTATTATCCCTACTGGGGGATAACTGACAAAAGGACTGTGTCAATTGTGCTTGGAACGATGAGTCTCCCTAATTACAAGCACCGCCTTCATGACCACACTAGGGAAACCTCTGAAAAGACTGGGAAAGAAATGAGACAAGAAAAGTTCCATCCGGAACAGCTTCTTTAGGAGCAAGGATTTTTCTCAGCCTCAGCGTATTCCTGGCATTTTCTAAAAATGGGAACAGAATGGTGTCACTTCTGAGATGTTGAAAAGAGCTGAAAGTACTTGGACTCAAGCCACGAAGAGAGAGCAACCCAGCTGAGGGACAAGGATAAGGACCTCCTAACCTTATTACATGATATGAGAGAAGGGACAGACGCTCCTCTCAGTGTTAAAAAAAAAAAGGAAAGCAAAGCAGTGAGAGATCTTTGTGCCACATAGGTGAATTTCTCCAGTTCTGGTCAAAAGTTCTTAGATCTAACAGAGAAGATAGCAAAAGTATTTGCGAATTGCCTCACAACTTAGATCTGTGAGAGACTGGGGCTAAGACTTCACTTGGAGGAGAAAGTCTCACCTAGTACAATTTCACTGTTCCTCAAGCTTATTCTGTGACCCCTTTTATATCTGCTCTTCAGAAACATGTGGGGCTGATCAACACCTTCACAGATAACTTCATTCAGTGTCCCAAGCTGCTGGGATGAGGCACTAAGCTGAAGTTATTTAAATACTATTTATTTTAAAAGGTAACTCCTAAACCCTGAACATAGACCTCATTAATACCTGTAGTACTTCATGAGAACATGGTGAGGTGTAAGAAGCTGCAAACTTGTCCAGCCCAAGGTCCACTGAAGTATATGTACTATGCAGCCACATGCCATGAAACCAGATTTTGTCCAAGGATGGTTTGGGTAAGCCATGAAGTTCTGGGCTTTCAGGCACCCTCTCTGCTGGAGTTTTGCTGCTGAGTTAATTTTCAATCCTGAAACAAACTGACACTGCACCACAATATTTGGCCTTTTGTAAGACAGACCTCATCAAGAATTCAGTTCACCACATCTTGACAAGAATTTTTCTTTTCAAGTAGCAGACGGATTATGTATATATATTTAAAGATAACATGGGAGTCGGTTGCCTTAGTAACAGGATCTTTCAGCCATTGTATTTAGCATTTACTCAGCACTGGAAATGTACACTGTATTGAGAAGAAATGCTGTATTTTTATTAGTCTACCCCTGTGAATATGCCCATCAGCAGCAAATTCACGCTGTGTAGTTTGACTTTCCATTTCTGAGTTATGTGAAACCTCTGAGAAGAGAGCATACAGAAATGAAACCAGGGCACCTGGTGCAATGTATTTTTGTTACAAGTGTTTTGAGAGAAAAAAAAATGTTGTGAGAGTTTAAAGCACTGCACTAAAGATATTCCTTGTCTCTAAATAATATCTCCAGCAGCAGAAGAGTACAAAAGCATTTTTATTTCATGATTCCATATTCTACCAAAAAAAAATCTACAGAAAAGAGTTATGAGAGAGGATATTTGTTCTATGCCAGTTTCCACAACTGCATTAATGTGCAGTACAAATTAACAAGCACTGTTAAATGCTGGTTTGCCTCACATTTGGGGGTGGGGGAACGTACGTTTGAAGTGCTATTCCAAAGCCTGCTTCAGTCTAGGAGAAGCAAGGCACCAGTTACACCTGAGCCAATTAAAATCCGGGAGAAATTAAGCGGAATATATCCACTTAATTTTGGGACCAGCCAGGATGCCAAAAAGTTCATCTCTCTTCTTCTGCAAGCATGCCGTGGGATTTTTCATCCTCCCAGCGAGACACCAGCCAGGACTGCCTTCAGATGCTGAGCACAAACCCACCACCTCCAGCTGCCCAGCGCGTCCTGCGGGGGAGCGAGGCTGCCTGGGGACAGAGTGCCACCTACCGCGGCACCGAGTCCTTCCTCCGGGGCTGCGCAGAGCCGGGCATCGCCCTGCTCCAAAAAAACCCACTCAGCTTTGATGGATTTTGTTTCAAGACCCAAGGACTGAAGCAGGCCCTTCCACTTGGCTGGCCAGGGCTGACGGGATCACAGCGTGCACCAGCAGTGCAAGAGCACGTTGCCCAGGACCTTACAGTCCCAAATGTGCAGGGCTGATGCTGGAGAAGGTTTAACTGCCTGAACTAACCCAGCAGTCTGTTCCTTGTTATAGTCTGTGCATCACCTCTTGCTCATAAGGTAACCTGGCTACAGCACCGACAAGAAATCCACTCCTGGGTTGCTCTCTCTCATTATAATTTAAGATAGTGTAAAACACTTCTGTATTCTGTCAGTTTAATATCTGATATTGCCTCTGGCACAGTGTTATATCATATCCTTACAGGATGATGGACTCCAGTCTAATATGGATTTTCTTTCTCTAACTACTGAGATCCTCTATCCATTTTGCCATTCAGACGGAACAGAGCCAGCTCAGACAGACAAGTAGAATGTTATAGTCACATAGAATAACTTAAATGAAATTGCAGACAAACCATTTATTCTATATTGAAAAATAAAAACTGAAAAATAGACATTCAAAACGCGTAACAGTGGTGAGACCAGGTTGAACCAAGCAGTTCAGCTGCTTCAAGCACTATCCAACAAATGCAGGCTTTTTCTTTCATCATGAACAGTCTTCTCCCCAGTCCCAATTTTTTCAGTTTTGTTTAGCACTAAATATCGTTGCATAGACGGGTTTGGAATGGGCTTTTTTTAACTGCTGAAAGACTATGCTCCCAGATGGCACTACTGGATTGTGCACTCCTCCCAGAGGGACACGTGGTTCACCATGTCCCGTGTGTAGGGCTCTGCTGATGCTCCACGAGCTGGAAAAGCCAGTGATGCCACACAGCATGGGTGCAAAGGAGGCTACAAAACACCCAGCTGGATGGAGGTCACCAGCTGGAGGAGCAGAGATGTGGATCTGTTTCCCAACAGCAATCACTTCCTTCAAGTCAGTCACAATGTTTGTCTATGGAAAGTGCTTTTTTCCCCACCGTTTTCATTGCCATCCTTCAGTACAGGATAGAGAAAGCTCCTTGTTTCTGTCAAAAGTGGAGGGGAAAAAAGAAAGATAATACAGAGTGTTTAAAAATGGCATGGAGATGGCAAGCTGATTTTCCTGACAGGCCCTCCATGAATTGTCTCATTATCGCAGGCTGCAAACTAAACTGCATTTTTCATAGGACTACCTTTTACATGAAGAGCTCTGCTACTGTTTAGCATACATTTGAGCTAAAAATCTATCAATCTGCACTAAAAAAAAAAAAAAAAAAAAAAAAAAACAAACCACCCAANAAAAAAAATTTGAAAAAAAAAATTCAAAACCTTACAAAAAAAAAAAAAAAAAAAAAAAAAAAAAAAGAGTTCTGAGAATTGGGGAAAGGTTAGAAAAGCAAAAGGCTTTACTTGTCTGTCCTGGTCAGATTTTAGGGCCATGCAATTCAAAACTAAAACATATAAAAAGTCACATAGAAAGAGGCTTATCCATAGAATTCTCAACCACACACAGAAATCAGAAAGAAGAAACATAATGGCAGTAAATTACTGGTCCTCAGTGACTGCAGATAACAGTCAACTCAATGTTATGTTATGGGAGATCTACTGTACAAAATCAAATTACCAAAGAGGTTTAACTATTTGGCTCTCAATCACATATCCCTTGGAACTCTTTGGACATCCCATATTTTCCACATACTGAGCTAGAATGTGTAATCCAACCTCAAAAAACTGCAAATTAGTAACCATGTCCATAATGCAGCATGATAGCCAAAAACTGTTCTGCTTTAAATTAATGTGATAGCAACAAGGCTGCTGACACAGATATTTAAATTTGGATTATTCATTAACACTGAAATTGAAAAACCCTTATTTATGATTTGATTTTGTTTTATTTTGCTGAGAAGGATATTGCAGGTTTTGTAGATGTGTGGCCTCTGTATCTATCCTACAGTTCTTCTGTCATACCCAACTGCTTCTGAAGTGAAGGCATGGAAGATGGTTACTGCAGTAAACAGCAGACAGAGAAGGACAGGTAGTATGTTATATTGTTCCTTGGATCCTTTTCAGCAAAGTGAGGGTAAAGCATTGATGTTCCATGATATGAACTGAATCTTCATCTCCTTGTGAGAGAGGGGACAGCTACAGTGAGAGTAAACAGGTATGGAAAGGAAAAAAGAAAAAAAAAAAGGAGTAAGTTTGTTGTTCCAGCAGCTGACGCTGTCAAGGCCCTTAGGAAAGGGGAAATCTGAAAGAATCGACATCTGTCAGCTCTGCTCACTTTGGGCCTGACTGACAGCAAGAAAAGAGCTATTATACTGAGATGGGAAACATTTGGGGCTTCTCCAGAACATATGAAGAGACGCATTCTCTGTCCCAAAAATTCAGCAGAAATTAATATACTTCTACAACGTCTTTCTCAGTCTGTGAAATCTCTCCCTCAAACTAAGATTTAATTGCAATTATGGGCACTGCAGGAGCACCTCAACATGCCGACAGCACCAGCGCCCTTTGTGCCATGTGCTATGAAAAGAAAAGAAAAAAAAAAAGGGCAGTCCTGCCCAATGAGACTGTTTGCACACAGTCAGAAATGTTTCTTAGAACCACGACATAAACATACTGTTGCATTTTTATCAGTATTTTGTATTTGGTAAAAATATTCTGAAGCTTAAGGGCTCAGTGCCCACAAATCTGCTGGCACGCAGATTTCACATATCTTGTAAAGTCTACAACTGTGCTGGGCTGTGCATAAGCAATAGCTTATTTTTCAAGCACTTGCATATCTGAGCAGCAGGACCGAGCCAAAAGCATGGCAATGAATTATTTGCTGCACGAAGGTACTGATACAGTCCAGCAGACCTACACACAGCGCAATCATTCAAGAAATAGAGAGAAAGCTGGCATGGGACTTTTATTTTATTGTGATTGCACAGAAAGACTAATTTATGCTTCTGTGGATAGATCATCTTTTCTAGCAGTGCATACTTCTTCTGGAATGGTTCTAACTTTACAGTATCTGCTTCCAACAAACTTCTCTCCAGGCGAAACAGACACTTGCTACTCACACGACAGTGCACGGGGGAGTGATGCTGAGAAAAGAAGACATTCTGTGGCCAACATCTTTGCTTGTCTTGTAAGGGTGATCTGACTAATGTCGGAATGATTCCATCAATATTGTCAGAAATAGGTTTAAGAGCCCTCCAGGTACGTTGCAAGCCTTGGCACAGGCAACAACTAATGCGAAGTGGATGCCAATTGACCAGAGGTTCTGCGAAGGTACAAAGCAACACTAAGGACCTTGACTAAGGCTGATGATGACACAGTTTTCTTCTTCTGTGTTCTCAAGATTTCTCTCCCTATTTCAGACAGACTAGAGTATGAAAGAAGCATGATGGGGTGTGCTGTCAAGTGCTATTGGTTTCACGTACCGCACTAAGAAATTAAACTGAGTTTGTGTAACACTGGATGAGCTTGCTCACGTCTTTGTTGCTTTTGAACTACATACCCATTAAACTGAAGTATGCTGGCTATTTATACAATAATGGCAACTCCGGTTCCTGCAGGACACATGTACTCTAAAGATCATTTGCAAATGCCACTACCACTTTGCCCAAACAGTAATTATAAATAAGGACACTTCTATCCCATCAGATCTTTGTTGCTCCTCCTCAATACAGATTTCTGTCCATAAAATAAAGGAGGAAGGCAGATGTTGTTGTGAGCTCTCTGAAATGCTTTTTGAGACATCTTGCTTCATACTATATAGGCCCTCCAGGCTTGTTACCTATTCTGGAGTCACTGATATTCTGTGTTCCTCTGCTTCACACTGTGTAAAGAGGAATATATGCTCTAAACTATTATTTCTCTTCTATACTTGGGTTAGAAATAATTTGGGCCAGAGACTAGGAAAACAGGCATAGCATAGTTGCTCCTGAAGTACCCTAACACTACTTCGAAGTGATAACTGAAATAGATCTTCTGTGCCAGTCAAAAGATTCACTGTAAAGGCCCAAAATTCTTATCCAGTGTACAAACCCACTGAAGTACTGTAGGTGATACCTTCAGGAAAAGGACAAATGTAAAATAGATACTTTGATACTTCATCCTCTGTACTCCACAAAAAAAGGAAAGCAGGATGTTTTTCTATCCACGCATATCACAAAACCTCTTCTCCTTTTCCTGGGGAGCTCGCTGTTAAGGAAGGTACATTTGAGTGCATTCTTCTGTTTATCCTTTTGTTGTCGTTGACAACAGACAACATTGACAAGCCTGACTGACATCTGTATGGATTTCATATGCACAGCAACAACGTGAATGAGAAAATGGCCTCTTGGGAGACTGCTGGGACTCTTGTTCATTATCATTATCACTGTCATGATTCGTGCAGATGACGAGACTCCCAGCCATCCCATCCTCCTTGAGCTATAGCTTGCACTCTGCAGCACCTTGCAAATGAGGTGCTGCAAACAGTTGTATGGGCAATCAGTTTTCCTGTCACCCCCCACAGTACCATTCTCACCCCCCACAGTACCATTCTCTCTGATTCCACAGAGGACACCCAAGCTGAGCAGAAGGTGGATGATATATTCCAGACATCAGCACAAAACCAAGCCTAGACACGACTCAGCCCCACTAACCCAAGCTGCGGTGGCTGGGGAGAATTCAGACAATCTCACAGCTGCCATTTGGCCTTGCAACAGCAACCCACCTCACTATGGTGAAGCAGGAAGAGAAAATCTCAGTTGCCGGGCTATCAAGTGCCAAAATGCTTTGTCTCTTCAATAAAAGTTCTGGGTTATTATTATTATCATTATCATTATCATTATTATTATTATTACTATTCATACTACACAAATCTGTATCAGCATGCAAAACAACTGAAATTCAAGTAGAGAAGTGACAGAGACACCTGTGAAAATCTCATTTCTCTTCCAGTCTGTTTTTCCTGGACATCTATTGGGTTACATTATACTGGTATCACTGCAACTGTATTGTTGAAAGGGGAAATAATAATTTCGTTGTTAACCTCAAAATTATTTCATGAAGGTTCAGTGAAATGGGTATGTTAAAGCAATTAAATAAACCGTAATGAAAAATGAGGCACCATTTTCATGACTTACGTCTTAACAAGACTTTGGATAACTATTCCAAAAGGTTAATATGCTTTATATGAATCTGCAGGTATCTGTCACACACTTAAAGCGTTCTGGAGAAGCATTGCTGCATGGCAGAGACATCTGCTGGGAGCTCCTCACACTCCTCTTACTCCTCGTGCTTCAGCTCTCTGGGGCTGCAGATCCCGGGAACAGCCCCAAGCTGCTCCGAATGCCTCCGGCTGCGGAGTGGGTCTCTGGCTAATGAAGAATTCAGCACACACCTGCCCGGCAATGGCCAGTCAGCCACTCAACAGGAGCCAGAAATCTTTAGGCTATATGCTGGAATTTAAATGGAAACTTTTGCATCTAAATTGAAGGTTATACTCCTCTTCCAGCTGCCTGACATTGAGCTGTCTGTCAGAGGAAGGCTGGGCACTACTCAAATCATTCCCTTTCCCAACTGTATACAGCAGAGGAAGATCAATGTTTTAACTAGGGAAAGGAGCTATCAGTGAACTCTTTAATTTTGACAACGTGATTGCACTAAAGCTAAGAACCTACTATTATCTAAGTAAAAAAATGAAAATGAGGTTTCAGGTTTAGGCATCTTCTAAATTCCTAGCACCAATCACCTCCCTTCTCAAAGAGACCTTGAGTCCACTCTCCACTTCCAAAGTGGATCCAAATCCCTCTCTCCCTTCCTCCTTTGCAGTGGGAAAGCACAGTTTGATCATATTGGGTTGCTGGGCTCACACTGTGCTTTGACCATATCCCAGCACCCTGTGTTTCAGTTTTAGACACTGGCTTTAAGATGATTGAGACGGTGCAGAAAGCACTCACTGAGTAAACCCTAGAAAGAGGAAGTCCAGTTTTGTATAACAGCAGGAAAAAAGGATGTTTTGCAAACTCAATTCCCTTTCCTCCGAGTGTGAGGATGCAGCTGATGCAAAGCATCCTACAAAATGAAAAAAAGCTGTATGTGATTCCATGCACACTGAATGCTTGAACTGTGTTTAGCACATCACAGGTCTGCAGTTTGAGCAACACTCCCCAGCGTAGCAGGATTTTTCCTGCAGACACCAGTTCACATCTGATGGGAGACCGTTTTAAAACCAGCCTCTGCTCTTACATTGTAAGAACAACTCTCTCCCTCAAGCTACTTGCAGACAAAAACATGTTTACCTCCACCTATCAAAGCACCAGGGGAAAAGAACAGCCCCTTGAAGGAAATTAATCCCTGAAACCCGTTCGAAATGTTATAAACAGCTTACTACCAGACTGAACAGATGCACTAAGAAGGATAAACAAGCATTTGGCTGAGACCCTCCGAGGGAGTCAGCTGCACGCCCCCATTACATTCAAGCCAGTGGCAGGCAAGTGTTGAGGGCCTGGTGGGTGGTGGCCAAGGGCCAGTGGATGTGGCACAGCTGGCACAGCCCAGGTATCCAAGCCAGCAGGCAGCAGAGGCTGCTCAGACCATCAGCCAGCGTCACTGCAGCACCTCTCTCGCCCTCACTCAGCTTTATCACAGAGGTTGGCTTTTTCAAAGGATTTTTACGGGTCTGAACTTGCATTGCCCACCCTCAGGCAAGGATGCTCAACATGGCTGTATGTGCCTTGCCTGCTGTTACAGGGAAGGGGATAAGGCACATTGTTTCAGGAAAAAAGACCAGCCTTCCAGTGTCTGCCCCTAACCATATTTATGCTTTCCCCATGAGGCAGTCTGGGGGGCAGGGGCTATTCATAGCTTTCCCCTCCTAGTCAAATAAGCCTCTCCTTCTATTGACCAATGACTATTCAATTATTCTGTACAAAATCAAGCCATTTTCTCCAGAAACGCTTAATGTTCCCTTCTGCTCCTGAACAACCCAGGGTGGGTGTAGCACTCCCTCAGTTAATAGAGGAAAATAGAAACAGGTCTCTCTCTCATGAATGAGAACTCTCTGAGGGTGGGTAAAAGAAGCTGACGCAGAAGACACTGTGGTAATGCCGAAGAACACAAGGACAAGCTCACTAGGATTAGTTCTGCCAGTTGTGCAGATGCAAGAGAAGTCTGGCATCTCTGTGCAGAGTCCAGGAGCATCTATGAGCAGGTCCTAACAGGTCACGGAGAAGATGTGGGGGGGAAAAAAGAAAAAAAAGGCACTTCTGGAATTCATCTAAGCATACGTACTGAAGACCAAATGTTGCCTTCAAGGGACTGCAGAGTATGTATGGTGGATTGAGCCTTCAAACTACAAAAAAGCCCAAAACAGATGCAGGGAAGTCTGAGGCTTCTGAAGAAGTTTCTGCTTCAGGGCAGAAAGCCTGCTGAGATGCTCTCCTTGATTTGACTCCCAGGCAGGTGGTCCGTGCTGTGTAATCCTGCAGGGAACAGCCAGGTCCCCAGGGAGTCAGTCAGGTGGGGAGGCCTTGACTGATACACTGAATTCATTAAGCAGCTTTGCTTTGGAGAAACAGAATGGAAACTATAAAGGAAAGGGCATTTGAGGTCTGTCCTTCAGCTGGGATCAAGTGATCCCAACGTCTTTCAGAGGTTTAACCTCAAGGACAAAAGCCAAAGCCTAGCCTAAGCTTCAGAAAAGGAAGAAATCTCTAAAAGGAGGCTTTGTATTAGTGTTTTTTTAAAAATATCCCTACATATCTGCACTCTGCTTCATGGTATTTCAGATGGCCCTTACGTACTAAAAAAGCTTGCTATTAAATATCAAAATTATGAGCAAAATCCAGTTTGATTGTAGGCCCTGTTTATACTAAATTTTTTTACTGATCACCATAAAGAGTTGCAAAACACACAAAGTGCCTGCTCATGAGTTATACGAGTGAAGAAATACTGTAGACAATGATTACAAGTTTCCCCCTACTTGAGAATGAGCACAATTACAATGGTCCCACTTCGAGCAACATGATTAAAGTATCCAACTCTCACATATGAAATAGAAATTAGTTACCTACGTAATTAGAAAACAGTCAGATCATGAGTCATTAAGGAGGTTGAATGGCTTGAGCTTCTCTTCCCTTACCAAGGAGTTTCCACCTTCTCATGCCGAGAACGAAGCACATCACTATAACTGTGTTAGCCATAAGTGGAGGATGCATATCCCTATTAAGTTAAAGTGGTGACACTTTTTTGCATAAGAAGAAGCTTTTAAGAAGTAAGCTCCTTTGGGTTATGTGTCTTTCCATCACTTAGGAGAAACAGAGGTGCTAAAGACGGCAACTGCAATGGAACTTAGTCTAACTTTTCTCCCACTATACTATAGCTAACAACTATTCATTTACCAATATTTTCCAATAAAAAGCATTTACTTAAAACTACATTAAACTGATGTCTGCCTGAAACAGAAACCTGATCTGGAAGAGCCTGAAAATCCTTTACTGCTTATGAGAGCAGAGCATAGGAGAGAGGCAGCTGACAGGAAGAAAACCTACATTGTACTTAACATTGTCTTTCTTGGAGTGATTACCACTTCTGCTCCTCCAGGATGCATTTGAGGAGCAGGTTTCACCTGCATTCTCCTTATATGTCTAAATGTCAGGTGGGTAAGAAGGAAATCTCCCCTCACCATTGACACAAAGAGGTAAAAAATGCCATGGCTGTATCACTGTTGAACCATTGCATGTGGACTAACTAGCATAGGAAACAAGAGAATCATTTAACCAATAGGAGGTAGAATACTAATTAATAAGAGAACTAGGTAACTCGTAGCCAATGACCTCTGATGTCTTTGTTTGCTATAATGTATGTATATATAGTTTTGAGAATCAGTGTGCTTGATACGTGGAAAACGTCCACCTTGACCACTATACAGAGTAAACAACGTCTCCTTTCTGAACCTGACTCTTGCTCTCATTTAGAGCATCCCTACATTGGCAATAGGAACAGATGAAACACAAGTGCTTAACATGTTGGATTAAAAGCCCTTCCCAGGTCCCAGGACAGGCACTGGGAGTAAAGGTCAGGTCCCTGAACTGGGGTTTCCTTGTCCGCAGACACAGCACCTGGTGGTTTTCTACATCACCCCCAGTGCGCGACAGCTGGACCCAGTGACTGCCCCTGAACTGACACGGCAGATGCCCACCTGGCCTCAGCTCTGAAATACAAATGTCAGCGTGGGAAGATGACTGGGGCTAAAAAGATAATTGTTTGGAAACCACAAGGGAAAATATGTTTGCTACTCCCTGGCTGGAGCTCAGTCAGCACACCCAACTTCCCACACACAGTACAGTCCAAGGGGGGACTAACTGGAGGGTGGAGCGGAGACACCGCGGCCAGGCTCTGTCAAAATCCTTGCAGAGGAGGGAACTTTCTAGCTGATAAGCTGCACAGCAGCTGAAAACCAAGGCAAATAAAGGAAGATGTCCTGCTGTTGAGTCAGCAACCATGGCGAAATCCCTCTCCTTGGACTGACACATGTCCACATCCCAAGGGTATCTCAGGTACTATACTGAGATATCCATCCTCAGCGTACAACCACTTCTGATAGTATGTACGGCTAAAGTCACTCAACCTCCACCTAAATGTAAAGAAATAGTATAAAATAAGTGAAGAATGGGGAGAAGTTAGGGAAGACTCCATCACAACTTCTGGGATCAGTATACAAGCTAAACCTCTCTTCTCTCTCATAGGGACGCTATTGGGTAAGAGCTGTGCTCTGTGTGCACTAAATGATTATCTGACGGTGATTTTTATTAGGCATTTTATTAGGGTGGCTCGTCTCTATATTGCCTTGCATTAGCATATTGCCTTGAAGACGTTTTTGCAGTCACCAGCAATGCTTGAACTTTAACCTGTCACAATCACATTAATAAACAGAGTTACAAACTGTCAATGCGAGTCCTGTAAGGGTGCTGGCAGTGGGTAAAGGTGTGGCGACCCGGGCGGGGTTTCCCTGGTGTGTGACTCTTGCTAATTCAGTGGAAGCGCCGCCGATCCACTGAAGGGTGCCCGTGACGGGGTGGGATGGACTGGTCAGGCACAAGGGCCTCGTCTTTCCTGGGGCACTCACAGATTGATCAGACACAAATGGTCTGAGCAAATCCCCCCCTTTCAGTCAGGAATATAACAACGACTGTTTTAACTGTGTTTATTAACGGGCTGTTGCGTTCAATCGGCAGCGCCACACCCGCGGTCTCTACTGCCGCTCGCCGGCGGCAGGGTGCAAGGGCAATATGGCGCCAGAGAGGCGGAACTACCACTCCCAAAGCGACCGCCCCGCCGGAGATGCGCATGCGCTGCCCCTCCCCTGCCAACGGGTGCCGCCTATTGGCCGGTACTCGCCGGAACCGGCGACTCTGCCGTGCTCGCTGGGAGTTGTGGTTCACTCGCCCCGCAATAGAACACCGTGAGCAGGGCGGGAGGGGCGCGCGTACTAGCGGTCCCGGCGTGCCCCGCGCGGACCGGAAGGAGCCGTCAGCAGCCGCGGGCAGCCATGGCGGGGCAGATGGCGGTGCTGGGTGAGCCGGCGGCACGGCGGGGACGCGCTTAGGGAGGTTTCGAGGGGGAATTCGCTGGGGCTCTCGCGTCTCTCTGCCGGCGGTATCGCCGCGGGCTGCCTCTCCAGGGTGGCGCGGGCTTACTGTGCTCGGTGCGTTCCGTTGCGTCCAGTTCTGCGCTCCTCGGTACGGGAGGGACACGGAGCTCCTGGAGCGGGTCCAGAGGAGGGGACAAAGATGATTAAGGGTCTGGAGCATCTCTTGTAGGAGGAAAGGCTGAGGGAGCTGTCTCTGTTCAGCCTAGTGAGGAGATGACTAAGAGGGGACCTCACCCGGGTCTGTCAGTGTTTGCAGGGAGATGTCAGGGGATGGACCAGGCTCTGCTCGGTGGTGCAGAGCGATAGGACAAGAGGCAGGGGAGAAACTGATGCACGGGAAGGTTCACCCGAGCACGGGAACAGATCACCATGTGCTCTGGGGTGACCCTGCTGAGCAGGAAGGTTGGACCGGGTAACTCCACTGTGGTCTCTTCCAGCCTGACCCGTTCTGGGATTCTGCGGAAGCCAAAGTGCTCAATGGTGTATGGCTCAGAAATTCACAGCCCAGACCAAATCAGGGCTTTCTGTCAGGTCTGTGTGAAGCACAGCTGTGGCAGCCCTTCCCTGCTGGAAGAAAGCCATGTTTTGCAATTTAACCTATTTAAATTTCTTCTCCAAACTTTGTTTGTTGGTGCTCTTTATTTTCCCCCTCCCCTGAGATATTACTTTATGCTTGACTTTTGGGTTTCCTGATGTACCTGATGATTACAAGTAAAATTAAAGGCAAACCCAAACAAACAACAAACTACTCTGCATTTAAACATGTCTAAGCCTTGATTTCAAGGCATAGAAAAGATGCTCTTGGGAGCTCTGGCTGAAACAGAATCAGTCAGCATGGATTTGTATCTCCTTATTTTCAGACTTCAGTGAAGCTAGAGGAGGTGTTTGAATTGGGAGTTCATTGTTTCACTGGGATTTGGTGCAGCCCATTAACTCTCTGTCCTTTGGGGGTCATTCATAGGCCCTCCCCCCAAGAAATATAAATCAGCCTGTGTTACTGAAGTAACTTGCAGAGAGAAAAGGAATTATTACAGTGTGGTGATATTTTTGGGTTTGCCGTCTCTTGGGCTTTCTTTCTTTCATCAGTTTAGTATTTAACGACTGAGATTTTTGACAGCCACTCTCTGTTGAATTAAGAGACCTGAATTTGCTGGTGACCTTGGAAGAAATTAAAAACTAATTAGGGAGGTGAACAGGCTCCAGTGTGTGAAATGAAACTGCAGGAGGTGCAGAGTGTGACACCGTGTCATTTGCACTGACTGACAGGTTTGCAGCAGTAGATCCTCTAACCCTGTTTTTCACCACTCTGTGTTTCAGGCTCTGCTGTTCTGGCTCTCCTGTTGGCCAGCTACCTGGCACAGCAGTACTTGCCCATGCCCACCCCCAGAGTCCTTGGGATCGACCTCGGCACCACTTACTGCTCCGTCGGCGTCTTCCTGCCTGGAATAGGGGAGGTGAAGGTCATTGCAGATGAGAATGGGCACAACAGCATCCCAAGTGTGGTCTCCTTCACAGACAAAGGGGTGTATGTGGGATATGATGCCCTGGAACTGGCTGATGCCAACCCTCAGAACACCATATATGATGCCAAGAGATTCATTGGGAAAATCTTCACTTTGGAAGAACTGAAAAGTGAAAGCAGCAGGTATCCATTTAAGGTAAGCAGCCAACATCTTCAGTTCCCTCCAGGTAGGAAGCTGTAGGGCACAGTCCAAGCTGGGGGATGAACAGCCCTGCTGAGAAGGACTTGGGGGTGCTGGTGGATGAGAGGCTGGACATGACCCAGCCATGTGCACTGGGAGCCCAGAAATCCCCCATGTCCTGGGCTGCATCCCAAGCAGTGTGGGCAGCAGGGGAGGGAGGGGATTCTGCCCCTCTGCTCTGCTCTGGTGAGACCCCACCTGCAGTGCTGCCTCCAGCTCTGGGGTCCCAGCACAGGAAGGACATGGAGCTGTTGGAGCGAGTCCAGAGGAGGCCACCAAGGTGATCAGAGGGATGGAGCACCTCTGCTGTGAAGAAAGGCTGAGAGAATTGGGATTGTTCAGCCTGGAGGAGAGAAGGCTTTGGGGTTACCGAATTGTGGCCTTTTCAGTACCTGAAAGGAGCCTTCAAGGAAGGTGGAGAGAGACTATTTACAGGGGCCTGTAATAACAGGACAAAGGGGAATGGCTTCAAAATGGAAAAGAGCAGGCTTAGATGAGATATTAGGAAGAAATTCTTTACTGTGAGGGTGGTGAGGCACTGGCACAGGTTGCCCAGAACAGCTGTGGCTGTCCCATCCCTGGAAGTGTTCAAGGCCAGGTTGGATGGAGCTCTGAACACCCTGGCATAGTGGAAGGTGTCCCTGCCCATGGCAGGGGGTTGGAACAAGATGATCTTTAAGGTCCCTTCTAACCCAAGCCATTCTGTGATTCTGTGACACTTGAAATTTGTGCAGGTGATCAACTTGTCAGACCTTAAGTCATTTGGGTAAATCTGCCTGAAAACTGTGAGAGGTATCCAGAGAGGGGAAGGAAATGGTTGTGGAAGTCATGTACCTCTGCACAAGAGATGACAGTGATTTTTTTCACAAAACCCTAGTTTTTCATACCAGGAAATGTGTGTCTGGGTAACCTTCCAGGCCCGTCTCTGGAAGGATAAATTTCAGCTTGAAACGCTAACTGTACTTTACTGAAACTTCACTTCTCCCTTGAAATTCTGAAAAAAAGATTAAAAATTTTAAGAGTCATATCTCTGCCCCAGTGCATTTTTTTTCCTCTAGCACTTTTCTAGTGCTTACTTGACCAGCAGCAGGTCTTGAAAGCTGCTTTTTACTAAAAAAAAACTATTGCATTAATTGAACGTGGTGAACAGCAGAATTTGCTGAAAACAGACCAATTTTCAGGTACTGCAAATAGTTTCTGAATTCTTTACTTGTTAAGTGAAGCTGTTCCAGTACCAAGCTGTTTGCTTCCTTTCAGAAAGAAGAAGTGGTGGGAAGCTTTATCAGTAGGGTAACCTGATGATTAAAAAGCATCACTTCTGTCTCTGTGGTGTTCAAATGGATTACACAGTTGCTGGGTCATAACTTCTTTTGATGTATCTTACTGGGGTTCAGTGGGATACTTGTTTGGATATACTTGGACTCCTTTAAGTGGCATGCTTTGTATAATTCTCCAAGTCAAGGAATTAATGTGGCAAAAGCACATTTATATTTTTGCAGATTAAAGACACTGCAGGCAAATAAAACATGGTGGGAGCAGGGTGGGAAAACAACTTCTCACTTGTGGCTTGTGTTGCTTTATCCTTTTAGATTTTCAGCAACAACGGATCAGCTGAATTTTCTGTGACGATTAATGGAACCTTTCACGTCACTCCAGAGCAGATTGGCTCCCAGCTGCTGCTGAAACTGAAGAGAATGGCAGAAGCCAACCTTGGCATGCCCATTTCCAAGGCAGTCATGTCTGTGCCAGCAGAGTTTGATGAAAGGCAACGGAATGCTACCATTAAGGCAGCTAACCTTGCAGGTGATGTACTCCAGTGTTTTCCTAGGAAACCTTCAGGTTTGTTTCACTAATAGCAAGGTCTTGGGGAAGGATGTAGAAACAGTGAAATCAGTGATAGAGAAGCTTAGAATGGATCCAGTGTGAGGAACAGCAGAAAACTCCGAGTCCCAGCAGGTGCAGCTGGATAATGCAGACATAGGTGGCTGGAAGAAGGAAGTTTTACTTTGGGGAAAACAGAGTTTTTGGTAATCTCCAAACAGGGAGACTGTATGCACTTGGACAATAACAGAAACAGAATGTACGAAGGTAAGGCTCCTTAGCAAGTTTTGTCTGGAAGAAATGTGTTTGGGCAAATGGTGGATCATGACTTTGCCCTGATGCTGTAGCAGTACTACTTCAGGATTAAATAAGGAAAAGATTTCATTGGGTATTACTGCTCAGAAAACTATTTCCCTTAGATCTGACATTTTACTTAAGATGAATCTGGTTAAAAACAAAAAAACCCCAAAAAACTAATGGCAAATGTCATTCTGATTTGAGAACTGCAGTTTTTTGAAGTGTACCTGACTGTTGCTTCTTGTTTCTGCTCTTTGCAGGGCTGAGGGTTTTGCGAGTAATCAATGAGCCCACAGCTGCAGCTATGGCTTACGGACTCCACAAAGTTGATGTGTTTAATGTTCTGGTGGTGGATTTGGGTGGAGGAACTTTGGATGTGTCTCTGTTGAACAAGATGGGAGGGATGTTCTACACACGAGCCATGGCAGGTGAGAAAAATGCTTTCATTTCTGAAGGAGTGGGAGGAAAGGTGCACGTGAAGTTGCCATCGGAGGAGCT
Source organism: Oxyruncus cristatus (assembly GCA_013399855.1). NCBI lineage: Eukaryota > Metazoa > Chordata > Aves > Passeriformes > Cotingidae > Oxyruncus > Oxyruncus cristatus. Next base: position 190,030 of record VXAY01001556.1, on the reverse strand, counting down.
TTCCAAAACCTACCAGCTGTGTCACAAAATGTTCTCCCAATGTCACAAAATGGCCTCTGCTGCTTTTCATGCAGAATTAGGTTTGTGACTGGTTTCAGCGAGTAAGATCACAGAGTCACGGGTTTTGGCTGACTCAGGGGTTAAGTTGTGGTTTCATTTTATCCATGGCTGTCAACTTTTGTGCCCACTAGTAAAGTGCTGGTGCATATTACAGTTACTTTGCCCAGGCTTCTGCAGGGATGGGTTATTACAAATCTTACTGTTACCTTTGTCCAAACTGGGAATACTTGGCAGATCGTTGACCAGGGCTGAAGAGCATCCTGGTCTTGTGTTTGGTGCCAGCTCAGTGGAGCAGGTTTTGGGAATGAGCATGCCCAGAAGTAAGTTTTGTGATTCCTGTGTGCCAGGATGATTCATCACTCGGCACAGAGGCAAGTGGCAGCAGTATTTAGTCGGACTGTAGTGAGTACACAACTGCCTTTCAGATGACCTGGGTGCAGACAGGTCTGAGGTGCAGTGCCAACTGTCTGCCTTGCCCTTGATGAGCAAGTTTTGGTGTGAGCTGCTGCTGCTCGGTCCAGTATGAGTGGAACAGCAAGAAAGATTCAGCAGCTTCATTCTGATTTATTTAGACAGAGGTCCACTAAGTGAATTCCTGTTCTCAGTCAAAACAAAACAGTGGAAATTATTATCCATCATTTGTTCTTCAGGGGACAACAATTTTGTCTGTTTTCACAGCTCTGTGAGCTCTTGTGCTTGTGTGATTGTTCTGGTCCTTGAGCACCAGCTCCCAGTAAAGAAGATGCATGCTGCTTTAAAAGTGATGTGTCTGATGCCTTCTATTCTGATCTTTCAGGTAACAACAAACTTGGAGGACAGGATTTCAATCAGAGGTTGATGCAGTATTTGTATGATCACCTCCGTCAAACATACGGTTCTGTGCCAACCCGAAAGGAGGAGATCCACCGCCTCAGACAGGCTGTGGAAGCAGTTAAATTAAATCTGACTGTTCACGAGGCAGCTACACTAAGTGTGGTGTTGACTCTGCCAGAAAACAGACTTACCAAAGCACTTCCAAAAAGTCAGGTGAAAAGGAACAGTGCGCTAAAAGGCGAGCCTTCACAAAAAGCAGGAGACCTGAACAGTCTTAGAGACACTTCCGAAGTAGAGGACGGCTTTGTTGAAGTTTTGTTTGAAATGGAAATCTCTCGGAAGCTGTTTGAGATGTTAAATGAAGACCTTTTTGAGAAGATTCTGGTGCCCATTGAACAAGTGTTGCAGGATGGCCACGTAGACAAAGCAGAAGTGGATGAAATTGTGTTAGTCGGTGGTTCCACACGGATTCCCCAAATACGTAAAGTTATTCGGGACTTCTTTGGAAAGGAACCCAACACCTCTGTAGATCCTGACCTGGCAGTTGTGACGGGCGTAGCCATCCAAGCCGGAATTGTTGCAGGGTCCTGGCCTCTTCAAGTCAGCGCCATAGAAATCCCTAATAAGAATTTACGGAAGACTAATTTTAACTGAAAAGGAACTCTTCCCAATTGAATTCCAGCTCTCCAAAAGTATGCTCTGAAGGTGCATACTCATCTGACTGGCAGTGGAGCCTAATCTTAGCTGTATTCTATTCCATTTTTATCTGTTCCAGTGAGGTGATACTGGACACCTACCTGTGTTAAAGCTTGATGTTACTTTAAAGGTACAAACGAGTTCAGAAGTGTGCTGTATTTACTTGGAGATTGGATATTGGATGAAAATGCTGGTGATGACACACCCACATTTTCTTGCTAAATTTTATTAGCAAATCCTGGAGCGGTGTGTGTTTAAAATATTGAGGGAGCGTGACCAAAGGTCTGAGATAATGTGGTACTGTAGGTATTCCCAGGTCCAGTGTATTTACTTTAACTGTGAAGCAGTGTTAACGCACAGAGCACTGGCAGTGCTCAGCTTAAATTTATTTATTAGATCAAGCCATTTGAGCATTTAAGCACCTTTTTGAAAGGCATGTTGCAGCTTGAAGAGACTTAGGCATTCACTTGATTCTTCTGCTGTTCATAACAGCATAGTGGTATTGCTGAGGCTCTATGGAGAATTGTCTCATGTTTCGGGAAACCTTATTGAAAACGTAGCTCTTGCCAACACAGTTGTGCATAGGTGTGTCTCCAAGGGCTTAATTCCTGATCTGGCTGTGATGGTTAACACACAGGTGCTGCTGTTCTACCACTGTTGTTCTCCACAGAGAACAAGAGTGTATTGCCAAATATTCATACCTCTCCTGCCTTGGTTTAAAACTGCAGTAATTTTATGTATCTTAAAGCCACACTTGTCTGTCTGCCCTTGAATTCGACCAACACAAATTTCACTATTTTCATAATTTCACATAAATTTCACAAATTTCATCTACAAGTGTGTGATGTCTTTCCCCGACGGACCCCAGGCCATACTGTCCCCAGGGAGAAAGTGTGGGACAGAAGGGATGGCTTGGATGAGTCTAGTTCCTGTAATCCTAGTAAATGAAAATTGACCCAACTCCTTCATACTTTTTTGCTTGTATCTCTGGATTAAGTTTTGTCATGTCCCCACTCTGAACTGAACAGAGGTTGTAGCTGTCCTATTGGGAAGGAAACAGTGTGTGTACCTTGGGATTTGAGGTGGCACTTCTTAGGACTCTGTTATAGGCAAATAGTTTGCTATCCAGCTATCTTGAAAATGCATGAGGAGAAAAAAATTACTGATCTGAAAACAAACCCTAATTGGTAACAGTTCCACTCGCTTTGGAGGAATAAAGCAATACCTAAAGGCCAGTTGAATTCTATCTGTGTAGAAGTTTCTATGATAAAAACATGTCATTCAGCCAAGACTGGTTTCAACACTCATCAGCCTAGTCTTCACCAGGTAAGTTCCAGTAACAGGTGGTTTTAAGCATTTTCTTGACTTCTCCAGAATAATTTTGTTTGTGTTAAACCTTGCCAAAAGTTAATGTGGGGCTTAGATTTATTGTTTTAACCTATGACTATATTAAAATAGGCTTATTACTCTCTTGGCAGTAGACCTGATTTATGGCAGTGCCATAAATCAGTTGTGCTGACTCAGCTGTTTGCGTAGCTATTGTCTAAACGTATCTTTGAAGTAATCCAATTAAATACCTCTTAAATTGAATCATAGCTGCACACAGCATTCCATCAACATTGTTTAACTTGACAGAGGATTCCCGAAATACTGCTAACATCTGTATCATTTCCCTGAGTTGAAGGCCAAAGTGATTTTTTTATTTCTTTTTTTTTTAATTGAGGATTCTTTTTGCCTTTGTGCCTCTTTGAAAGCGACCCCACCTAAGCCCATATGGAAGTTCCAGTAGCTGAAACTCCTGCAGTGAAAGAAGTGCCTCTCCAGGGAAACCATGGATGAATGCCAATCAGTACAGTCCTCAGCTGCTGTTTGGGGCCTTTGGTTTGCAGATATAAATGTATGTGTTCAACATACATTCTGATGGCTTTGGAATCATTGTGACTTTTCCTTCTGCCCTGCTGTGAATTCATCTCAAAACCTACTGGCGTTACAGTAGGGCTTTAGTCTTCATGTCTTTAATGCACTGTGTAAAACAAGCAAACCTGTGTAAAAACAGAACCACATCACAGTAAGTTAAATGATTAAAAGCTTTTTGCAGTTTTGGGACAAGTTGTCCAAGGCAGTGTGGGAGTGACTTTAAACTGATAAACTCTTGAGGCAAATAAATGAAGGACTTTTTTTGTTTCACATACTCCTTCACTCTGGAGGAGTTAAATCTCCTTCAGCATTAATCTGGGAATTGGAAGGAAGGGCGAGTTGTTTACTTGTAAAAAAAAATTCACAAAAGGGTATTTATTCAGATTTCTATACAGGTTGGGTTTTTTATTAGAGAAGTTAATGTACATTGGCTATCTCACAATGCATCCTTATTTATTAAATAACTTTTCTGAATTCTGCAAATTATTTATTTTGTATCTTTTAATACTGTATTTTGGCACAAACCATTGAATTTTAAAGATGAGTCCGCTGTACTAAGTGGATATTTCCAGGTATGCACATGGGCTGCTTACCAAAAGTCCCTCTTTAAACAAATAGATATTTGAAGGCTGAAATCATTCTAAAATCATTGAAATCTACAGTTGCCTTTGGTGTTAGATGTGTAACAAGTTTCTGTAGCTTAAGCCTGTTTTGTGAGTTGAAATTCTGAAAGCATTAAGAGGCCTCAACAGTTGTATGTTCCTGAATCATTTCCCAGTGCAGATGATGAAATGCATTTTATAAATAACATTTTAGAATGTTTTTAATAAAAGCAATTTCTATCCCCTTAGACATGTCTTCTTTCACTTTCTCAAGCAAATTCTCTGTCTTCAAATTCCTCTAAAGGGTAGAGGATGAAGCTGTTTCAGCTGTGAGAGGGTTTCTACATCTGTCATCTCAGGAAATGTAAGGTCTGGAGAGCCTGAACAATTATAGTGTTCAGTAAATTAAAGCTTCAAAACTGGCAAAGAGGCAGATATGTGTCCATTCCTGTGAGCTAAAGGAGGGGTTTCCCCCCAGCTTCCTTCCAGTTTTCCTGTGGTACTGACAGGAAAGAGTAGAGTAAGGGCAACAAGCAGGGCTGAGGGAAGCGGCACCTGAGAAGGTGGTGGGATTTTGGAATGCCGTGGGGAAGGGAGTTGAGGCAAAGAATCGTCTGGTTCTGCTCCCTGCTCCTGCCTGTGAAAAGGAAATCTGGAGACATGGTGCCCTTCTGAGCCTCGCTCTCACTTCTCACAGACCTGCTCTGGTCCCTTGGCTGTCCCACCCTTCCTCTCCCTATCCCAAGCTACCTGGCTGGAAAAGGAGTCCAAGAGAAGCTCCTCAAGGGGATGAACAGTTGGACCTCTAACAGGATCTCCAGCCAAGTGAAGGTCACCTGCCCAGGCACAACAGGCCCAAGCACCTTCTCAAGACTGAGCAGATGCTGGCCCTGTTGGGCAGGGCCTTTCTCATCTGGTGGGTGCCTATAAGTGGTCCCTCAGGACAAGACTGGGACCTGACCCCTAAATACCCTGGAGGCTTAAGGGCAGTCCTGTTTGGAGAAGAAAGGGCAGAAGGGGCAAGGTGTGCAGCATACCATGCTGCTTCTGCCTCCACATCACCTCCTTTTTCAAAGTTATAGTCAAATGTGAGGAGTACAGCTTGTTGAAAGAGAAGAAATATCTATTTGGCTTTGCTGACACTAGGACAGCCTTTTCTTTTCACTCAGACTTTGAAATTGTTCAGTCTGCAGCTCTCCTAGCTGCGGTCTGAAGGTAGTCTGACCACAAATAATACTAAATAAAGTATATATTACCATGCACTGATGCCAGTCCTCAGATTATTTTCTCTGGACCTTGCAAAAGGGATTGGTCTCTGAGGTGCTGAAGTCTATCTCTCCTAGCCTTATGCCTAAAACTTATTAATCATTTATGGAACAGGAATCACTTCAGTCCTTTCCAGGACCTCTGCAATACTTCAGGTAAGGACAGGTCTGGAGGGGCAGCATAAAAAGGCAGGAAAGGGATGAGGACAAGGTTGGGGGAAGCAGAGCCACAGAAGAGCCTGCCTGGGGCACTGTGAATGTTGCAGGGAAGGTAAGTGTGGGCATGAAAACATTCTGCTCAGTTGGGAAGGTACTCCTGGTCTCATTTGGGAGAAAAAATTAAATCATTTTCAGGTAATCACGGAAGGGGAGGATAAAATCTTTAAACATCTAAGTTGTCACTTAGTTTGATTTTGATGCTGGTAACCCTCTATTATTACTGTTGCTCTTTGAAAATAAAGTAAAACACATTCAACACTTACATCATTATTTGTGGACTCATAAATGCCAGAACATCAGCTGCAACTTTCAGAAATGCGACTTTAATCAATAAATATTTAAATGTTTGCCATAATGGCAAAATCAAAGACGGTTTATGGAAACTTGTTTTCTTCAGTAGTATTCTTTGGCTGTAAGAAGCCTGCAAGATTACAGAAACATATGCAGATTTAAGAGAAAAAATATTTTTGAATTTCCCCCACATTACAATATAAAAAATGTAATATTAACGTGTCCATCTAACACTATCATAATGATGACAGGATTTTTTTTTTTTTCAGATTACACAAATAATAAAAACAGTTTCTGAATTTAAAATTATCCTTATTGGCAAGTACTTTTGAATGCTCCAGTAGAAAGGGTTTAGGGGTTTCTATCGTCAGTCGACGGAAGGGCGAATGCACAAAAAGCTAAGAAAAACACGGATGAGATGTAGTATGAGACTCTGCAGGACTCATCAGCAAGTCATTAAAAAGCAAAACCCACTCTGTTATAGGTGAGGTCCTTATTCTGTGAACTTCCTGACATTACAGAACTTGGAACTACACTGGAACTACTGTGTATTGGAACTACAATAACAAAACAGTAACTGTGACTGAAACTGTCAAGGATTTATATAAAAATGTAAAGATTCAAGCAAAAAAACCACCAAATATCTGTAAAGCAATACTGTTGAAATTACAGAAAACTGAAGCTTGTTTTGTGTGTTCTGTAAGCCAGTGTCTGCAAATAAACAAACTGTTCATAGACTCTTTTACCTGAAATACAGATGCAAAGATAAGACATAGGGAAACAGAAAAGTTCAGAGAGAAATGAGTTGGACAGTTTTGTAATATGGGAATTCATCAACACATAAAAGCCACCGTACATTCCATACCAGTCAGAGTAGATTCCTTATTACTTGAAATGTTGAAATGTAACAGGATATCATTCTAAGAGGTACGTCTGAAAATTCTACAGCCACATTAGAGATCACTGATCCCAACACCGAGGGGCCCCTGTGTCCTACAAAATGTAGGCTGTTCAATAAACTACAAGATTTTTGAAATCTTCTCCAGCTTCCAGAATTCCTTAACTTTGGAAAAGCATATTGCCTATTGTCAGAATTAGAGGTACCATTAATCCTGTGGCAGACCTCTGGATTTCTTTTCTCCATTGCTTTTCAAAGTTAGGACACACACTGTACGGTGAATCACTTTCACTGAGTTCAAACAGGTCCTCCCTTTCCAACGGCTTCTTGTAGCCTGTAGACATCACTCTGAAAGAAAGCAATTAATTTAGACAGCTTGAAATATAACAGACAAAACAAGCAGAACTAATAATTCAAAAAGATAATTATATAATTTAGTGTATATAAATAAACTCTATAATCAAAATAATATATGTAATCATAAAAAAGTTACAGGCTAAACAGTGGAACATATTTACAGTTACCTTCAATACACTGAAATTCACCTGAAGTAAGGAGAGCCCAAGCAGATTGTCACATCTGAACAGCAAATTCTGAGGAACCTCAGACCTCACTATCCCCGGGGGGCCACCCAAACATCTACTGAAGTTGTAACCTTAATACAAAGTGAATTTGTCTTAAGCATGATAAATTAAGGCAAAAATTAACACAGTCTCCCACTAAAAGCACCAGTTTTTGAGACAGGTGAGGACAGCAGACTGATTGGTACTCGAGTGGGAACTGTTGTTCAAGAATTCTGCATAACGCATCTCAATTCTAAAACTCACTGCTGCCAGAGGATAAACAGATCTACTAAACCATAACCTTCAGACTGCCTGATTTCTAAAGAAACATAATACAGGATTACGGGTTTATTATGCAACAATGACTTTGAGACTTCCTCATTTTGATTGAAAGCACTTAAGGTGAGAACACATGAGCCATAATTTATCCTGTTTACCTGTGATTGAAAAGAGGGAATATATCTTATGTTCACAATATGAATTTAACTGCAATAAGTTACTTTATAGCTAAATAATTGAAATCCTTTTTTAGTTGTTTTGTTTTTTTTTTTCTTCTTTTGTTAAACATTGTGAAATTGGTTAAAATATACAAAGGACAGCCTAGCTTGAAAATTTTAGTGAACACAGTGACATAAAGAACACATAAATGTCGTACAGAAGCACTCAGTAAACTGTACAACTTCTTAGAAAGACTGAAAATTTCTATTTATGGTGTAGAATGTAGGGATTGGTAAAAAACAAAGGTGAACCTCTATAGCTTCAACAAGGCCAGAGTTTAAATGAATACACTGCATTTTTGAAACAATCTGAGGTTTTGTTTCAGATTATTAACAGCAAATACAATTTTCAGGTTTTCCTTAAAATTATGAATACTGCAGAAAGCAAAAAACATGTTTTTTTCCCAGTTTTGGGTTTTTGAAGTGTGTATGTCTGACTCAAATCATTTTTCAAGGAAAAAAAAAAGTTCAGAATTAGTAATGGTCACAAAACATAACACACGAGATTGTCTGAAATAACATTCAAAATATTAAGTGACAGGAATCTGCGGGATTTGATAGAGTTGAGCTTTCAGTTCCTATTTTTTAGTGGAAAATTTCCCAAGAAGCAGAGAGACTTTCTATTCTATGTGAGTAGGTGAGCTACAGTTATAACTTGTGACCTGCCATAAAAGAGGAAAGAAAATGAGTGTGTTGCAAACTTATTTTTGTACAAAAATCTAACAGCAATCTTGGGCTCAAGACAGAATGATACTGTCAAAAGTAAGCGCACAGTCTTCAGTCCTCTGAGTATCAATGAACAGCAGCAAGCAGTTTATTAAATTCTCACCTGCTAAACTAGGAATATGTTAACTTACTGAAGAAAAAAACATTCTCTTCAGTGTTGTATTTGTTTAAAAAGAGAACAAGGGAAAAAGTTTCAATGATACTTGAAAGAATGAAGAAAAAGTTGGTGGCTTTTCTTTCTTTACAAAACACGTCATTTTCAGAAGATATTAATGCTGACCTATAATAAGGCCTGTACATACACTTTTATTTTTTTTTTGCCTGTCACCTTCTTGCACCAATACACTCTAACACAAGGTATGAAGAATGAAAGAGATCTACAGTCTCACGAATTAATACAACTTCACTGGCTGTAAGAGGGTATTAGCCACCACTTTAGCTTGATCTCACCCTGTTTACACATATCCTAGAGTATCACCACTCTAACAGGAAAGGACGGGAGCTGGACTTGATGATTAGGGGTCCCTTCCAACTTGACGATCCTTTATGGGCCCCTTTCAACCTGACACATTGTTCCATCCCACGTGTGAAACAAGCAAACCTTCCTTAAATCTTGATGGTTAAAATCCTGTGGGTGTGCCCCCCCCCCCCAATTTGAANCCCCCCCAGTTGAAAACATAGCTATTAATAATTATCAACTGCTAAAACCTGAAGGACAGCATGCTCCTTTCAGACCCTAAGAGGTGAAGCACTGCTAACGCGTAAACATAAATGAGAAGAGTACGAGCCTTCTGCACTGCTGCCAGTTTCAAAGTGAGCTGGAGGTAAGTGTGACAAAGGCAAACAAATACGAACTCTCTCCCGTATCTCCTGAGGAATGTTTATCCACACCCAGGAATGACTCCAGCACACCCAGCGAGTGAATTCTGTCCCTCGGCAATTACCTGCTTGAATAATTCCTGACCAAGGACGCAGTTGCAGCCCTTTCCGCCAGGTGCCGTGGGACGCCCACCGACACAACCGGGAGCTGCACGGGGCTCCTCTGCCGCTTTCCACAACATTTTTTCTTGCGCTTTCAGTAAAAAGCCGAATGATTACGCGATAACCCGAGGAAAAAAAGCACGCGACAAGGAGTCCTCCTCCGACAAACGCAAACCTGCTGGTGCAGCACGGAGTGTTTACGCTGCGCAAGCCTTGGGCACGAGCATTCCCTGCTTAAATCCTGCGCCCGTTCCCATCTGTGGCAGAGCTCCATCCATAGGACACACCCCCTTTTGGACGCAGCCCCGGCACGAATCCCACCCGAGGTCCCAACGGGTTCGAGGCTGCCGCGGGAGGCGGTGGCCGCTCGGCGTCCCCCGCAGCCCCGAGAACCCCCTCCCAGCCCGGACGCCGCGCCAGCCCCGTCACCTCCGCGCCCGTGGGGCTCAGCCGCCCGTAGGAGCCTCCCCGCTTCCCTCGGGAGGCGCCCATGGATCCCACAGCGGCTCTGGATCCGACAGCGGCCGCCCCGCCCGCCGGAGGAGGGAAGCAGAGAGCGGGGAGGGCGGCGCTGCCGCGGGCTCGGCATCAGCATCAGCATCAGCATCAGCATCATCCGTCGCCGCGGCCGCGATTCCAGCCCAAGCGTTTCAGGACTGAACGCATAAACCCCGTTTTTATTGGGCTCTGGTGACCTGTGACAGCACCCGAGGGAATGGCCTGAAACTGTGTCAGCGGAGGTTTAGGTTGGATATTAGGAAAAGGTTCTGCGCCCAGAGGATGGCTGAGCACTTGAACGGACTCTCCAGGGACGTGGTCACAGCACAAAGCCTGACAGAGTTAAAGGAGTGTTTGGACAACGTTCTCAGGCACAGGGTGGTAATCTTGTCCTGCGCAGGGCCAGGAGCTGGACTCAGTAATCCCGATGGGTCCCTTCCAACTCAGCATGTTCTATGATTCTATGCATAACACGTTTCAAAAATAATATGAATCTTTAAGGTTCCTTTTTGAATAAAGTTTCCAAGATGGACATTTCCCTCAAATAAAAATAGAAAACAAAAAAGATCAATCCAGTTATCCAGTACTGGTGTGTATTTTTCTTGGCTTTGCACTACTTATGGTTTTGGCCATCGTCTCCTTGTCTCCTTTTGTTATCTTCAGTACTAATGTCATTATCACAATTTAGACATTTTCTCATTCTTCCAGAGGGTCTTTCATTCACCAGGTGTGCTTCACATTCCCTTGAATGTGGCAGGGTCAATTCAGGGGGACTCTGTGCAGTCTTAGTATTCGCAGCTTGATTCTGATAAGGAGAAAAGGATACATTTGAAGGCATTGGTCGAGTCATCTGATAATAAAGAAATTTTTGACTCAATGGACTCTATACTGTGTGCTGCTATGCTAAAAAAGGGCACATCAAGAGAAATAGACACTTGAGTTGTTGACTCTGTGACGAGGAAGTTCTGAAGAGTTTAATTTTTCATGCGTTACAGCTTATACAATTAAAAGACTGACAAACTATAACACAGACTGTTTGGAAATAAAGCTGATCTATTTTATTGTAACCAGCATTGTTGGAAAAAGGAGACAATTTTTTCATGACAAAGTTAGAACAGAGACATAATCTGATTTAGGATTAAGCTACCAGTTAGTCCCTGTGTAAGGTAACCAAACATGGCATGCCTTTCATTTCTTCACCGATGTATTTTATAAACATTTGTAACTTCAGTGACTATAGTTAGTGCAAAGGCATGCATATCTGCAAGTGTTTTAAACCTGGTTTAACCAATTTTAAAGTCAATGTGGAACAAGGAATTCCAAGAAGGTATAGTGTTTTTATAGGTTTTAACTTGGAACAACAGCAGGTGCCCAGCTTATTCCTACAGTCCATAGGGTTCAAAATGCATACAACATACATAGTCCAAACATAGATCAGAAAAGAGCGATGTGTGAGTGGGAGTGAGTCCTGTGGGGGCACTTCAACATTTCAAGGCTCTCTATTCTGTTTTACGTTCCAGGGTTTCCCTTGCTGACGGGAGGAAAATGTTGTTGTCAGGCCTAGCAGGAGGAACGTGAATTACACAGAAACATGGCCCTGGGAAGAAGTGTGTGTACCACAGGGTATTTCCTTCTCCTCTGTGTGAAACTGAAAGCAAGCAGTGCAGAACTAGTGGGAAACCACAAAACCAAGTGAAAACAGGGCTGGGAAACTGTGCTCCCCACAGTGTCACCCTGGGGAGCAGGCGGGTGCTGCAGCTGCTGGAGTACGTCTGAGTGGCAGACACTTCCAAAACCTTTAGAGCCCTCAAGTGTTTCAGTCATCAGCATGGTAAAGCATTATTATTGTTACTAATAAAATACACGTGTACAGTGTTGGATGTTGTCCCTTTCTCAATAATTAAAAATTACTGGAATGTGATTGCTATCTTTAAAGCTGAAGTTACACCTGCCTTATAACCCACGGCTGCACGGTTGCTACAAACAGGTTTCAAGCACACGCACACATTTGACATTTTTAATATATTTTTTAATATTTTATATTTTTACAAGGGAGTGCATTTTCAGTAGTACTCCTGATGACAACAATGTGAAAAATAATTATTAAATTATTTATTTGCCAAAGTGTATATGGTGTGTTTTACCTCGGTGCCCATATTTTCTAATGGATGATTAGTTACCAACTTGTCGAGTCTATTTAGAAAGGGATTATCAACTTACAGGAATGACAAGCCTCAGTGTAGAGTAAATGATGAGTTTTACATTTCTTCCACCACGTCAGAGTTTCTCTGTTTGTAATCCTTAGACAGCTTATTTTCATAGTTAAACATACTGCATTGCAAAAGATGGGTATGATTTCCTCTTGTCTGAAAGGGAGAAGCTCTCTTAAGCTTAGTGGTTAGTGAAGAATTTTTCTGTAGAAGTGGCTTGAGTCGTAAGAGAAATGAGAGTTTTTCTGAGAATAGGATTTCCCAAGACTACGAAATTCTTGGGTGTAGAGAGATTAGAAGGGGAAATACTATTTGCATGTGACCACACATCAGCACACATCAAGGCTTGTGTAAGAATTCAAACTTAATCTTGAACACCACCACTGTGATGTTTTTAGCTGTTATTTTATCAAAATCTTTTTGAGGCTAAACTGTAATAACACCATTCTCTTACCTGTAAGTCACAGCAATCTTGGACTGTAATGAAATGAAGTTTTTTACATATTTTTTTTTAATATTTTTTTTCTCAGCTTTAGTCCTTGGCCAGTCTAGAGGAGTTTTTAATACCTGACAAACTGCAAGCTCTCCCAAAAAGGATTGGGGTTCATTCAGGAGTTGCTGCTCTGGTCGTCCTGAGCACTGTGGGGTACAGTAAAGACCTGAAGAGGCAGTGCCAGCATCATCCACCTGTTTGCATAATAAGGCACCTTTTGGATCAGATAACTCTGAATTTCAGTGTGAGAAGGAGTGTATCCTTGTGAGAAAAGCAGCGGGCAAAACAACAATGCAGCAAAGCAGGACGAGGAGTAGCTGAGCTTTGAGAGTGTTGCATCTGTCTGTGAGAGTGTACCTGAAACTTGGAGTCACCATGAGGGATCTACCTGACAGTGGGATGTCAGTAGAAACTGCAGTGAGATTTATGAGTTGAGATTTATGGGTTTCTCAGTGGCACAAGTGCCACCGTTGGTGAGCAAAGTCCCCTTGTCATACGACAGTTCACCACCATTCAACGTCCTAATTAATAACACAAAACTTTCTGGGTGTTGATTTGGAAATGGAGTCCTTTCCTGACACTGATTTCAGAGGGCTTTGGAAGCGTTTTGTGGGGGTGTTATACCAACATGGGTGGCACTCTACTGTAGGTACCTGTGAGCTGGGCTTATTTCAGTTTTCAGTTCAAGAGGTAAATTAAAATTTCCTTTCTTTTCCCCATTTCTGTGTAAAGGAACAAGTGTTAGCAGTCTATTCACAGCTAGTGGCATTAGGTACATGAAAAGGTGCATATGTAAGATTTTCTTCTAAGACTAGCTGGTTGGCTCTTGGATAAGCACAGTGGATGTTTTACTGGGGCTGTTACCAGTTGGGTTTTAGTGGTGGTGACCTCTCCATGCTTTAACTGGTTTGTGAATGTGTACTGTATACACAGTGCATCCTGAGGCTGCCTGACTGGTGGCTGCTTGGGCGCACTGAGTTTTTGTTGTAACAATAATCCAGATTTAAAGGGTAGGGAGGGGAAAGGGCCGGAGTCACCCTACACCATTACTTGTTCTAAGTGATACGTAGTGTCAGTAGGGCTGAGCTTTTATAGTAATAGTTTGACAAAGTGCCAGAGAGTTGAGACAAAGAATTACAGGACCTGCCGTCGTGAACTTTACTCCAAATAAAGTGACGTATTTGAGAAATTAAAACAAAATATTAATAAGAGATCACTTGTTGAGCTGAGTGGATCTTCACATCAGCAGATATACTGCATTTTCTTCTCCCTGTTGGCTGCATTCAAAGTGGGAAAGCCCTTGAGGAGACCTCCTAAAGGCTATGCACTGCAGAGGCTTGTGCAGCACAGCTCTGCTGAGCAGCTCAGATTCATAAAGCCAGCTGGAGAGACCGATCACTCAAAATTAAGTAATAAAACACACATGCACAACCACACCCTTAACTGTTGTGGAAGGCAAAAAAAGTGGATCTAGACTTTATGTTTAGAAGCACTGTGAAGGAGGCACTTTGTGGAAAAAAAAAAAACAAACCACATTTCTAGGATATATTTGCCCCATATTTGAATGGGTGTATTTTTCTTTCTCCTGCACCGGAAATAATTGGGGCCAGATACAGGCAAACTGAGCATCCAGACTTTGCCCACAAATAATGCAGGCTTCATCTGCCTCTGCCTGACCACAAACTTCAAAAAACTGTAGCCTGACCCCTTGTATTTACCCAGGGAATTGATTTATAAATAAATGAGCTTCGCAAAAATAAATATTTCTTCATTTGTTTTGTAGCTGGGATACAGCGGGTTTGAAGTGAAATGACAGCCAAAATACACAGCAAATCAATGTCTGGGTGAGATTTGTGAAACTCCTTCTCTCTTCCAGAGAGGCTTTCACAGACCTTCTCTGAAGTTAGATTAGAGAATAGAGTTCTCAGAGTTATTTTCAACTTCTTATGAAAAAATGCTTCTGTCACCAGAATGACTTTTTGTTCTAAGTTCCTTTTGCCCATCTCAGTGCCCCCAATTGCAGTTCAGTGACACACTTAAAAAAGAGACACAGTGGGTCTCTAATGTGGTGCACCACTGGTTACTCTGTTTCCTAAATTCCATGCGTGTAGGAGTTGTCAGTAATATGTACCGTAGATTGCTTACATGGAAATCTGCTGATAGCCAGAGAGGGAAATAGATTAAAAATCAGTCTCAACCCTTAAGGAAACCACCCTACCTACTGAAGTCATTCAATAGGAGGAGTCATGAATTGCAGAAGCTTGACAACAGCTCTACTTTCTTCACTTCGTTAGTGTCATGCAGTGGTGTTAGAAATCTAGCATAAAGAAACACTCAGTTTGCCACTTGTCTGTGGATATTACATATTGCTTTTCTCCACTTCCACATGCTGAAACTGTGTTTCTTCGTCTGTTTGATATACTGGGTGAAATCAGGTAAGAACCATTAGCTTATTTGCAATCTTGACTTCAATCAAACATTAAAAAAAAAAAAAAAAAGAATCTTTCTGGACTTAAATTGTCCAAAAGATTAAGATTAAACCTTTTAAATTATGCCTAATGGAGCAGAAGATTAGTAAAGAAAATTCAATCACTTTGAAACTGAGATGTAGGTTTTCATTTTGAAATAAATAGAACAAAGCCAAAGGCTGATACTTTATCTCTGGCTGTACTTTGCCCAGAGACACAGTCAGGTGTGTGCACTTTGTACAAAGCAGACATACTTGTCAAACAGTCTTCATATACTAATGTGAGCTAATTGTTTGTTGTTGGCTTGACAGGTGGGCAGGTTTTCAGGTTATGTGTTATGCTTTTAAATAGTAAAATTTAGTTACATAAAGGACAACGTACACTTAAGATTTTCCCCTTTCCAACCACAGAAGGTACTTAAATTGCTTACAAGCCTACACAGGATTATTAAAATTATCTATTAACTTAAAGTGCATATGTTACAGCCCAGTGCCTGCGTGGATGTTCTGATTGTAGAGATACAGGGAGTACTCCAACAAGTGTTCTCAAAGGGCAGCTGGGTATTTCTTCCAGCATTCAGTCAGAAACAAGAGTTTGAAAAACCTTCCCCGATGACTCCTCCCTAAACAATTCAAAGTGCTAAATGTATAAATCTAGTACTTATCTAAGTCCACAGTAAAGATAGCATCTTTTCTCTTCTTTTCTATTTACTTTTCAAACAATAATTTCTGTCATTTCTCCACCATAAGTAAATGAATTGCTTCCCTTTGACTTTTACCAACTAGTAAATAGGTTTTGTCAGTTAAAATAATTTCCTTGTGATAGATTTCTCACTCCTGTGGACCAGACTTTGTCTGGTTTATCTCACTGTCATTTCACTGGGTTTAGAAGAAGCAATTTTTATTTCTACCAATCAAGTGATAAAAAATCAAAATATTTAAATGCATATAAAACAATATCTTAGCATGAATCTTTTATATGTTAGATATAAAGGGGCAAATTATAAGGATCAGTAATTAAACATTTATTTAAGGACAACACTAGGCAAAATTGAAAGAGTTTTATGTTTTCCCTTTGAATCCAAGTAGCAAAACTGTAATCAACTGATTGGTTTCTATTTTAGCTTTGTAGATGACATTAAGGTATAGAATTTATATTTCAGTTTTATTATCATATATAATTACATGAAAACTAGAGATCAAATGTGACACATTATATTAGCATCTCATATCATGTCACATGTATGACATTTTACCAGGTTCTTGATTATTGTTTTCATGAAATGCAAGGCCACTGTAGCTGAACAGCTCTCAGTTTCAGAACATCTTTTGGATAAGTTCAAGCAGTGAAATTAATTGCCTTCCTGTATCACAAGCTAATAAAGTGTCCAGTAATTTCAGTAAAAGCTACTTAAATTTTTTAGTGTCTAAATGAGGAGAACAGTGATATTTATTTTGAAATATAAGTAGTTGCACCTTCTCTCACACCTAATATTTGCACTTATTGTCATAAGGTGATGATAGGCATGAAACTGTTTTTTGGTTGATTTGAGGCAGGCAGTTTGAGGCTATTTTTAACACTGTAACTTCAGGCCTCCTCTGGTTTGCATATATCCATTGTTTTTTGTGATGTCCAGTCCAGAGATGATCATTCTACTTGTTGAAGATACATAGTTTGGCATTTGAGGTGATTGGTCTGGTTCCCTAAATCAGTGTATTTGTGTCTTTAGTGCCTTTACTGTGCTTTAAGTGCCATAATTCACATTGTTTAGCTTTGCTTAGATCTGAACTATAGTACTGAACACGTTTTTCAGGTACCTTTTGAGCCACCTGCACTTGCCCTTCACCGCTTCATAAACTGGTGCAGGCTCAGTGTCCTCCTCAGATGTGGTGGATTTGATTCTGCCTGCTATGGGCTTGCTGGGAAAAGGAGAAGAGCTGGGGAAAGGAGAAGAGCTAGAGCTTGTGACTCAAAAATTCTGAGAAATTCAGGTTACTTTTTAAATTATTCTTTTTAAGGAACTGAGTAGGTACTATTTCTCTTCTGACTTTTGCTTTTAAGAACTTGACTTGTTTCAGGAGTATTTTAATGACGTTTAATTGAGAAAGGTGCCATCAAGAATCAGACAGACAAAAGCTTTGTGTAAAGTTACGTAGCCCACTGTAAGTCAAGAGACTGGCCCAAATTTCTTTGGCCAAAACCCAGGTAACACCATAGTGAAGGTGAAGAGGTCTTAGAGAAGAACCATGACAGGAGTCGGTGTTGTGCTGGGACCTGAAGTTGGTTTATCCACACAATGTGACCTCAGTAGCCAAAGAATACTTTTTAAATGGCTAACTTTTGTTGTTGGTCACCAGACAGGGGGAAAATTAAGTCTTTTTAGACTTTTTTGAAAATCTTCTGCTTGTTGACTGACCTACAGCTTAACCTTGTACACCCCAACTATTCGAGTACAGACAGAAGTGCCAAATACTGCAGTTTGGTTAGTGCCATTATGTACATGGACATTAGAGTCTTATTTTTAAAAACTCAGAACAAGATCCTTTGTTTCTTCCCTTCTTGTTTCTTGGTAATGGTGCCCTTATAGTGACCCAAAACTAGGAAAGGGTCCTGGTTCATCCCCATATTGTCAGGCAGCTCCGTCTTATTGATAGGTCAAACAATTACGGTCTGAGGATTGGCAGTTCTGCCACTCTGGCCCAAAGAGGAAGAAATAACCACACCAGTCCTCCTGTTTATACAACACACTGGTTGTGGAAAAATTCTGAGAACCTCAGTTTGATGGTGAAGTAAATGATCGTGTCAACACTGACTACTAATTTGTATCTATATAGAGAAAATATATTGTTTAGGAATAGTTAGAATAATTTTGTATTTGAAGGGTTGAGAGGAGCATAGTGGTATCTGCAGAGTCATTATTTAAACTGTGGCTCCTTGTTGTCCAGTGCACTTTTGGTCACCAAATTCCAAAGGTCTGGAATGAAGAAAATGGAAGTTTTTCACTTTCAGCAGAAAAAATATGAAAAGTGAGGAGATGGTATTTCAGCTGTTCTAACTCATCAAGTGACAATAACATTTTCCTCTTTTTCAGATGAAGAGAAAAAATGTCCTGAATTTACAGATCTTAATATAGGCAATGCTTTGTCTGGAACACAACTCCAAGTGCAGCTACTCCTATACACCAGGGAAAATCCAAATTGCTCTGAGAGACTCGTTGAGCACAATGTTACTGCATCTGAGTACCTCAATACAGCCAAGAAAACTGTCTTTGTTATTCATGGCTACAGACCAACGGGGTCTCCTCCAGCATGGCTAGGTGACATGATGGAGCTTTTACTGTCCTCAGAGGATATTAATCTCATTATAGTTGATTGGAATCGTGGTGCTACAACTGTGAATTACATGACTGCTGTGGAAAACTGCAGAAAAGTTGCAGAAATACTGAAGAACTATGTTGATGAGATGCTGGTAAGGCAGAGTGTTGTGCCTGTTCTGAATAAGTTCCAAGAGACTAGTTTAAGCGAGAATGGATATTTAAAATATGTCTAAAAAGAAGTCCAGTAAACAGTATCAAATGGTGTTCCTTTATAGAAGTATTTACTGAATTTACACGCAGTTATTACTGCATATCTCTAACTTCACCTGAGTTCTTATTTCCCTTTCACTGAAGTGTGTCTGAGAATGCATCTGATTTCTTTAGCTACAGGTCTTCTAGAGAGAGTGAATGCTGCAGTGGGGAGATGAAGGGAGAGATATTCAAATAATATGCAGCATTCAAATTTTACAAAGGCATTGCACTAGTCTTGTTACTATTAATCTAATATAATTAAATTTCATTTAAATGAAAAAGAAAACATTAACAGAGGTAGAAAAATTAATTCCATAATTATATAAACTTCTTGACTTTAGAGGGAGTTGCTGAAACAATAGTTGATGCCAATGGTCTTAACTGGACTTTTGATCTTTTGCTTGATGAAAGGAACAAAACATTATCGTCCTGTTTTTGCTGTTTATCACTTCCTTTCTTTCGTTCTCACCACTTCTTTTCTCAGCCATTCTCAGAAATTTTCATTGCTGTACAGTAAGAAAAGATTCATGTGGAATTTGAGCAAAAAAAAAATCTAACATTTGAGAAAGGCTGAGGTCAGAGAAGAGAAAGCCTATCAGAATCTGTCCTCTGGGACTAGATAGAGTGATGACAATTTGTAATTATGCCAGTAGATTTATTGATATGGAATTAAAAAAAAATAAAAAAATAGGACTATAAGAACAGCATCCAATCCAAAGTTGGTTAAAAAGGTGTGTTTTGCAAACTTCTTGACATGGATATTTGGTTAGTTGCTGGTTATAGATCTGCCCGGCAAAACAATGACAGCATGTGCAAGTCGTCATGACTTTCACACTTACAAGCTGTTGGGAGGCTTTTCTTAATTCATGTTACTATGTCAGATTCTGTGTGTCATCCCATCATTTTACAAGGATTCCAACAGGTCTGATGATACTGTTTCAGAGTTCTTCAATAGGTTTTTTTGGGTTTTTTTTGGTTATGGGTTGTTTTTTGGGTTTGTTTTTGGTTTTTTTTTGTTTGTTTTTTTTTGTTTGGTTTTTTTTAATACTGCTGTTTTGTAGAACGGGCATTTTAAGGCTTCCCTGCAGGTGTGTGTTTGGCACCATCATTCAGCACTTGTGTGGCAGAAGTATTTGCTAGTGGTACTATGCTTGTAATTTATTTTATTGGAATGATAAAGTAGGGGGAGTTTTTTTTTCCTAGTTCATAGTTTTGGTTCGTCTTTCTTAAATCTGATAAATGTTTTCCTCTTCCCTCCCCTGCTCCCCTTCTAACTAGTGTGATATTTCAGGAGAAATGTGACTCAAGCTTCCTTTTTACATTTTACTAGTTAAAGAATTTCACAATTACTACACTTTAACTAATATAGAATTGCACACTGAAAAAAAAAATTGCACTTTCCATTTGTTTTTATGGTGAGAAAGTTAGGCATATAACTGAGAGTAGTGACAAAAAGTGAAAACTAAACTACTGATTTCTGTTCAGTTAACTCTGTGTATGGTTGTGGCTTTGGTGTTTTCTTTTTTTCCCATGATAGATGCTTGGAGCTTCTCTTGACTCTGTGTATATGATTGGAGTTAGTCTTGGGGCTCATATAGCTGGTTTTGTTGGCCAGAAGTATAATGGCAAACTTGGCAGAATTACAGGTAAGTTTTTTTCATCCCAATACACATATTTTATTGTCCCTTTTTGTGCTATAGTTGCAAATCACATAGATGCTAGCACCGAAATATTGACAAATTCGAACTGACTGTTTAATAACATGCATGAGGAGAAAGGTATCCCTGGTAGAAGTTCAGGAAATTGTGAAAGTCTGCCTTCAGGACATAAATTACAGATTAAATTTTCCAACCTGTTTACCTCTAGTCTCTCAAATGAAAATTGAGTGCTGCATCTAAATGCCACTTAAGTTAAATGCTGTGCTACCTGAGTTTCTGAATAGTCGTGTTCTGGGGGTGAGAGCAGTTATATTGTGCATTTCATTTTTATGAAGTGCATAATAATTAGCACAACTAATTAGGAAAAGAGAGAAATTAACAGAGATGGGTTGTTCAGTCTTGTCATAGGAACCTTTGTTTTGCTTAGCAAGCTGAAGAGAAGAATTGTGCTGGGTTTTATTTTCATTTTTATGCCAGGAAAATTAAGTAATTGATGAATAATGGTCAAATGTTAGTATTTTATGTACCTGTACAGGAACAGAGGCCAAGATTTATAATGTTAGTGTTGTTTTCATTTAGGTCTTGATCCAGCAGGCCCTTCATTCACTCACGAGCCACCAGAGGGGAGACTGGACCGTTTTGATGCACAGTTTGTTGATGTAATTCATTCAGATACTGATGGTAATGGCATAGCCTTAACTTTCCTTTTTCAGCTTGAGGAAAGGCAGGAAAGTGAAAGAGAAGGGATAAGCTACTTCAGTAACTCCCAAAAAGAGCTGCAGAAGTGTATTTTGTGTTACTGTTAACATTCCTTTGCTGTTCTAATGTGTGTGAACACAGAAGCTGTGAGCACGTGATTATCACTGAATTAACCACTTCTGAGTCAGCCAGTTCAGCTGTATCACATTAGTACGCTAGAGAGCCACTGCTTAAAAATCTAAATCATGTTACTGTAAGGTTAAAATGAAGAACATTGTAAAGTCTGCTTGATCCGTGCTTTAACCCGGTTTAATTTTTTCCCTCAAAACCGTGAGTAAGCCTTTCAAACCTACCACACTTGTCGCATTATTTGCGTTGTTTCATATCAGTTTCTTTAACAATGTTAAAAATTAAGCATTTTACTGTGCAAATTTATGTGTGAGCTGCAAAATGCCAATACCAAGAACGTTCTGATTTTGGGAATAAGGATAATGTGTGGTAAAAAGGTCAGATTGAATTAAATCTTACTCATGGAATCTTACTTACAGGATAGGACAGATAGAGATTTTTCCACTTTGATACACTGCTTATATTAGTGTATTTTAGAATCCAATGTGCAAAAAAATGGAAAATCTTACTCTAATGGAAATTGTATTGTGAAAGAATTTTGGTTGCTGGAGAGAACATGAATTTCATAAATTCCTTTGTGTAAATAATGTCTCTGCTATGCCTGCTTCTGTTCTTTCCCTTTTGTGGCAGTAGGAATCTTACACAAATTTGTATACATTTTTTATATGGCATTTTTACTTACGTATACTTTTTCTTAAAAAAAGCCCCTGGATTTTAAGTCATCAGTATGACTCTGATTTGCAGATATCAAGACTGGTATAATCACAAAAATTTTCTGTAAGACCTCCATGTTACTTTGTAGTGAATGTAATGATAATTAGTTGAGTTCATAATTCTTTTTACGGTTTTTTGACTCATGATGTTTTTACTTTAGCACTAGGTTTCAAGAAACCTTTAGGAACCATTGATTTCTATCCAAATGGAGGAACAGATCAGCCTGGTTGTCCAAAAACAGTTTTCAGCGGTAAATAAGAATGTGTTTAATTAATGAGATGTGCTTGAGATCAAATCAAAAAAGGTTAAATTGAATTGAATGAACACTGCACATTTTGGGAAATACAGGAGCTGAAACAATGGTACTCTTTTCATCCCAAATCAAAATATGAGAAACAAAGACATTTTACATTGTTTTTTGAAATATGCATCTTCCTGTAGGCATACATATTCCCCCATATCATTAATATTCCACCTCAGCATGGTGGAATTATGTTATTATATTATATACACAATCTGCATGTCGTGATCATTATTTTTCTGCGGTTATATAAGGCTAGGCATGGGGGAATGTGTTTGTGTCCAACTGGTTTGGTCTGGATCACTTGCATATCATAGAATCAGATGGGTTGGAAAGGACCTCTGAGATCATCAAGTCCAACCCTTGATCCAACACCACCGCGGTTACCAGACTATGGCACTAAGTGCCACATCCAGCCTCATCTTGAAAACCTCCAGGGATGGAGAATCCACCACTTCCCTGGGCAGCCCATTCCAGTGGCTGATTACCCTCTCTGCAAAGAATTTCTTTCTGATATCTAACCTAAACCTCCCCTGGAACAGCTTAAGGCCATGACCTCTTGTCTTACTGCTGGTTGCCTGGGAGAAGAGACCAACCCCCACCTGGCTACAACCTCCTCTCAGGGAGTTGTAGAGAGTGATGAGGTCTTCCCTGAGCCTCCTCTTCTCCCAGCTAAACAACCCCAGCTCCCTCAGCCTCTCCTCATAGGACTTGTGCTCAAGTCCCTTCACCAGCCTGGTTGCTCTTCTCTGGACCTGCTCCAGCACCTCAATGTCCTTCCTGAGCTGAGGGGCCCAGAACTGGACACAGCACTCCAGGTGTGGCCTCACCAGTGCTGAATACAGGGGCAGAATCACTTCCCTGTTCCTGCTGCCACACTGCTCCTGATCCAGGCCAGGATACCACTGGCCTTCTTGGCCACCTGGGCGCACTCTGGCTCATGTTCAGCTTCCTGTCAAGAAGGACATATGACATGGAAGGCAAAGTTTCCAAGTCTTCACTGTGTCTTGGGTTCCTGCTGGCCAGCAATGAAGGCTTTGGACAGGTCCTTTGGGCTGTAGGATGGGAAATGTTTTAAGAGAAGAAGATCTTTTGCTGCAGAATTTTGCTCATTTCAGCCTCCATAAATTTTAGGCAAGGTTGCTGCTCATTATTTTTGTTTACTCTTTTTGGATATGTTTATTTCTGTATATGTTTCTTATTACTAGTCCACACGGTGCTGCTGCCAATTAGAGCTGCTGCAAAGGCATAGAGCTTCCACTTTTGTGTCTGTGAGCATGGGAGACTCAGCATCATCTTCATCTCTATAATTCCCATAGTTTGTTTTGTCAGGAGAGGAAGGAATTTATTACCCCAGACAACTAGAGGGAAGAGTCCCTAAAGTGTTCCTCATGGTAATTTTTGTGCCAAAACTGCCTGCACTGAATGCAAAAAGGCAAATTTTAACTCAGACTCATGCTTTATAACAAAAACTCTGTAAGTCTGATAGGATTTAGCAGACTGTTTCTTCTTCTGTAGACTTTTGTCTGTGTCTATAATATCCAAAATAGTCTCCAGTTTCTTCTTCTTGCGTGTGTGCATCCCCTCTACACTTGGTGTTCAACTAACCAGGGAGTAAAAGCACGGCTAACTAAGAATGACTTGGGAAAATGGGATTACTTGAGTAGGAGAGGTGAGAGGGAACAGCAGCAGTGGCTACAGGAAATTCTGGTGGGCTGAGCACCATTCAGGCTGAGCAGGGGATTCCTGGAGCCAGAGAAACCCAAATAACAGCTAAGAGACCTTTCAGGAACTGACCAGGTTTCAGCAGCTCTCTCAAGCTTATGCTAGTGTCGGGACAAGGGGCAATGTTTCAAACTGAAAGAGGAAAGGTTCAGATTAGATATTAGGAAGAAATTCTCCACTCAGAGGCTGGTAAAGCATAGGAACAGGTTGGCCAGAGAGATTGTAAATGCCCCATCCCTGGAAGTGTCCAAGGTCGGGTTGGACGGGGCTTGGAGCAACCTAGACTAGTGGAAGGTGTCCCTGCCCAAGGCAGGGAGGTTGGAATGAGATGATTTTTAAGGTCCCTTCCAACAGAAACCATAATATGATTCTACTTCTAGAGCAGTTTTTCTTCAGTAATAAAAATGATTACATATTTTCTTTTTTTTTTTTTCTTTCCTGAAGGACTTCAGTATTTTAAGTGTGACCATCAAAGAGCTGTTTTCCTTTTCTTATCATCTTTAAAAAGACAGTGTGACATAATAACATATCCTTGTGAGTCTTACTTGGATTACAAGAGAGGAAAATGTGTTGATTGTGATGCTTTCCAGCCGAAGTCCTGTCCAGTACTGGGTAAGTGTTGCAATATCTGCTCTGGGCTGGATGAGATTTTTTGGGAAATCCAGACTCACTTTTCCTGGAGCTATTCCAGTGATCTGCAGGATCATGTAGAGCCTGATCACGTCCAGAGCTGCCAACAGTTAAAGTAGTTTAAAGTTCATGGCTTTGTCCACTTTATAGTTATCTCTGTTAGGCACAGGTGCTGAATGTTCCTAATCTTTGATCATTATGCTTTCTGGATTGAAATGGGTTCACAGAGTTTCACCCTCTCCCCAGAGACTGCCTCTACTTAGATCGTCACTTCAGGCTTCCGAAGTGTGTTATGATCCCTAGAGCACCCGTGGGTTTCACTTAGGAATAATAATGTTTATAGCAACCTTAGGGATACTGTGACTCTTCTTTTGGAATCAAGTTTTGATTTGGAATGGGTTTTAGTTGTTTGGGGGTTTATTGCTCTTAGAGAGGATCTGGGGACAGTTTGAAAAGATCTACAATAGTGTGAGCATTTTCTAGTTGGCAGGGTTTTCTTAAGAATGAAATTGCAAAAATACTTAATAAGAAGTTAACTCTCAGTTTGTAATTTGTTGTTTTTAACATCCCCACGCTAGTATTTGCACCCTACCTTAGATTAGGTTCAAAGAAAAAAGCATAAATAGTGTAAATAGAATATATGTAGATACATACTATTTCATAATAAAACCCAACCAAAACAGGACCTTATAGTAGGGCAGTAAGACTCCAGGATTTCCCAGCACATGGATCTCAGCCGTGCCCGATGCACTTACGCAGAATACCCAAGCTAGGGGTGGAGAAATATTTCACCAGTCAGCTACCAACTTTATGTTTGTTTGGGTTCTTTTAAATCACTGTAAAAAAAATGTGGAGAAATGGCAGGCGGCTGAATCTGGGAACTGAGTGGAGAAGCAGCAGCCTTTTACTGCAGTCTTTCCTCCTTGCTGCCATGCTGTGGCAGCTCTGCAGCCTGGGACTAGCTCTCCTTGTCCAGTCGAGGTAGAGAAATCAAGAGGGAGAGAACATGATCATCCATTCTAGAAACAAGGACTGTTATCAAGCCCCAAACACAGTAACTGTAGAATTGTATAAAATCCTTTCTACATTAAATCCATAAGCTTAGGAGGTTTACTGACTATCTAACATTTTAATAAATATCTACCATTATAGACTAAATGGTTTAAAAGTATTTACTTTGGTGGTTCAAAGAATAAAGGAAAGATGTTCTGTATCTGTTCTCTGCAAATATGTGAGCTACCTTTTTTGGATTTGTTTTTATTAGCCCTGTAAGCACTATTTTTTGGAATTAGTACTCTAGAATAGATAGATAACCATTACAAAATGACAATTTTAGTGATACTAATATATTAGAGGAGTAAAATACTTGCATAATACATTCTGTTGTACTCAGGCGATTCCCATGTTTTCCAAGTCAATTTTCTTTCTCAGAGAATATATAAGAAAATTAAAGCCAAATTTATCACTTTGGATTAGATTCTTTTTTGTAATTATATGTGTATCATGATTTTGCTAAATGTCTGAAATGAAATATTTAAACTTTGGATTTCAGGTTATCATGCTGATAGATGGAAAAAATGGTTAATAGCAAATAATTCACCAACGAAAGCTTATTTTGATACCTCGGACCAAGACCCATTCTGCAGTGAGTGACTGAATACACACATAAAAAAAACTCTTCACAAAAAGTTATGGCCGTTGTTTGTTAGGTGATCTGGAGGGAAAGTGTGTTAGAAGTAGGAAGTTAGTGTCAGCCACTTTGTAAAATGGGGTAAAAAAACATTAGAATGAAGGGGCAGCCCACAGGCTGGAGGAAGAAGAAAAAGAAGGAGGATTGTGGCAGAAGAGTAAGTAGCACTACATGAACTGAGAAATGTGACTTCAAAAGTAATGGGATGGACTGCCAAGAGGAAGAAGAAAGCCAGAAAATAGGAATCAAGTGACAGGGAAAAAGCTGGTCTGAGAGAACCTGCTTAGGTGAGATTAGTGCTGCCATTTTCAGAGAGCAGAAATGGGAAGTGAGACTGGCCTGGGTGGGGGTCAAAAAAGGGACCCCTCTGTGTTCCACACGAAGAGGAGATCAGGAGGTCACCCTACAGTCAACTAAAGGTACTCCATGGCTCACCAGAAGTAAATCAGTGGAGGGAAAACTTAGCTAGTGGCTTCAGGGTTATACTCTGTGGGAAAGAACTCTTCTGGCATGGGCTTTAGCTGCAACAGTTTAGGTATCTACCTATCTGTGTAGAGGTCCAGTTTAGATTCTCGTCCGATTTCTGTTTGTATTAAAAGCCTTTACCACCATAAGCAAGTGTTAGCACACACTTCTGATTGGTTATGCTCAAGGTCCTTTGATTTGGGGTATGGGGATAGGCTTACAAGGAGTTCATGTGAAATGAGGTTTTTCCATTAGCTTTTTCCATCATCTTGTCAAGTTTTGTGATGAGGGACACATGGTGTTATCAGTGCTCGGTCATGTCACTGTTTCTTCCAAGGGAGTGAGGAGAGGTGAATGAAGATGTGATGGATTTTTTTTACTGCAGTCTACATAAAATTTATGTAAAATAAGTCCTATTCTGTGTGTCTTTCAGCTCAACCCAAACCTGCTACTGCTGTTCTCCCCTGCTCCAGTCTGCCTGGGCTTTGCTCTCAAGGCTGCACAGGCTGCTAGGTCTGGCTCCTCATTCATTCTAGCAGCAGAAAAAGACTGCTTTGCTTTCACTTTTATAGATATTAAAATCTGGGCATTCATCAGAAATCTAACCAGGCAGAATCCTGGTGGGGGAAAAGACAGAGTACGTTGCTGAAGGAAAAGAAATATTCTGGGGTGGGTGTGGTAGAAGAGGGAAAAGAGGGGGAGAAATATTATCAGACATAGGAGGAGGAACAGAATGAGAAATATTGTAATGACGGCATAAATATAAGGGAAAATGTGCAAAGTCAAGAAGTAAAATTATTCAACTAAACCAGCCTGACAAAGAGAGTATTGATTAATTAAATCCTAAGAATTACCTTAGATATTTGGTAACCTGAGGAAATGGAATAAACAAGAGCTCTTAAAAAGAAGTGAAACAGTAAGCCTGAGCAGGACAAGCTTTTCACACAAGGTGAAGCTTGGCCTTTTAGGAGAAAATGTTAAAAGCAACATACCAAAAAAAAAAAAAAAAAGAAGTTTTAATTGTGCGTACTATGGGAGAAGTAAAGGTATCTTTCCTCTGGATAGCAATAGCACAGTTACAGTATTTTTGATGGTTACAGAGGTGTGGTGGAAAGCCAGGACATGTTTCTGAGGGCACAGTGGAGCAGGTCAGCTGCTTCCCAGGTACCCAGCCTGTTTTCCTGAGGCTGTGGTCCTTCCAGAGTAGGGGGAACTAGTCACGGAGTGTAAGAAAGCTCTCCAGATCCCTCTTTTTCTCAGGCTTCCCCTCAATTTCTTCTAGAATCCACACAGACGTTTTGGCAGGTTGACTTCTCTGAGGAAGTCCTCCCTCTTGGAGGACCTGTCCTGCCAAGCAAGGCATGGGAATGCCTTCAGCTTTTACCTGCTGATTAATCAGCTCACCCAAGTAACTGCCCACTCTGCCCACACACAAAGCTGCTGCCAATGCTGTTCTTCCCCTCTGCCTGACAACGTACCTCAGCTGTTTTCTGAATATGTCACTTTTGTGGGTGATGTGAGAGCGTTGCTACACTGACAGCTCAAACATCTCCTCTCTGCCAAAACCTGAAGGTGATAGTTAGGGCTTGATTTTGTAGTTTTTCCTTAGGCAGGTCAACTCTTCCTGCTAATTTTGCTGATAGCTTTCTGATGCGCATCCTGTCCATGCAAGAACTGGAGGAAACAATACAATAATTATACAGAAATCCAAGTAGCCATTTGGTAGAAGCTGATTTCTATCAATAGCTTTCTTATTCTCCTTTATACTGGTAGATTAAAAGCAGAGTCACTATTCCTATCGTCAGCCAGTGGATACTTTTAACAGGATGGTAATAACAACTGTATGCTGTTGAGGTCATTCTTTGACTTTCATGATTTTCTATTTCTTTCTGCAGTGTACAACTACTTACTGGACATTACTACTTGGAATAAAAGCAATAGGAGAGGTTTCATTAAAGTTAAAATAACAGACCATGCTGGAAACACAGTAGAATCAGAGACGAATAGGTATGTTGTGCTTTGCCTTTAAAACTATTTTCTCACTTTATAGGACTAATTTTATGAGTTTCCTAAACCTTTTAACTTGTCAACTTGTCAGTTGAAAAAGTGTCATGAGGTTGTTAACACCTGTCCGTGGCACCTTTTCCTGGATATGGCTCAGGGTGAGAGACAATCCTTCTAATACTGAAATGGTCCTTTCCCAGGTCCTTGTATGGAACTGGTTTGAATCCAGTTCTAGCTGTCCTTGTTCTGAATGCTCGAAGTTCATACATCTTGCAAGATTTCTGATCTTGTTAATAATGCTTAACAACAATGAATATTACTCAGCTAACAAAAACCTGACTAGAAATAATATTTTTCTTTAGTGAAGCTTCAACATTTCAGCAATACAAGAGAGTCAAAATACTAACTGGATTTTACCAAGACATTGGAAAAATATCGAAAATTTCCTTGACCTTTTCTACAAAGACTTTAATAGGCCCAAAACACAAGCTTAGGATTCTCCAGATGACCCTGACATCTCTTAATAACCCAGAAAGGTAAGTGTTTGTCATGTGTTAAACTTGGATAATCAACTAAACTGGGATATATCCTCAGCAATGTGTATTTCTCTGTATTGATTGTTTTTTAATTGCGTATTCCTAAGTGCATGAATATTCTTCTCATCCTACTGATGATCAAATTTGTCCTGTGGAAGAGCTGCTCTGTACATTAACATTTAGTGCACAGCACCCCTATACTTGCAGGTGTCCCACACGCTGCTTGTCACTGCAGGCTGCTGCTGCTGTCTGCTCACAACGTGCTCTCAAGGACCAGCCTGACTCACACCTGCATGGTTAACTTCTTCTCCATAAGATAAATCCTATTAAGCACTTTCCTGATTTTTACTCGTGTGTCTGCACATGTCAGGTATGAAATGGAACCCTTCAGTGGCTGCATGGCTGGAACAGGTTTTTTTGTCTTGGTGCTGAAGGTAAAGACTTTCTAAGACCAGAGCACAGTCTATATCTACTTACACTTAAAATTAAATGATCTGCATTTTTTTTTTGTAATGGAAGCTTTTATTAATTATTTCTGGTTTAGAATATTATGTTAATTTTTTAAATCTCCAGAGTCACTTGTATGGTAGCACTATCAATGAAATTTTGTATTTGCATCTTGTGAAAACAGCATATTACATGGAATAGATAAGAAACATCCAGGAGTAGCAAGTGTGCTTTACTTGAGAGTTGTTAATTTGTTTCTTATGAATGGAAGATTTAAGAAAGTCAGAATTTAAAACAAAACCCTGAAAATGGTTATCAAATAAGTATTGAGTGAGAATAATATTACAACACAAGTAAGTCTTAAGTCAATATATTTTGTTAACTTGAGATATAACTTTTAAGGCTTTTTGATGTGATGTGTGATGATAATCTAGTAGAAACTGGGTATTGATACTTTGTAAAAATTATGAAACCTTGATATATTAATCTACTATTTTATATTTATGGAGAAAGGGGAGGAAATGGATGGGAGAGACTTAGGAAGAAACAAAACACTCAGTAATCAAAATAGTAGTCTGGAATGTATATATACTTGACTTTATTAACTTGTTGAAGGTCATAAGTCTAAAGCTCTCAGTGAACTGGCATGCTTTATTTAAAAGCATTTGGTGATTAGAGATAGTCCAAGTTCTAAATCACGTTTCAATTTTACTTCTCAGTCTAATGGTGATAAATCAGAAGATATATTTCATGTAAGCCTGTCAGCATTTGGGACTTCTTCAGATAATGATCTAGCAAATAAGAAAGGTTTCCAGTGAACAGCCCTTATTGGGTTTGAGTTTTCATTCCTGTTAGTCTGACTCTTGTTAGTTTAAAAGTAAAATGCTCTTGATACGCTGTAATATAGGATCCACTGAAGTCCTACACATGGAGCCTCATCAGATTGCAGTCATATCAACATGTTAAATACTTTTAGATAGCAATGAAAAGGAGTGTGTTGAATCAGAACTATTGGTTGGCATAATTACATAATTGTTCATTGTAATTATAATTATCTGTATTTACCTTAGTTTCATGTAATTATAACAATTACTTGAGTACAGGATGATCAACTGGAAATTACATTGAAAATATTTAAATTATTCAAAAGAAAGTAATAGGTAAAAACCAGGGGACAGGTGCAGGGATAAAAGACAATAGGATTCTCTGTCTTTCCCAGATATAGGTTAATAGCAAACTGTGGGAGTTTGGGGAATATCACTGACAATTGTCTGCTAGGCTGACTATCCACTATCCACACAGATGGTCTGTGAATTTGGAAGTGCTAAAAGATACGTACAATTTTCAGACTCTTCTGGACTCTGAGATTAATCTTTTCTGCTCTCCCATGAAACCAGAAAGCTTTGCTAGCCTGTGCATGTACAGATGTCAGCTGTGCCAAAGAGCTTATGGTCCTGTCAGTCAGCTCAAACTCAATTGATGGGGAAGGTGAATGTCTCAGAGATGCCGAGCCCAGACACCTTTGGGTTTTTTAACCTAAATGAGAACAGTGGTAATAAAAAAGACCTCACTCATACTTCTTTTTAACGAGAGTGTGGAATGCCCACGTGTTTTAGCAGACAGCAGAGAAGCCACATGGGGTGAGGGATTATGAAAGCCTCACCTCACTAAAACATTATTAGTGTTTTGCTGCTTGCTCAGGGCTGCTCTCCTATAAGGCATTCTTGGTACTCAATAACCACAAGCTGAGATGGATTGCACTTCAAATGAGATACAATATGTTGGAAACCATATGCTTTTATTTCTATAATTCATCATTATGGTTTGCCCAGGTATTTTGTCCCCTGTGGCTAGATAAAAATAATACTACAAAAATAATATAATAGTAAACCATTAAATTCAAATCAAAACGAATTGTGCATGAAGGACTGGATGAAATTCTATTTCACTGTAGGCTACACCCCAGACTGAGGCTGGGTATTGTGTGTTATAACCACATCTGTGAATTCAGAGCAATGGAGAGGATAATTCTAAATAAAATAAGTATCATGGCTTGTATGCCCTTAGAGATGCCATCAGAGGGTATAGCAGTCGCTTGCTTGTTCAAACCATCTCTCAAAATTCATCTATAGTAGTGCATGAAGGGCAGAACTGTGACCTACCTCTGCCCTAAAAGGCGTTGCATCTATTTTGGCCTCAAAAAGTGAGATTTTGTGTATCCGTGACTACCTTTGTGACCTCTTTGTGTGTTTGTGTAGTATTATCCAGTTCTGGGTTTTCTAGGTGTTTAGAAGACAGATTACTCTCTTGCATTAAACTTTCTCAAGCACGCTGTCATAGCAAGGGAAAGAGAAAATATTATGATGCAGTTTTCTACTTTCCTCTGTGAAATGAAAGTAGAGACACTTTCCTACCTCAGGAACTTAAAATAAATTATTCAGGCCCAGTGTTAACACAAAATGTTCAGATTTTGTGCCATGGTGCTAAAGGGTTATTCTGAATGCAGATTAATAGCTTTAATGGATGAAAAGTTGCACATTCATACTTAAGACTAGTGTGATACACTCCTTACTCCTGCCACTTTGCACCATCCAGCTGATGTATGGTTGTTTCTCATAGTCTGGCAAAACTACTCTAGAGTTGCATAAAATAGGGTGTAAACTCAGACAAGAAGACACTTCTTCTTCCAAGTACCATCTCTGAGAGCTGGTAAATACTGGAGGTTTAACAATTCAAATATGGGAATATTTTTCTGTTAACGTTAACTTTTTCTGTTGTGTAATTTTTTTGTTGTCTTTTTCTCCTTTTGTAGGTTGCAGCTGTGCAGATATGATATTGTACTGATGGAGAACACTGAACTGACCTTCAAACCTATCCCTTGCTCTGAGAAGGGTACATGAAGAGAGAGCTACTACTAACTTAATTTCTCTTACAGCAGTGACATTTTGATGCTTCCTCAGGATAAAGACTGCAATTGGAAAGGAAATGAGATAAGCTAGATTTATTTTTAAGTCTACGTGGTAATATGCATTACTTGCTTTGAGTGCCTTAGGCTGAAATTAATTGAAAAGTTCAGACATGTATGTGTTTGGGAAATTATTTGAATAAAGTAAATGCATCATGGTGGAGAACATACAATGGTCTGTTCATCATTATTTGTTAGCAGTGAAGCAACTACTGAATTAAATATGAATTATCTGCATAATCCTGGCACATTATTTGTCTTACATATATTTCATTATTTATTATTTGTAATGGCTTCTACATGGAAACATAATTATGTGTCTACTAAGTGCATTTAATATACTGCACATGTGATCTACAGATCTAAGACACAACAGTTTTGCTGTGCTCTGTTCATTGGATAAATGAATTTGCATTTTCTCATTATGTAATGTCTCAGTCTGAGAACTGCAACAATAACATTTCTGAGCACATATGTAAATTTTTCTATTTAAATCAGTTGTCTTTATGCCATTGTAGATGAATGTTATTGCAACATTCAGCTTTATTTTTTTATGAAAGCTACAGATGGCAGAGAGTTGTTTGAGATACGTTTTGAACAGAATAACTTAAAGGTGAAATAAATGCATTTCATTTTTGTTTCTGGTTGGGCCTCTTGGAATTAGAGGTGCTGCTCAGCTTGGGATAGATGACAGCTTTTCACCTACTGAGATGTGAAGAGGAATTAATGCTACATAAAGATTTTCTCCTTCAGTTCAGAAAAATGTTTTCCAGTCCCATATTGCCTTTCCTGGTGGAACTGACTGAAGAACAGACAGGTGTATTTTTCTTCTCTAAGGCTGTTGTATTTAACATTGGTTTCTCATGTGGAGGAATGACATCAGCCTTTTCCTGTCTTTCCTGTGGCCCTGCTGTCCCTGCTCTTGACAGCAATACTTGGTTTGAACCTTTTAAACAATTTCATCTGAATGTCAATGGAAAGGGATGTCCAAAACTTCTGAATTGTAAGTTTTATTGGAAGTCACCAGCTGGGTTATAGGGAGGCTGGAAGACAGTGTCCTGAGGAAGGGAAAGCAAGTTTTCACAGCAAGAGGAAGCTCCAGCATTCTGGTCAGCACAGGCAAAGGTCTGAACCAGCCACTGCACATGCTTTTACTTATCTAGATAGAACAAAAAAGAACAGAATCATGGACAGACATGCTCATGGACTGACTTTTTTAAAAGGAATATTGATTCCATAGGGATGGTAATTGCACTACCACAGGTTTTCTCAGGTGGTGTCTTACTCAGCTTTATCATTTTATTGTATACATCTTTGTTCCTTTTCTCTGGGAGAGTCATTAGGAGACAAACAGCAAAAGATGTTTCTGTCTGCTTATATGCACGTATATGGAGGGGTGTTTTGGTTTTTTTTTAATTTCTCCTACCTTCTGCTTTTTGAAACTGCTGTTACTCTGCCTGTTTCATTCTGCAGGTTTTTGTCAAGCCTTTCTCTTGCCAACTCTAGTTTTCCCTTTACAGGTCTCCGAACCTCCTTTCTTTCATCATCTTGCCTCCAAACACCTATTTCTTATATCCCTTTAAAAAGGACAGAGACCTGAGACTAAATTTCAAGTGTCTAGAACTAGAATCTTTCAATGCGTGGCAAAGATGTTCAGCCATAGAAATGTATCAGATGCACTCTTAAGTTTCCTTTTGCGGTTGCTTTCTAAAAATTCTCTAAAGTTTTATATCTTTGTATGTTTTAAAAAATACGTATTTTTAATGTTTTATGTTCTTGGGGTTTTTTTCATTGATTTTATGTCCTGAAATACTGAAATACAGAAGTATTACTGTGTTTTTGACAATAACCCTTTTATTTTGGTTGAGATATTCAATTGCAAGTTAATATATGGAAAAAAAAATTAATGAAATTGTACTAGCTCTAAATTGGCAGCATAGAGGGTAGATACACTGCTCTTTCCAGTAATGGAACTGAGTGCTTGCTTATTACTGCAGCTATTATTGATGTAACTGTCAAACAAGTGGGGTTTTTCTCCCTATTTTGTAGATTGTTGACCCATACAAGCTTGACTTTCAACAGCTTACTCTATTTAAAGACAGACACAAATAAAAGTGTACCTCCTGAGGCTGGCATTTGCACTATAGACTATATCCTTTGCCATTTACTTGCTTCCGAGTTTGGGATGGAGCTCTGGTCACGCAGCTCTTGGAAAGGAGAATTTGCACTAATACTTGCTTTTAGGCAATGGTTGGAACTTACATACACCAGACTACTCACCTCCTGCATCCTTTATGTGAACATGCTGGCAAAATGGTGCCTACGCAAGCAGTCAGGACATACCGAGTTGTGGGGTTGAGCATGAGACACAAGCAAGACAATGTGCAGTAAGACAAGTAAGACAAGTAAGGGACAATGTGCACAACCGAGGGCTGAGGTACCCTCCTAGAGTTTTTCTGTTACGAGTGGGAGGAAAATAGGTGAGGTAAGGTGCTGCTGAAAAGTTGCAGGGAGGCACACAGACATGACCAAGTGTTGCTCAGTGGTGTGGTATCAAGGAAATAATAATATTTTCCCACATTTTAAACATCCTATGAAAAAAAGAAATAGGTGATTTTTTTTTGCCTCGATTTTGAGAAGCTTTGGGTAAAAAGGAAGGAAGCATTGGGGCCGTTAACGGAGGTTCCAATAAACAACGTGAGGCAGAAGGAAACTTTCCTTTTCTAATTTCCAACTTTAGTTGGTAATTTCCATTTCGTAAGAAGGACTGTTCCAGGCAGTACATTTCCAGAACATAATTGCACTTCTCAAGTGGCTGAGCACTTGGACTGTAGCCTTGTGTCTCCCAGCACCACCGAAATGGGCTGTAATTGTTCGGAAATGCAGTGCTTTCTATGGCTCAGTGCCACATGCTACTTTGTACTAATTGTGTCAGCTCCCTCAGACTCAGCAGAAGATGCCACAGTCAGGCAGAAAATTAAGTCAGTTAGAAAATGAAAATCTTCCAGGGAGTTCCCTGTTCTGAAGCAAGAGGTGATGGCAGTTCAGTGGATCAAACTTCTGCATCAGAGCTGGACAGAGGCTGGACTCAGTGCAGTTCTGTTTGTGCATTTGCTGTCAGAGTACAAAATACCCACTAGCATTTTTTCACTGGGGAAATCCAAAATGGCCTGAAAACCCAAAGTCAATTTCCTTTAAAAAAATCTTAAATGGAGAAATAGGTAATTTCAGAATAGTTTGACTTTGAAATTAAATATTTGCTCTATACAAGTGCCCTAAATGCTCCAATTTTTCTCTTGGTTCAGTATTTGGCAATAAGCCCTGGCCTGCTGGGTGGCCTGGTGATGCCTTTGGGCTTTGGTTTTCTCACCTGTAAAATGTAAAATTGTCCAGTCAGGAAACACTTCCCGATTTGTAATGATAAATTTTGTTAACTTTATTTTAAAAATTTGCTTGTATCTAGTTTGTTAAACAGTAAGGAACAATCTCTGAACATGTGAAAAAAGATATATCCTACGAGTGAATGTAGACTCTGTAATTAACCATTGCATTGTAGTAATACCAAAGGGATCTCATTAGTATTTACTTATAGTAATGAACTCTGAGTTGTTTCCATCAAACGCAACAAGCTTGAGAGATTTAATGCTGTGTTTATATTTAGTGTTTTGTCACAGCGAGATTAAATTGTTAAGGGACAGATTTATAAAACTCATACAAACTTGTTTTTCCCGTGTTTGTGTTAGATCTGATCAGTATTTGATAAATTCATCTTTCATTTTAACTACTCTGCTTTGAATGACATGACAGTGAGGATATGTCCAGAAACTCACCAAGCACTAGGAGTCACTGGAGCAAGCAGGAGCCTACTTAGATAAAAGATGACGAATACAATACAGGAGATGTTCACTCTCTTAATTTACAATAGGTTTAAATGCTCCAGATTAAAGATATGTAGGACAAGACCATTTGCTAGTTTAATTCGGGATGGCTTTATTGATTTCAGTGATGCTGTATACAGTTAAGGCTGTGGTTTATGATCTCTGCCTTGGATAAGGATTGATTTCACATTGGAATTAGTTATTTGTATAAGGTGAAGTGCAGATACATGATGGCAGAATTAATGGCTAAGTTTATATGCAGCTAAGTGGAAAGCAATTTAATAAGGAAATGCTGTAAAAAGGTCAGGTATCTTTTTAGGAAGAAAAAAGTACTGTAAAAACATCTGCTCTTTTATGCGACTTTTGTAAATAGAGTTATAGGTTGCTTCAAAAGGAGCATTTCAGGGTTGTTAATAACCACATGAGGCAATAATATCCAGAGGGAAAGTGATGGGCCAATACAGTGCA
Organism: Oxyruncus cristatus; assembly: GCA_013399855.1. Lineage (NCBI taxonomy): Eukaryota > Metazoa > Chordata > Aves > Passeriformes > Cotingidae > Oxyruncus > Oxyruncus cristatus. The sequence goes on along the minus strand of VXAY01001556.1, from coordinate 152,956 downwards.
GCTTGTACGAGTGAAGAAGGAAGGATTCAGACATGGGGCCCTAAAGAGGTGCTAAAACAGGATAAGTCCACAGTCAACTTCTGCATTTGACAGCTGCCACTGACAGCACTCAGTGGGTACTTATTTTTGAACTGTGAAGTTTCCAGTGTTTCTTCTAAGCATATTCAGAATTGGACTAAGACTTACTGTGGTAGAGAAAGTACAGACTATCCCAGCATGGGGAGCACTTGATGGGAGAGGGACCCTTGGGCGACAGGCCTTACTGCAGGGGCTGATGAAATGGTGAGTATGTAAAATGGGCTAACTCTTAAAGTCTGTGTTCAGTTGTTCTGAATTGCAACTGAACTGTCTGTCCTTTCTCAAAAGATAAGAAGCAGCCTGCATGCCCAGTGCCACAGAGCTCCAGGATTCGCTGCAGCTGCCAAGGAAGCTCTACACTGTGGCATCAAAATCCAGTTTTAGTTTCAGCTCTTGCGTCCTTCTGTGTACTGTAGGAGTGCAGGAGAGAAACACTGATTAAGAGCCTTATGACCTAAAAGGATGTCCCTTTATAACCTTTTAGAGAAGCTCAGCTCTTAGGTCCTCGACTTGCTGTGGCTTCAGTGCAGATGGAAACAGAGGGTGAGGCCATGAGGAAGCACAGCCCAGGAGGAAAGGATTGGTAGCCCTAACCATTGACGTGAGACTGGATTACTCACCATATGCTCTAGCTTTAACGAGTCCTTGGACCCACTGTTCTGGTCCCACTGCCTGACTCCCCAGTACTGATCAGAGTGCATTAGGTGTGCTCCTGAAAAGCATCTTTCAACTTAATTTCATTTGAAAGCAACCCACTCTGCACGCTCTGAGAACATTCTGCAGTGTGAACTGGGATGTGGTAAGTCAGGATGGTCCTGATTCAAATGAAAAGGCTTATGCATATTCTGCCAAGCTGCTGTGGATAAAGGTGTCCATACAATGGGTATATCCAAAAAATGGGAAGATGACACCTGTTTAAAAAGTGGAAGAGTGACATGTGACACCTGTAGCAGTTAATATTCCTACCATAGCTTAGAATACCAGACATTCACTTGCTTACTGATTGACTGTTTGAATATGGAGAGGTGGTGATTTTTATCGTGTTTATCAACCATATGCAGTTTACACATTAATTGCATACTGTATTTAACCTATGTTTCTTATATTGTTTGGAATATGAGTGTAAGGAAAAGGGATAATGGTCCTACTGATGCAATGCACTGAAAACAAAAGGACAAACTATAAATGGAGATTAGAAAAATGTGTTAAGATTTTAGAAGAAATTAAAAAGTTGTCAGAAGAGGGCAGCCTTTTCACATAAACTATAAACCAACAACAATTTAGAAAATATCTGAAATTATTCCTTTCACTACAGTTAAACATGCCAGTGTGGGGTTAACCTTGTTAAGAAAACTGGAACATGCAGAGAACTTGATCACAACAAGAATGCTTCTCTTTTGTGCTGTCTTCAAAGGGCAGATGACTGGCTTTGTAGCAGTGTTTTTTTCCTGTTATGTTCAGACAATAGAGTTAGAAATGATTGTAAGGTGAGTCAACAAAGGGGAATGCAATCATCCTTCTTTTTATTTTTATTTATAGTTAAAGAGAAATGAACTTTGGGTATTAAGGGTAAAATAAGCTTGCTTAAATATTCCAGAGGTAAGCCAATTTTTAGCTTAAGAATGAACAAAGAACTAGAAAATTAAATGAATGATGCTTTAAAAATGTATTCTTAATCATATCAATCTGTCTCAGTATTTATTCAAATACAATATGTAGTTATGAAGACTGTTTCAAATAGTGAAATTTATGTCATAAACAGTTGGCAAACTACACTGGTTTCTTACAGAACTCGTTGCAGTCAGACTCATTTACAACTAGTCTGTAACTATTCCAGTGAATTTAACACTGCCGTGGAAAACGCACTGCTAAAATTTGAATGAACATAATTTTTAAACTGATAAAGAGATTATGAAGTTGTGTTTGTTTTAAGTTCTGATTCCTGAAAGGAAGGAGTAGCCCTGTGGCTATGCCTCTTTGCGGGAAATTAGCTTGTAGTAGGGCAGGAGCTCCAAAGGTGAGGGCAGGGGAGGTCAGCTATCTGGAGTGGGAATTTGGTCTTGGCACAGGGCTGAGTGAGGACTCAGTTTCAGTGAATGAAGGTTTTAGACCTTGATTCAGTAAAGCACTTAAACACCAGGTGATTTAAGTGATTGGTTGAGATGAGAATTGAGTAAGCACTGTAACAGAAGCCTACCTAATTGCAGTCTCAAGCAATTAAGAGTTTTTTACTCAAAGTTTATCTTAGCACTCAAAAACATCATAAAATATTTAGCTTGTGTATAATATGCATATTACTCCATTATTCCAAGTAAGAGGCAAACACATGGCATAAGGAAGGAACAAAGGGTGTCTTAAGGCTCTGCTGATCTTTTCCCTCCCATCCATTTACTCCGTGCTCGTAGATGCTTTTAGTCTGTGGTTTCCAACCTTCAGACAAGTCTAAGGGGAAGGCAGAGAGTTAATCATAGCATGGCATACTGCTCAACATGAGGTGCATGCACTGTCATGTATGGGATGCCAAGACATACCTCTGTGCTTATAAAATATAACAAGACATATTCACTGAATGCAGAGGAGATGGGGTTTTAGGTTTTTTTCTATCCAAAACAATTCTTTCACTTTACAGCCCTTGATTTTCAGCTGATTTTCCTTAAAGGAACAGAGGGCTGTATGAAAGGTATCAGGAACTGTGCTTATGGTTTGAAGGTGTAGCAGTAGGTGTAATGCGTATTATCATATTTTAAGACAGCTGAATTTTGGATATTTCCCAATGTTTTGACTAGCAAAACACATGGGATCCTGATAGGTCCACATTATTGAAGAGGCACACATAAATTGGAATTTTTCCAGAAAAAGCAAGACTCTGTCTATCTGTTAAGATGTTTCCTTCTGAGCCTCGTTAAAGGTAGCAGACTTGTCTATGCGTATGCCTGTGTGGTGGGTTGACCCTGACTGGGAGCCAGGTGCCCACCAAAGTTGCTCTGTCACTCCTCTCCTCAACTGGACAGGGAAGAGAAAACAAAATGAAAGGCTCATGGGTTGAGATAAGGGCAGTGAGAATTCACTCACCAGTTACTGTCATGTGTAAAACAGACTTGACTTGGGGAAATTATTTGAATTTATTACCAATCAAATCAGAGTACTGGAATGAGAAATAAACGCAAATCCTATAAACCCTCTTCTGTCCCTTCTTCTAGGCTTAACTTCACTCTCAAATTCTCTGCCTCCTCCACGCAGCAGGACAGGGGAAAGGGGAACAGGGGCTCGGGTCAGTTAATCACACTTTGTCTGTGCCACTCCTTCATCCACAGCAGAAGAACTCACACTCTTCCCCTACTCCAGTGTGGGGTCTCTCCCATGGCAGGCAGTCCTACATGAACATCTTCAATGTGAGTCCTTCCCACAGGCTGCAGTTCTTCACAAATCACTCTGCAGTGGGTCCTCCACAGAGTACCAAGTCCTGCCAGCAAACCTGCTCTGTCGCTGGCTCCTCTTTCCCTGTGGCCACTGGTCCTGCCAGGAGTCTGCTCCAGTGTGAGCTTCCTGCAGGGTCACAGCCTTCTTTCAGGCATCCACCAGCTCTGGTGTGGAGTCCTCCACGGGCTGCAGGTGGACCTCTGCTCCACCATGGGCCTCCATGGATTGCAGGGGCACAGCTGCCTCACCGCGGGCTGCACCACGGGCTGCAGGGGAATCTCTGCTCCAGTGCTTGGAGCACCTCCTCCCACCCCTTATTCACTGACCTCGGTGCCTCCAGGGCTGTTTCTCTCACATATTCTCACTCCTCTCCCCGGGATGCAAATACGCAGGGTGTTTCCCCTCACACCCTGCCTTCTTAAATCCTGTTATCCCAGAAGCTCTCCGGCTGTCACTGAAGAGCTTGGCTGTGGCCGGTGGTGGGTCCATCTTGGAGCCGCCTGGCATTGGCTCTGTCGGACATGGGGGAAGCTTCTGGTAGCTTCTCCCAGAAGCCACCCCTGTAGCCTCCCTGCTACCAAAACTTTGCTCTGCAAAGAGAGAGAAATAGAGAAAAATGTAGGAAGTCTTTCAGAAGGAGATACGGGCAAAATAAGGACAAAAACAAGCTCTGGGACGTGCTCAGGGTAAAGGAGAGAGGTTTGTGGGTATGGTCTTACCTGGAAAAAGAACTTTGAATTGCTAAAAACTACTTGTCCACTGGGTGGACTTTGTTCATAGAACAGTTCTCTGCCAGGCTGAGCCAAATGGGGTTTGTTCTAGTTCAGAGGAGTCAGTTTTAAAATCAGAGCTGGATCCTGAGCTCTCAGCTGGAAAACTGCAGCTCTCCATGCTGGTACACTTTTTCTGGGAGCCATGCCACCCAAACTTGGCTCAGCAGTCAGCTCCTCCTTCTCCTGCCCACTCAAGCACAGAACAAGTCCCCATCACTGGAACTTTCTGTGACTATGGCAGCTCTCCCATTCTTGCATCTCCCTCCAGCAGTGACTTTTCCTCCCGACAAAAACAACCCACAGGACCACAAATGTTAATCTACTGCTCTGTTCTTAAAGGTGATGCTCAGTGGCGGAATAACCTCGGTGTTTAAAAACCAGAAGTGTCCACCGTGCAAAAACAGTCCCACTGAACAATAACATTATTGATGCTCTTCAAAGTGCAAAGACTGAAAAGAGAAAAAATGAAGCATTACAAAATCTACTCCTGAAGGGCTTTTGGGTTGCAGCTGAAGGACTGGAACTGTGTCATAGCTAGTGCCAATCCTCCTCACTTTGTGTCTTCTCTGCATGCTATGCTGAAAGCTCCAAGTTTGTTAGGTTGCAAGGTATTGTGCTTTGGTTTTGTTTACTGTGTCTTGAAGCAGTCAGCAGAGTCAGTGGAAAGATTCCTGGTCATTGCAACGGGCTAGGATCAGGCTCACATGCCCAGCCCCCCCAAAAATCAAACCAAAAAAACAGAGAAAACAAGTGATTAGATCAACATCAAATCTGAAGCCAATGAAGGACAAAAAAAAAAAAAAAATCTATAAACGCTTATCTACATCAGGTGCAATATTAATGAAACTTTGAAAATGCAATCCATTTTAAAAAAGTGAATGTAACTAGAGCTCTTTCTGTAGTTTTATCCATTATCTGCAGGGCGATAAACATTGCGCTTGGTTTCTGTCTCATGCAAGACTTTGAAGAAGCGATAATGCTTTCGGGCATACAAATCACTAGAAAAAAGATCCAAGATTGAATATAATAAGCTTGAAATGATTTTCAAGATGGAGATGCAGATTTTGCCCACAGCGTTAATATATTGCAGCTTGGCATCTCTAAAATATAGCTGTGAAGAATGCTGTGAACCTGCTAATTAATAAGACTCTTTTCCTCAGACATTTCATTAACCTAAACTTTCTAGTTTACTGTAGATTGAATGCATGCATGCATGCCTGTTTTTAACCTTTGCACAATGGCTTCTAATGTTATAATTAATTTATTCCCACTAGCAAGACAAGAATATTGGGCTATAGAAGTAATTCAAAATGAGTCATGCATAATTTATATTGATCAATATTGTTAGTATAGTGTTTTATTTTCTCTCGTGACTTTTCATTTTATAGAAATAATGTATTGTCAAAAATACAGAACTCCGAAATTTAATTTATCATTTAGCTTTAAACAAGAGACAAGTAAATATTTAGGAGGATCCAGAAGAAAAGTGGACATAAAGAGTCAAAAAATACCTCGCTTGACAGGTAAGTTCTCCAATTACCCAATGTACAGTATGTTCTAACAGCACCTTATGGGGAAGCCTTTTTGTTTATCACAGAATCATCAAGGTTGAAAGAGATTTTCAATACCATCCAGTCCAGCTGTCAACTCAGCACCACCATAATCACCCCTAAACCGTATCCCCAAGTGCCACATCCAGAGACCTCTTGATCACTTCTGGGGACAGTGACTCCACCACCTCTCTCTGGCAAGTGATTCCAATGCCTAAACACTCTTTCAGTTATTTTTTTTTTAAATATATATATATATATAATCCTAACCTCTCCTTGTGCAACTTGAGGCTGTTTCCTCTCATCCTTTCACTTGAGAATGGCGGAAGAGACCAGGCCCCCTTGTCGGTGTTTGTGTGTTTGACAATTCACACCGAGGACTGCTGCACTCTGCAGGAGGCAGAAGGTAAGCAAGGGGGACATTTTCTTTTCCTGTGAGACTAGACTGGTCAAGTTTCTCGGTTTTGTTCTGCTTTGGTTTTTCTCCAACTGTATCCACAGTAGAAGAATCACAAGGTCTTGGTTTTCTTGTAAGCCAGGTTGGAAGTGGGCTGTCAGGAAAAGGGCAAAGGGCATCAAAATATGTATTTGCTGTGAGGCTGCAGGGTGACAAATAACAGCCATCATCTCTCCTATGATTTTTAGCCAAGGAGGGAATGAAAGATTGTCAACAAATCAGTAGGGTGAAGAGCACCCTCCCAGATAGGTTGGGGCCATCATGGGTGGCACAATTTACTGATGAGAAATTATCCCAGATTTAATGAAGCTGCAGCCTTATTAAACCATAGCCTTTGCATCTTGGCCTTCTTCCCTTTTACCTTTTTTTCTTCCCTTTTACCTTTTTTTCTTCCCTCTTGATGTGCTACTGGTGATGCCATCACTTTGCAGAGCTCCAGGAGGTGAATTTGCTAGTTCATTGGCTACCTGCATTCACAGGCACCCAAAGGTTGTGTGTCAGGTTGCAACATCAGTGCCGGATGAAATGGAGGGAGTATTGTTCTGTAAATAACTCACCTGTGAAAAGCCATCAGTTCAACTCACATGTTGTCCAGTAGTGGTTCAAGTTTTGTTTCCTGTGGCAGATGCAGCACTAAATGGAACCAGCCGGGTACTTCTTCAGAAGAGATGCCAGTTGATGTGAATTTTATTACCGATGTAATTCCTTGTGAAATTAGATTTAAGTCCTCATGAGAATGAGTTCTCTATTTAATGGGCAAAGGGTACGAGAACACTCCATCTTTGGGAAAATAAGACACTTCTATGGCTGTAATTGTTTTAGGTACTATAATTAGGAACTTAAAATATTGGTTAAGAGGAATGCAAAGGAGGTGGAGTGATACTGGTTAGGAAAAGGGCGTTGTAACTGTTATGGAGGCTGTTGCTCTCCATATTTTGGGTGCCTGTGACCAGCCGAGTTACTGGAAGAAGATTTTCAGTAAATCTCCATAGGCAAAATTAAATTTACTTTTCTTGTTAATGTATCAGGTTCATGTTAAAGTTTTTAGGTAAAATCTTGGCACTGAGTAGACCTAAACTTCTTATTTTTAATGATTGTATGTACTCTTAATCTGTTTTTTCTTCTTTTTTTCTGTAGTGTCTTTTGTGAAAGGTTGTCATGTAGTGCCCATATATTACTATGTTAAATATATTAAAATTCTCCCAGTTGTAGAATTTTATAACAAGAATATTTTCTTATGGCATCCTTTCCCCCTCTCTGCCCAGTCTGGGTTTTCAGGTATTCAGTTATGCACACACTGTTTTGCATTCATGGTATTTTTCAGTGTGCAGATAGCTTTGATTTTCCTGCTTTAGTATTCATTTTGTTATTCCCCCTGTGATTATTCTGGCTTACTGGGTATTTATTATATAGCACTCTCCTAATTATATGCTTACACATTGGAAAGTTTAGGGATTTGAATGTCTATTATGTACCTATTCTGTGGTTCTTCATAAATTTCTTTCAATATGCTTTGACACTCTAGTCATCCCAGAAAATATCATTAAAAAATATCATTAAAACCTGTTAAGGGTGGCACTTCAAGTTTGTTTTCTTTGTCATTCTTATTCCGTATTTTCCTGCCTAGCATTTTTGGCAAAGTGAAATGAAAATTACAGAATGGCAAGGAGAGTGAGCAAGCCAGTAATTACCTACTTTGTATGCTTATGTTGTGAAGTATTCCATCCTGAGTGTTTTGAAGATTTATGGGTGTGTGCTTATTTGGAAGCATGTAGGGTTACAAATTTTTTTTCTCCAGAAATGGTCTTGTGCCTGCATCAATCTGCTTAATTCGGATCTTGTCTTACCTAATTTTTTTGAGTAATTAAAAATGAAAGAAGCTGAACCCCCTGTCTAAGTGCTGCCCAAACTATGGTTTCACTGCATGGCTGAATTGAATGGGGGAACAGACTAGCTTGAAAATAATAGCACAAAAGCAGAAAAGACCTTAGGCAAAGCCAGCTTAATTCTCAGACACAGTTCATGGCATACTCTCATACACAGTCATTCCAGCTCAACTGAGCCTCTGGCTGCTGAGGCTCCAGTTACATGTCCCAAACCCAGCTAGTTCTGAGATCATGCTACCATGGCTGCTGAATGCTCTGCAACCCTCCCAGGATTTGGGAAATTGTTGCCATGGCTGGAGCAGTTTGCCATCTTACCAGTCGAATCAGACCCTCTGCAGATCAGTCTCTTCAGCACTTCAGCTTTCTAGTCAGGCTGCTTGTCTTGAACTGAGACGCTGATACGAAACATTCCGTCTCCACTTCTTTTTCTTTCCCTCTTTCTTGTTGTGATTCATTGCTTTCTCATTTCTACCAGCAAGCTGTTAAAGGGGAGAACTCACCGATGGAAAAAACTGCATGGTAAAATAAGGTAAAAGACATCTCTGAAACATTTGTAACCTGGCAAATCACAGAGATATGCCTCCTGGCACTGACTTCCAACCAGTTGTATGAGATAACCTAGGTAAGAGTAAATGAAACAGGAGTATTAGACTGGCCTGCTTTTCCTTCAAGAAAGAAATGTGTTTTAAAGCACACCTTTAGTCTGTATTTTGGGTTTTCTTTGCAATCATTACAGCTAGATGGTAAATAGCAGGAGTTCAGTGAATCAATACCAAGATGCCTGGGTGTGTGCCCATTGCAGCATTTTCATTACAGCAGACACAGGAGGCATATTTCCAAAGAATATAATAAATCTTTTTGTCTTTGGATCTGAAGATAACATTCAATTGTTTGTGTTGCTTTCAGAAAGAGAATATGACTAACAGAACACTTCAGTTGTTATGACGTGTCAGGAGGAGTTATTGCCACTCAGATGTCATGTAGTAATAGGAAAAAAACATAAAAAGGACATAAAGCCCAAAAGAAAACAAAATAATATTTCATTTTCAGTCTACCATGACATTTTAACATTTTATGGATCAAATTAAAGGATTTGCCATCAGCAAATTCCAATTTTAAAAAACAACTCGGTAGGAGTTCTTACTGAAGCCAGTATAATAATAATTACATAAATATTTGTTTAAATACTTTTTCAGCAGGAAAACTGTCACAATATAGCTATGCATATAAGGAAACATGATCATTCATCTGGGATCTCAGAATTTTTCCTTTCAATATACTTCATAGTGCAGGTATAGATGATCAGTTGGGTTATCTATTAAAGTAATTTGCTATTATATGTAACTTATGGTCTCATGACATTTTTCAAACCTAGGGCATTACAGCTAGTAGAGATGACAGTAGCTCTATTTCTCCCTGAATTCCATTCTTTCCAGTTGAATTCCTTATTAATGCTTTACTGATTAAATAAGTGGTCTCCATTCTCATGCCCATGTTTTTCATATGTGAAAGATTTCAGTATCAAAGTACTCTACCCTTCTTCAAACTTCTATTAAAAGAAATAGGAATTTCATCTGATTGCAAAGCACCGGGAAGGACCTTATCTGAATGCTGCATAACAGCTCCTCTTATCTTTCAGACTTCCTAGATTGGATTGCACAGCAAGAGTTTTCTTTTTTCGGTTAAAAACGAGCACATAATTTTCATTATTCAATTATCTGTAAGACATTGGAGGAGTTGTAGTTTCTGAAAGAGGAAGAAAGCAGAAAACATGGTGGTTTTTTTTAAAGTAGGCATTCCTTTTATCTTATTAGAGCCATACAGAGTGTTAAAACAAAAAGATCAGAAAATATAAAACAAACTCCAAGAGACTGATCATTATAATCAGGGTTTTTTGAAGTGCTAAAATTATCAATGCAGCAATGAATAGCTCTGATTACATCCACTTGTATTAAGATTCATAAGAAATATAGGTTTATGAACATGAACAGTTTAACTAAAGAAGTTCACATCAGAAGTAATTCACTAAATTGATATGCTTTTGCTTTATCTAGTAGAAAGAGAGACTTCAAAAGATAAAATATTTTAACATACAGACAGGGAGAATAGGTAGAGCTGGAGAAGAGTTCAGAATTTGGTAGTGTAGGAGAAATATGTGCAGGAGGAATATATGCAGATTCTGTGAAGAATACCATTCAATAGAAAATGCTGCAGGAAAAGGCAGTGAGAAAGTCAGCAGTGGGGATGTATTCTGATTCTCCCTACTACTGGCACCAATTTTCCATCGATACTGACAGCTTAAGGCAGTATGGCCACAGAAACCACGAGTAACTTGGAGTTTGTAGCCATTTCTTCAAGCTGCTCCCCAGAACCGTTTTGTGGCAAGTCCTGCAGAACAAATCTCTGTTGAATCTGTTACTTCCTTATGGTGACACCTGTCGGCAGCCAAAAAATTGTGTGATTTAGAGGCGCTGAAATGCCTGTTGTTGCAAGAGCTGTTGTATTATGGGATCAGGACTGCATGAGAAAAGAGGCAAGAACACTGAAGGTGTTCAATATTGAGGATATACTATATATGTGTACAGCTAAATGTAATAAGCTGTGAGTTATTTACCTCCCTTTGTGAAGTCATGTTTCTGCTTGCTGATTTGACTGAGTTAAACCCCAGGCCAGGCGTTGTCTCTTCAAGGGAGAGGTGCTGTGTTTTCTCTCTCCCTTGCAAAGGAGCTCCTGTGGTTTACAGCATTAGTGCCAGGGTGCCTAAGTGCTGTCTTCCATTATCTTCATGTGGTCTGTTATGTATTACTGTGGAAGCTACCCGTATTTGGTAACAGCATGAAACCATCCTGCTTTCAGGTCCCTGTCCTACTTCCATGTAACCGTTTCCATACCAAGCATAATTTTATTTCATCGAGCTAATATTATACCTAGAATTATCAGGTGTCTAAATAATAAACCTGTACACCAGCAAATGAGCCTGCAGAGGTGCAGTTACCAGCAAAACAAAAAGTTGTGTTGCATATGGGTGAGGGATAGGCTTCTGTCTGTCAGCCCATGTTAAAGCAGAGGCCTCTGCTAACCTGCATAGGCCTATAGTAAGGTTTTGGTAGTCATTTGTCTGGTTTTAGCAGTGCTTATACCTGGGGTATCACAGTTTGCCAGCACTGGAGAAAGATTTTCACCCATATCCCTGCATTCTCAAGTTATTCTGGCCAGCAGCATGAGGAGACTAGGTTAAAACCATGTTCAAGAGGTACCCTCTTGCTCTATGTCATTGCACGTATTTTTTCTGTCTTGGAAGCCACATTAGATGTCAAAGTTACCAGAACAGGTTTTTCTGCTCTAAGCTAAGATAATAAAGAGCAGAAATTTCTGAAAACCAGTTCAGCAATCAATTAATAATTTAATTACTACTAAATTCTCTCTAGTCTTTTTTAAGGAAAAGGGAGAGATCTCAGTTCTGGTTCCCCAAGGAAGGAGGCAAGGGCATCCTACCTTTTTTTGATGCAGTGTTGTCAATGCATCTATCTAGGACTGTCCATAATAAGAGGGAAAAATTAATTGCCAGTGGTAGAAAGCACTGCCCAGTATGTAGAATAGTGGCCCAAGAATCCAGAAATGAAGATTCAAAGTGATGACCATTGTCAGTGTTTCCTTTCCTCTGCCTCAACTCCCCATCTGTAAAATGAAAAATAATGGTATTCCTCTAACTCCCAGAAATGTTGTAAATGCACTAAGGCTTGAGAAGCATTTGCTATTTAGTGATGGGGAATGCAAAAGTGTGGAGGATACAGTTCCCGGTGAAAAAAGCTTTTTGCTATTAAGGAATTCTCCCTAGCATTTATTTTACCCCTTACAATCAGTTTTAGCCGACAGTGTTTTAGCAGTAGAGCTTTCAGACATGTCTTTTTTTGTTGTTGTTTTTGGTTTTGTTTTTGGTTTTTTTTACAAGGCCATCATCATTTCCAGATTACACTGAGCTGTACTAGACTTTATGGCAAATTAAGACCTTTACCTTACAAGATTCCTTTGCATTCTCTGACTTTTGCAGTGACCAGCCTTATAATAGTGTGACTGGACATACTTTTAACATGGATGAGTTGCCTTGAAACAAACTTCCCCCCAAAATGCTTGAGAATCACTAGTGTGGATTTAAGATGTAACTTAGCAACTAATGGTTATAATAGCTTGTGGGGACTTCTCTCTGCTGCTGGTGTAACTTCTGACAAGGAGGAAGTTAGTCTGAACTGGTAATGGGAAAATTTGGCCTGTGGCCATTCCCACCCTGGGCTGGACTCAAACCATCCCTGCTGAGCTGGTGGAAGAGCTCAGCAGTTCCTCCCTGCCCCTGCTAATTGGTTGCTGTTTTTGTGAAGAAATATTCTCTGTGAATCAGAAGCATGAACATTTCGGTGCCTCCATGTGATTACAGGGCTGCTTCTGTAAACAGGCATGACAGGAACAATGTCTGATGGCCTTTCACAAGAAATCTTTGTGCTGGGCATTCTCCATCAGGAATAGTGAATGAATAAAGTTCTCAGGGTTCAGTTTGGTAGCACATGGATTTAAAAGCTAATTGTACAATCAAATAATGGCCTAAGGCAGGAGGAATGGTTTTGAGAGGATTGCTTTGGGCCACAGAGTCTGGTTTAATTTTACCTTGAGTGTTAAGATTGTTTGGTAAACTATTTCCCACACACATGGGGCTTTTTAGTGCAGTGGGCACCCAGTATATCATTTATATGACTAAATAAATAGATCAGAGGTCCAAATATGCTGAAATGCCTCTGCAAACAATATGCAGTCTAATGCCTCCCATGGAATGAAATGAATGTAAGCCTGTCACTTTAAATATATGGAAATATCTTGACTTTAATGATACAATTGCAAGACTTTAGTACAGCCACAAAGCACAGGACTAATCTGGATTGAGTCTTTGAAGTGCAAATTGTACATTACGCACAAAACACTTGAAGTAAAAGATGGGAAACATCAATTCACACTACTGAGAAAAAAGAAGGCCCCAGTTTGTCACAAGAAGAAAGGTTTTAAATTTGCAATTTTCATCTATAAGATAAGGTGTTAATGAATTTTATATTTTCTCCAGATGGGTATGTAAATTTCTTCTGAACTTTGTTACAGAGCATCTATTGTGCGACTACTGAAAAGGGTAGTTGGTTGAGGGGAAAACCTCTAATTTACCTTGTCCTTTTTTTTTTTTCCTCCCTAGTTCTTTCATGGATTCTGACATGATACCCTTGTCCAATGCCGTGACTGAACTCAGAGGAAATGCATATTTTTTACTTTTAAATAAGTTTCAGATCAGACCAGTGTTGGAAGAGTCAGGAAATCTCCTTTTGAGTGTACTCAGAGAAGACAATGTACAACACTCTTACCAATTCAGTTTTCATCAGATGATAAATTACATTCAATAAGTTAAAAAGCATTTCTTGGGGAAGAGGTGGAGGGTTTCATATAGATGACCTTGATCCTGTGATCCACCAGTGACAGACACTGAGTGTTCATCTAGTTTCTCTGTAGAAGCAGAATAAGAGCTGCAGAGCAAGAGTTAATTTCCTAAAGACAGATCTATTTTAACAACGATCCCCTAAATATTGAACTATGTTGTACAAAAGATTTTGTGTTATGGTTTGACTTTTGTTGAAGTTGAAATACTGCTTTGCATCAGGAGTAGCTGAGTAACTTGCAACAACCTAATAGGAATCTTAAACATCCATAGTTAGAGGATTCAACTTATGTTTAAGTGGAATATCCCCTATTACAATTTGTGCTGCTTCTTGCCTCTTCTTGTGCCACTGGATACCCCTGAAAATAGTTTGGTTCCGTCTTCTTTACAACCCTAATGCCTATGTCATTAGGACAAAACTGGTTTAAGTATTTGTAGCTCCAAATTAGAGAGTGAAGTGACCAACAGATTTTCATTTTGGATTTATTCCATATCCTTCTTCAACTCTGTTTCTTAGATTATAGCTTTTGCTGTGGTGTATAAAGTTGATTACAGATATAGGAATTATGCAACATGAAGTCGAAGCCTTTGTCAAAATGTGAGGAGAAATCAGCTTTCCCTACAGCTGAGTCCTAAGAACTATTTTATATCTGAAACATGTACACTTTATGTCCCAGGTGACTGCATACATCTGGCCCTTCGTAGTAATGAAATCCTTGAAACATTAAAAAAAATTTTGCTGGAAACATTCCTCAAACATGAATTCTATCTCCAATTACCAGGAATTTTTCAACTATCGACCATTTTCTAGGTGCAGAACTGAGTCCAACCTAGATCTCTCTCATCTATGGAATAAATCACTGGCGTGAATTTCATGCTTGGCTACAGTGGCATAAATGTAAAGTAGGTTCATTGAAGTCAACTGGGTAACTGCAGATTTATGTTGCCATTAGTGAGAAGTGATTTGCTGGAATTGTTTGCTTTTCCACTCCCCTGTTACTATGCCAGCAAAATGTAAAACAGCTATTATTTGGCCTTAGTAGCACTCTAACAATTAAATCTCCTGTAAATCAGCAGATTTGTAAGTAGTAGCTTCTCTTAGTTAATATTGTCTTCCTGGATAACAGGTAAGATGATAATCGCTGGAGGTAAACAAAAGCATACCAGAGAGGCACTGGATCACTGAAAATTGCACATGGACTGGATAATCCATTCCTGTGAAATTATTCTCCCTGTTCTAGTATGTGTGGGCAGTAGATTTCCTAGCTTCCAGCAGTACCAGGATTGGTTGCAGGATGGGGCAGCGGGGGAAGAATCCCAGGTGTCAACCTTCTTGTTTGGGCTCATGTTTATGCAGTGGTCATAAATGTTAGAGTCCATTGGAAGAGAAGGTCAATGGAAAAATATGTTTCAGGCACATCTGGAAAAAGTTAGATATCAGCTTTGTCATGGGCATCTCAAGAATGGCCTTATCCATTAGCATTTGTCCCAGGAATAGTTATCAAGCCTCATAATGCTGTACTTTTTCTGTAACAACTGCCTCTGGTTCAGCAGATACAGTGGATCAGCCCTCCGGCATTAATTCAGCAGATTGATAGTGTACTTTTTAGTTTATTGCAATATTACTGGTCTGCAATGTATATCTGCCCTTGTGGCTGCCTTCTCTTCTTTGGAAAAACACTTTCAATCTGCCAATTTATTGCCCAACACACTTCTTGAAATGTCATGTAAGATTGGATTTTAATAGACATGGTTGGTAATAATCAATGACCTTTTGGAAGATACTGTGCCAATAAGTGGTTACAGACTCTCTTGTCTGAAATGTCTTCAATTATCCTATTTTTTCTCCAAATATCTGAATAATTCCTCCAGGAATTTAATGAAACTTCGAGACTTGTAGACAAGGCAAATAGTCTCTCTTCCCTTACTCCAGCCACTTTTTGCTGGGTTTGTCTGGCTACGCAGAGCAGAGCTACAGTTTTGCCCGGCTGAGAACCTCCCCTGAGGTTTCAGGTGAGTTAATATAAAAGCCTGAATCTGCTCTGCTATGGTTAGGTTGTTACAAATGCCCAAATTAACCAAATGTTACAATGTAATTACTGTTTGGATTGTGTATCAGGCAGCCACTGGAAGAAGGATTCGGGTATGGGTATCTGTACTAGAAACATTAGTTTACGTTAAGCGGAATTCATCTTGTGAATTTAGCAGCGAGGGACTGCCTTTCTAAAGGGAAACAGTTCCTTTAGTTTAAAAACTGTTTACTGAAAAGGTGACACTGGGAGCAGTTTACACCATAAACTTCCAGCTGCAGAATATTAAGCTTCATTAAAAGCTCGGTGTCCAGTGTAGCACTTTCGACTTGTTGGAATGGTGTAGTGTGAGACAGCTTAAGAGAGGAGGGGATTGCTCTCCGTATGGTGTCCTTCAATTCTGTCCCTAAGCAAGGACCTTGATCAAGCCCCTGCAGCAGGTTGCTGGGCAGGCAAGAAAAGATACAGGAAAGGAGAAAACACGTGGAATAACTTCAAAGATGTTGTGGGCTGACCCCAGCCAGCAGCCAAGCACCCACACTGCTACTCACTCGCTCTCCCCCTTCCTGTGGTGCTTTAGGGGGGTGAACGGGGAGAGGAAAAAGTGAGAAAACTCATGGGTCGACACACAGACATTTTAATAGGTGAAGGAAAGAGGAGGGGAAACAAACAAACAAAAACTGATGAAAAAGTAGTCACGAACCACCTGCTGCTAGTAAGCTGATGCCTGAAAATTTCTGAGCAACAGCCACCTTGAAAGCCAACTCTCCCTGCCCTTCTTCTTCCCTCCACCCTCAGCCCCTTCTTCCTGTACTCCAGGATATTTTGGGGCATGGAATATCCCTTTGGCCAGTTCAGGTCAGCTGTCTCAGCTGCGACACCCACTCCAGCCCCCCTTCTTGCCATCTTCATTTCCTCAGGGAAAAAAAAAAAAAAGATAAAGGCTTAACTCTGTGAAAGCCCTGCTCAGCAGTAGCCAAAATATTGATGTGTTATCAACACTGTTTTAGTCACAAATGCAAAACAGCCCCACATTCAGGCTGCTGTGGAGAAAGTAAATCCATCTCAGCCAGAGACAGTGGAGCAAGAAAACATGATCAGGGCAAAAAACAAAGATGGCTATCTATGGTCAGTTTTTGGTGTTCCTGGAGTAGCAGAAACTCAGCAACATTTGTCTCTAATTGAGTCCTGTATAAATAAGAGACTATCATGTTCTTGAACTGATATATATAAATTGATATGTAAATAAGAGAATGTCAGTTCTTGGGTTTCTTTTACCTCAATGTATGAAGCAAACAGAATTATCAAATTTTCAAGTGAAGATCACTTATTGAAAAGCACCTGCAAGATGCTTATGGAAAGAGTTTCAATACTTCTCTGAATATTTTTAGGTTTTAGCTGCAGATATCATTCTTCACATTCAATATAAAGTAAAATACTAGCTACGTGTGCAAACTGTTAAGAAATATGGCTTATCCTGCCTCTGAGGGTAGAGATTCTTTGTTTTAAAGGAAAAAGCCAGATTTTATAACAGTGCACATCCAGAAGAAGGTGCCTAAAATCCTTTTTACATAGGACATATAGGTTATCTATTTAGGATTGTGCAACAAATTCTTCAGTGGGAAAGATGGCCATTATCTTTTTTGCTGTTCAGTTATAAAGTGTGTTTATAATGCCACATCCACTTCTTATGACAGTCTAGCACAAATAATTGTGTGATAATTAACGGCTTGCCAAAAAGCTTTCTTTTTTATAAATAAAAATTTATTCAAAGGGAATTTTAAGCAGGCACTTTCATGCTAAATTGAAAGTATATCTTGGCAGACAGTATTTATCTGCCTCACTACTTGAAATATAATAAACAAAGTTTGATGCACTGCAAAGAGAGAACTGAAAAGGAAGTGCAAAACACTAAATGGAAGTATTGGAATGCACTGAACTCAGCGAAATGCACTGAAATACATCATATTACCAGTAAGGTGGCAGTGGAGCCAGGGTTTCCTAAACCAGCAGTAATACATTTGTAGCCAATGGAATACTGATATTCTTTTGGAGACATAATCATGTACCTCAGGAGAACAACACAAATCCAAATGAGATTGTGTTTTCTAATCGTAGATTCTTCTGAGTAAGGGCAGGTTGTCTACACGTACTCTAAATGTTAAGCCCTTGCAGTTATTTTTAATGAAGTTGAATTTTGGTGTAGAGCTGAGGTTTCTATATGTGTTCATTTATTTATTTTCATGATGAAATAACACTGAAGTTTATGGACTCTATCAAAAGTGACATTTGATATGCATGGTAGCCATGACCTGACAATAGTGGTCTGGTCTTGCGGCTCACTGCGTGAATAGATTTCTCTTAGTTTAATTGCAATGAAGAATTAAAACACTTAGCAGGATCAATTCTATCTGATTGCTTACACATATTTAAACTTCTGGAATTTTGACTTTTTGATGAATATCTTTCCTGCTATGACTGACAATAGGAGAGTGGCCTTATTTGTTTCCTCCATTTTTATTCAGATCAATTGCTGTTTGTTGAGTAGCAGGTTAGGAACTCTGTGTCCCATGAAAACTTTTGCTAGTATTGTTTGGGGCTTTTTTTTTCTCTGTTTGTCTGCCTGGTTTTTGGTTTTGTTGTTTTTTTTTTTCCCTTTAACTTTCATTGCAAGTCAGAAGCTCTGTATTTCACTTTCTTGCACAGAAACACGTACCTGTCAGGACTTTTGTAAGGATGAAATCCCTAACATTCATGAAACATTGTATTGCATTGGTAAAATAATGGAAATTATTTAATGTAGCAGTAATAATAATAACAACAACAATAATAATAATTGGCATATTAATTAGGCTCTTTGAGTTGAAAAATCTGACTTAAATACTTTTGCTATATTAAACCGTATGCATTCCTCAGAGCTCAATTGCCTCATTCAAGGTGAGGGTTCCTCAGTGTTTGGCAAAATGTAACAGAATTAAGAGGAGGTGTGGATGGTGGGATGCTTCCTGAGCGTTCAGAAAGGGCTCTGTAAGTCTATATTTGACTCTCATATATGAAACTGAAATGTCACAGTCAGAGGAACAGAAACTGAATATGAAAGTGCTAGAGGAGTTGCTTAACAAACAATGCTCTTTGATCCTGCCCTACTTTAGCAGCAGAGACATTCAAGGTGGAAGAGGAGCTGTTGCTAGGAGTGAAAGCCTCAAATTGCACAGCTCCTCAGAGAGGAGCAAAAGCTGTAAAATACCATCGTGTGTCTTCCATAAAGAATAGTAACAAGTTTCGTTTTCCTGGCATGTAGTAAGGAGATAGATACAACAAGAAGTAACAGCTACTTCTTTCGTTGCTGGCTTCATTTTTTTTTCTCTCTTTTTAATGTATAGATTAATGATTGGTGTGCATGTGAGGGTGGTGAGGCACTGGAACAAGGGCCCAGGGAAGCCGTGGGTGTCCCACTACTGGAAGTGTTCAAGGCCAGGCTGGATGGAGCTCTGAGCAACCTGGCATAGTGGGAGGTGTCCCTGGCAGGGGGGTTGGAAGGGATCTTTAAGATCCCTTCCAGCCCAAACCCTTCCGTGATTGTGTGATAAGGGGTATGGACACTGCCATACCCACTCCAGTAAGTGACAGGACTTGCTAAACAGCAACTGATTTGTACCACCACAGCATTTTCAACCAATGGCTTTACCTTCTGTTTCTCTTACTAAGTTGTAGTTTTCATGAGATGTTTTCCTTGCATGGCCTTCACTCTACTTTTTCAAAACTGGGCAAATGACGTGCAGAAAAGAACTCTTTGTGAGGATTTCCTGCAAAAGCCCATATCCCTTTAAAATTTTTCTAAAATATGAGCAGTGAGATTTAGAGAACATACCTGAGTCAACCTAAGTTACTGTTGCTTCACAAGAGGCAGAAGTAAGTGAAACAGAGGTTTGTCTGTCTCTGTAAAATCCTTTCCCCCCCCGCACTACCACTCTAATATTACTATTAGCCTTGCAGCAAAACCACAGCATACTTGAAATTGAAAGACTAGTTCCTTACCAGTCGTAATCTCAGTATAGCTTTCTTAATAATAAACCATTCCTAGTCACTGGAATATATTACCATTAGTAGTTCTCTTTTTGCAAGGCTGTTACTAGGGTAATGCTGAATGAACAGTCTTTTGAATACAGCCTTTGGGAAGGCTTATGTCTTATATGTGTTTGTGCTACAAAAGAAAGCACACCCCTCTCCTCCTGCGGCTTTGTATTATTTTCATACTTTCATTTGCGTTGGAAATAGTCGTGTCCATCCATATAGACCCACCATCGCTGCAATTTATGCAACAAAACAAGAACTCAGTCATGTGTTTGGACACAAATAACTAAACTACTCTGGCAGCCTCTGCGCAGCTGAGAGAGTTGCATGAACTTGTCTAATCTAATTTCAGAGTTCCAGCTGCTGTGAGGTCAAGGAGGATGGCAAGTGAAATGGGAACAACAGCAGCAGCAGAAAGTGGGAAACCATTAACTAATTGGAGGAGAGAGGTGTCCGTCCTTTGGCCAGAGAGAAACCCTAATTAAAATATGTCAAGGGTACAGCTGAGAAGTTGTTGGGAAAAGGAGAGAAAAATGCTTTCTCAAACAGTGTGATGTGAAAGGGAAGGCTAGAAGGATTGCCTGAGGCAGCAGTGCAGAATTGGTTTTGACACAAGGGGAAGCAATATTGTAGGCTTATACAATATAGCTGAATATTAGCTTTAAATAAATAACATAGGTATGAGCCAATATTAAAAAATGAAAAAAAAAAAAAGCTGTGAGAGTAGCTTAAAGAATGGATTAAAGATCTGAGGAAATAGTATTTGTATTTTCCCTGCACAGCCTGGAAATCTGTGGCTATTTTCACAAGGTTTTCATAAAGATTTCTCTGACTTCAATCTTTTGTAAGTTTATACTCACAGGAAGTAAGAGTAAAGCCTGAAGATCCTGTAGTTCCTCTCCTTGCGTGTTCAGAACTGTTTTTTCATGGAAAGAGAATGGAATAAACTCAAACCTCTTAAAAATACACAAAGTGGATTGTGAGGCACAAAGTGGTTCAAACCTAAGTCACTGCTGGGTGGGGCTGAGGATGTGAGCACCAAAGAAGAGTAGAAGATGAACACTCATTTTCATAATTGATTAATTCTCCGAATTTTTCCCAAACTGTTGGGTTCTGCCCCATGTCCAGAGCAAAATGTGAACCTCCAATATGGCTTCTTTAAAGGATAAAACAGACAGATGCAAGCAAAAGAGGATCAGCAAAGCAAGGGAAGATTTAGGAAGAAGAAAATACAACTATCATGCATTTTAATCATGCATCCTCCACACTAGTATTTTTGTAAAAGCCATTTAAGATTTCAGGAAGTACAGATATTGCCAAGTGTGTGATCCTGTGGTACTTTCTGTGGTGCATGTGTTCTCCCTTTGCCTTTTGGAGGTTTTTCCTGTCCAGTCTAATTTAAATTGCTCAAATTACAGTGCATTTTACCAGGCCCTGAAAGGCTACTCTACCAGGTAGGGATTGTTGGAGAGCAACGTGTTCCAGAATGAAAGTTTCTAGATTCAGCACCAATAGCTGAGTAATCCCACGTAGTTGTTGATATTTCTGTCTGCCCAGTTTATCTGTCCTTATATCAAGACAGGTGCTACGGGACAAAATCTCAAAATCTTTCACAGGACATCCTTGTTTGGTTGGTCTGTCTGGCAGTTTAGTCACCCCTGTGCTGCCAGTGGGTTCTCAAAGTGAGAACATGCTGCCTTTGTTCCTTAAAATCAAGGCAAAGATCAGACTAAATGAACTGTCCTCCTCTTTATTCTAAGCTCCTGAACAAGTATATTCACACTTGGCAGTAGAAATTCCCTTTGGAATTCCAGAAAGTTATGTTCATAAAACTTTCTGGGAAGTTGAAAAATAAGAGCAATCATCATTTCCAAATCAGAAGGTGGGATTCAGTAGTTTTATGACCAGCTATGTCTCAACGTGTTGCTTTCAATGGTGCACTTCTGGTGGCAAAAAGGCAGTTAACAAACATGAGAATTATACTATTTATCCCTGTCTTGCTTTGATTCAGAAGCAGGCATGCTTTTAAATTACAAAGAGCTTGCAGGTAATAAGGTATATTTAATGTAGTGGGTGGCTGCATGGTACTTGGTTGCCAACTGGTGTTAAACCATGACATAGATTAGGTAAATGCTTTCAAAGCTGCACAAAATCATGTCTAATTAAGTGAGATGTACCTTCTCAGCAGCCAGCTTCTTCCTATCAAGGTCATTACAAAGTGTTATGGGGATGTGATGTTATTCTTCCATTTCATGATGACTGGTTCCATTGGTTTTGTCTGCCATACACAAAACACTCATTTTTCTGGAGTATATATTCATCCATTCCTGTGGTACCTTCTTCAGAGCTTTCTATTGATTTATGCTTTTTATCTGCCATTTATAAGTAAGTGTTCCAGCCTTTGTGATTTTTTTAAATCTATTCCCTACATTCCTGTTGCTATTGATTTTTTTTCTACTTTTGTGTGCTATTTTACAGAATTAAATCCTTTTTGCAGCTTTCCTTTTTTTTTCTTTTTTTTTTCTCCTTTTTTTTTTTCCCCTTTTTTTTTTTCCCAGTATGTGTAGTAAGAAAACCTGGAGCTATCAATCGACTTTCTAACAAAGGACAACCAGTAACTGTGCTGCTATATTCCAACTCTTCATCCTTCAGGAATATATTAATGATTTTTGAGTACATCTATTACAGGACAGTGGCAAAAGAAATTGAGGTTTCTTTGAATACACTAGCTCATTCTCTTTGTTGCCTTGACTAAAAATGCTATATTAAAGTACTTGAAAATCTAGTTTCGATTTTGGGATTGATTTCCATGCGGAGTTATATCCTCTTCCTCCTCTTCATTTTCCTTTAAAATTCCTATTTCCACTTCTTTTTAATTCTGCCAGTAGGCTGGTGACCTGCGGTACCTGTAAATGGAATATCACACTTAAAATCTGTGCATTATGTGTCAGCAAAGACACTTGCAGGTCTGTAAGGGTTCAAGTGAGTTGCAGGTGTTTTGATGGTTTAAAACCCATCAGAAATGCCTCATAAATTGGTACTTTATTAAGTTAGGTAAGATGGGAGCAATAATTCTAATTGTTGTTTTGCATTAAAGCTCCAGCAATGCTGAGGTGCTCGTCTTTATACTCACTATACTCATCTGTGCTCTAAAATGCAACTGGAAGTTTTTTTCTCTTCATACACAGCAAAAAAAAAAAGTATTATTGTTAATTTTTTT
Source organism: Oxyruncus cristatus (assembly GCA_013399855.1). Classification (NCBI taxonomy): domain Eukaryota; kingdom Metazoa; phylum Chordata; class Aves; order Passeriformes; family Cotingidae; genus Oxyruncus; species Oxyruncus cristatus. Next base: position 130,001 of record VXAY01001556.1, on the reverse strand, counting down.
AAAATCTGTGGGGCACACAAACCTTTCCTGTGCTTGAAAAGAGCTAGTTAGCATATGAGTACATGACTTTTTTTGAACTGAAGGAAGAAAGTCAACTCTCCCAGGCTCACACAAAAGCCAAAGAACACTCTGTCTCCTAGAAACATGGTTTCACATATCTGAAACTGTAAGCAGTGTATCTAATAATAGTATGAAATAAAATAAAAAAAAACCAAAAAGTCTATTTCAACTCTCCTTACTGAGTCTTCTGGTTGTCCCTACATTCTTGTGTGTGTGAAACTGGTCCTAACAATGCTTCTGAAGTTTCAGAATGCACCTGTGAAAATAAAGAAGAATTGAAAAGCAGAGGTTTGCTTTCTCAAAATTGTGGGTTTTTTTACAAAAAAAAATATGTGTCAGAATCCCAGTCACTGTTTTTGGGGTGATGTATTTTTCCTAACCCATTTCTGATTGTGTTACCACGTGCCCAGTGAATAATAACCTTCACTGAGCACTGCTTACTGGAAAGCACCAGCAATAGCACGGCTTCCTTCCTTCCTCTTGATGCATCTCCATATTTTCAGCTCTGCTGTGATGGCTAAAATCACTCCGCTTGCACGACTGTGTAAGGGTGCAGTGGTTGCCTCAGCCACCCTTTCCACAGGAGCAATCCTCAGTCTTTTCAGTTATGACTTTCCCCACCTGTCCATCTGTTCCCTGCAGTGTGTTTTCCCAGCACAGCCCGATCTCCATGGCTGGGGGAAGCCCTGAGGTTCTCTCCCTGGCAGTGCAGCAGCCGCCGGCGTTGGCTCCAGCACTGTGCTCAGTCATTCAACCTACGACAGCCAGGCTGGTGACAGCTGTGTCCTCATGAAGGCAGGGGAGAGGCTTGCTTTCTTCTTTGCTGATCCAAGTTTGTTTTTTTTTTTGCCTCTGAGGCAGTAGAGGAAGTGTTTGAAGTTTGGGGGTTTTTGTTTGTTTGTTCAGTTTAAAGAAGAAGTATACAAATATTCATTCAGTCAATATGTAGCTTTAGGGTCAGATTACTGGCTGATTCAAAACCAGCACTTATCTTTAAATATATTTTTAAAGGGAATTTTGCTACTTAAGAGCTGAAAGGATGAGCAAAGGCTTTCAATTCAGTAGCTAGAATGCTCATTGTTTTCATGAAATGGGAGGGGAGAAATACAGTTCATTTATGAATGCTACTGGTCAAGAGAGATAAAACTAAGCCTTCGGTATTAGCAAATTCTAAAAGGACCCCTATGTACTGAGTCATTGTTTGAAATTATGAACAAAGTGTTCAGAAACCACAAAAGACAGGTAGATGCTGTGATATCCCCCTGGAAATCAGATTCCCTCAAGCATCAAAATGCTTTTAATGCTCATCTGTGTGGGCTTGATGTGGAGAGTGCTTTTTCATTGAGGAAAAAAAATCCACAGTCTCAACTTCACATTTAACTGCCTTGCTTTTGGTATGAAAGGCATTTGACAAGTGAACCCATTACAATAATCAGGAGTGCTGCTCTAACTGCTGTCAAGCAAAGAGCTTCTGTTCTCTCTCTCCCTTCTTCCTACTCCCTTATTTAGCTAAATTCAGCAAGCAGTCTCAAGCTGTAGATAAATAACTCTTGAATAAACTGGAATTTTGGTGGCTGGCTTTCAACACCTATCCATTCCCATCCCTTCTGAAATAAAAGAAAAAAAAAGTTTTCGTTTAGATTATGATTTTGCACTGCAAGAAGTAGTGATATGAATAAAAAGAGGCATTACTCTTAAACATAAGATTACTGCTTTAAATGCCAGGATATAGTAGGGTGGAAAATGCCCATCCAATGTGATTGCAGCTGTATTACCACAGCTTAATCTTATATAGTAATGAACTAACCTATAAGGTGCTGTGTGTATGCATTAGGCTTGTACAAGTCTAGCAGTATAATGATGCAATTATTTGGGCAAGAAAACCATGCTCTTACCAAAATAGTTGGGCTGCTCTAGTAAGTATGTACAGGTTCACTTTGAACTCACTCCATTTACAGATTATAGGGTTATTCAACATGTGGTTTTTGGTTAAGCACAGATTCCAAAATTGGTAGCTGTGAGAGTAATTAAGGTCATTAACACAGTATTGAACATTTTCAAAACAATGTAATAGAGACCAAAATTTGATTTCTGTACTCCCTGCAGTTTTATTGTGGTTTTCCTTTCCATTTGGAAGTCGAGCCAAGGTCACAGAATATTTCAATAACCTACAGTCGATGGCTGCTAAATGTCATTTCACTTGAATACAATTACAACTTTAAAAAAAAAAAGTGCATTGTCCATTTGCTCTAAATGCATCTTTGATGGATGCTTCTGTATCTTTGTGATAGATTTTTTCCCCCCCTCCCCTACTCTATAACTCAATTGGATGAAGTCTTACATTGCTGTAATAATCAATGGTGATATAAAATCAATTAGAAATTGGTCTGGCATTATGAAACTGAGATTCTGGGTCAGATTCTAGGTATGAAGTAATCAAAGTGCTTAACCTTCTACACTGCAAGGGGTTTAGGGGTTAATTTTCACACCAAAGCATGATTATACTTGTAATTTCGTAGTAGTCTAACAGTGGTATAACTACTTTTGACGCAACTCAAATCAAATTATCATTCAAAGTCTCAATTGTTAAGATGAGTAACTGGAAAAAGGTGAATAACCTCTTGGTTCCTCCTGATAATCCAATACTTTATTTTTTACTGATGTGACTGATACCACAATAATGGGTTTGTTCTGATTTGTCACATCAGTTCCTGTTGGATGTGTCAGATGACCTTCAAAATGGGCGGCACCTTTGGGCAAGTAGAATGTAAATCTGACTTTTAAGCTGAGGCTAACTGGGGGTAAATGTGCTTCTAAAAGAAAATGTGAATCACAGCGGTGATTGTAGTGACTTGAATATATTTTGCTACAGGTTTAATGAAAGATGTTTTACATATGCAGCCTATTCTCCATCCTCCTCTCATTTTGTTGACACAATCCTGCTTCATACCTACTAAAAATTATTTGATAAAATTCTAATTCTGCTGAAATCACTACCAAAATACCAACTAATTTCAATGGGCCAAATGTTCATACGGATAGAGAGGAAAGACAGTTGCTCTAATAGATCTTCCTATTTCGACTACAGGGGTGATTTTCTGCTCTTTTTTGCTACCTGTCGATACACTAATATCTTAAAAATTCCTAAACACAAAAAGACCCCCAAACAGTAAATCAAAACAACAACTACAAAACCCAAACCAATAAAAACCTCACAAGTTGTCCAGAAAGATACACTTTATGGCAGAACTGGGATGACTCTTACAAAAATGTTCTTGAGTAGAATCACAGAATCATGGAATGGTTTGGGTTGGAAGGGAACTTCAAGTGCATCTTGTTCCAACACCCCTGCCACGGGCAGGGACACCTTCCACTAGGCCACATTGCTCAGAGCCCCATCCAACCTGGCCTTGAACTCTTTCAGGGATGGGGCATCCACAGCTTCTCTAGTATAGACCATACGTGTTTAAAAAGACTACGTATAACACAATTATTACTTAAAGGTGAGAATTTCCTCTTTGGTCTGAACAGCCAGCTGTTGGTACCTATCACTTTTAGACTCTTATCCTCTGAGAGGACCTGATTAATAAATGCTACTGATCCAGAGTGGCTGAGCCACAATTATAGTAATTTTCTAGATTTTATTTCCCTGTCTCTCCGTTTTGTGTAATTCTAGTTCTATTTTGCTTCAGCACAAATGTATGTGGGGGAAAAAAAAAGAATGAAAGGTATCTTCTTCATGCTGTTTAGGTGATATGATAAGAAAAGTAAATTTCTATATAGTTGCTAGAGAGAAGTTTTCTTAGGCAGTAATTCCTATGATATCAGTTGGAAAGCATGATTACCCACTTGGATGTTTGCATTTTAATTAGATACTTTGTACTCCTTTACTGAAACACCTGGAAAAGAAAATTCATTGTGCCCTACGGTAACTAATATATTTGAGCCTGGATTACTGTTGGGAATATGCCGTAAAGTTGGTATTGCTTGGAGTGTATTTTTGGCAGAGAAGCTGATAAGTTTGTATGTAAGGAAAACTATCTGCTTTACTTGGGTATCTTTCTCCCTCAGGCTTTTTCTTTTCTTCACATTCAAATCTGTTGCATCTGCTTATATCATTCCAAAACCAGCTCAAAGCCAAGATTTTGAGGTTTTTTTTTCTTGGCTCTCCCCCCCAGTCTGTTTAACCATTTATTAAGTGTCTATCACAGCAGTCTCTTTCTTACCCTGTACACGTATTAGGAATCATTAGCTTTGCCACTGGAGGATAAGCATCCACATGGAAGAGCTCTGTAATGCACACAAGGTGCAGTCTATTGACATTACATCATATGCCCTGTAATATTACCAAAACAATTAAGTTATCTGAGTATCAACACTGCATGTACACATCACATCATCTTTAAATCAAAGCACTTAGCAGCAAAGAAATGAATAATTAAGAACACATAAAACTTATGCTGCCCACACAGTAAGTACATTATTCTTATCAAGTCTTTCACCCTACTAGACTATAAGCTCTCCAGTGAAGGAAGGTTTTTGTTGTTGCTGTTCCATCCTTGTCTGCTGTCTAACATAAGAGGACCCTTTCAGCTTTATAGCAAAAGTGGGGGAGAGCAAAGAGGATTCCTTGTCTTAAAAATAAGATGTACGTACACCTTGTAACTTTAATTCTATTCTAAGCTGATCATTATTCAGTCCTTAATAATTTCTGACAATAACTGCTTGGCCATTGTTTAACTGTGATGTTTTGCTACCTGAGAAAACATTTCTCCAGTGGAAACTGCACTCAGACCATAGATACCAAGAACTTGTGAGATATTAGAGCAATATTATCCACATTGTGAAAGGATAATATTGGATGGTTTGGATTGTCCTGTAAAATGAGCTTACCAAACTGGTCACTACCCCAAATGGGCCTCCTGCCTGGGAATGAGTGGTTAGCCCAGGGAAGCAAAGAAACTCTCCTCTGCCACAGCAGGATATGTCGGACATTGCTTTGTGCAGCTGGTCCCGTTCAGTTCATGACTTCTGCCACCAGCATTTCAGCTTCCTTCTTCCATGCTTCATCTCTCAGACCATCTGCATAGCAAGGTGACTTCTGAGTCTGAAGCCATAGCAGCCTGAATTTTGACACAACCATATCCAAAGTCATGTATCAGTCCTGGATATGTTCCAAGGCGCTTTCATTAAAGAGGCCTCTGTCTTCGCTGCACAATCTGTGATGAGCCTAATTGGCACACCTGCCTTCAGCCTGTTGTTGGGAAAACTTGCATGATGCGATTTTAAGTGTGTTACTACCCTGGAAACCTTCCTCTAAGCTTATGTTACTGCCTACTTCTCAGATCCTGAGATTTCAAAGTCTGTCTTCCCTATGGTTTTGCTCCATTTTGCAAAATGCTGTAAATGCTTGGCATTAGGTTTTGTCATATGTGTGTAAGTATGTGTGTGTACACATATATATATATATTTTTTTTTTTCTTAGCTAACAGAAAGAAGCTCAGTAGGAAAAGAAGACATTTTAGAATGTACTTTTAACACCTTGGGAAGTAACAGTAAATACCTTGGGAAAGCTGTGAGGAATTGTATGTGTAATTTAGGAAAAATTAAAAATGCATATATACAAAATAATTAAAAATAGATCATACATATATTTGCATATATATGTTGAGGAAGGCATGAACTGGCAACAACCCTCTGCCCAACAAAGGACACGGGGACCTGTGGGGCATCCAGGTGACATGGCAGGAGTCGATGGTGGGAGTGTGACAGCCAGAGTGCCTCCTGAATGATCAGACAGGAAAGATTCCATAACATAATAAAGACAATTTAAAAAATAAGCTCAGCCTTTTAGTTCTCATAGTTCCTTTAAGATTAGGCAGAAAATGCAGGGGCTATCATTTCCATCTGTTCAGCCTTCCGTACTCTCTTCCGTTTCCACAGCTGTGGTTTGTTTTCTCATGCCACACAGGTATTTAGAAAACGCATGTACATAAATGTGTCATATAAATATTGATGAACTGAATGGTTACGCAGTACTGTTTTTAAGATTCGCCTTACCTACCTCTTTTCTTTCTTGATCATGAACTTCCTCTAAGTCTGCCTTTATTTTTTTTCAGTCACTAATCTGTTTCCAACAACCAGCAAGTAGTATGTTCTTTTTGTTCACACTTTACATGAATTATTAGTAATGAAAATTTCCTTTTTCAGTGTAATATATCAATATATTTTCAAAAATAACTCCACTGCTGTAGAAATACTTTTTCTACAATGCTGAAACAGACTGTTTGTTGTCCTGGAACACTTACTTAATATTTCATGAACTCTGCAGATAATAGGCATTCAATTTCTGGAATTTTTTTGTTTGCTGAGATTTACAAAAGGTCAATTCTACCTCTTCTTCTTGAGAGAATCTAACATGTGAATTCTTATCCCACTTGCTTCACAACCATTTCTGTGCAGATAAAAGGTCTGGTTCTGTTCTCATGCTCCTATTGACTGTTCCTCACAAAACTGTGCTGTTTTATTTCACTCTATTACATCCACAATAGCAACTTACTGAATCTGGAGGATCTCAAGTCATATTGCAGTGCTTGGGAGAGGTCTATAAACACTTCAAGAGTTGATGATCAAGCCATTGCTGGTAGTGCAATTGAGGCTGTGGTTGCCCCATCCCTGGAAGTGTTCAGGGCCAGGTTGGATGGAGCTCTGAGCAAGCTGGTCTTGTGGAAGGTGCCCCTGCCCATGGCAGGGGGGTTGGAACAAGATGTTCTTTAATGTTCCTTCCAACCCAGGCCATTCTGATTCTATTGATTCTGTGATTAAATCTGGGGAGGAAGAAGGAGGGAAAGAAATTCTCTGAGGAGGAAGATGGTCTCACAGGTTACATACATGCAGATCTGGAGTCATGCAGGGATCTGGCTCTATGTGTGTAACCTCAATCATTCCTTAATCTCTCTGTCCCAACGCCTTCACCAGCAGGATAAGATTAATACTATTTACCAGCCAGTGGTAGTGCATCACTAATCCGCCAGAATACATCCAATCAAATATAATTTCTGTCTATTTGAGGTTTAGGGGACATCAGTGATTCTTCAGGTTCTCATGACCTGATCCCTATTTTCAGCTGGGGCTGGCAGAAGCCACTTGGCAAGTTCCCAGGAGGGCTAGCATGCCACTTTCGAAGGGTGATGACAGCCCGCCCGGCATTCCATCGTCTGTCCAGCACGCGTGTTTTAGCCCGACGTGTGTGTTGGATACCCCGGCACCCCTCGGCCGGGCTGGGAGCCGCTGTCCGCGGTGCTGAAGCTCCGGAGCGCCGCAACTTTCCCTCCCCGCACGTCGGTGCTCCCACTCGGGCACGTTTCCCGGGAGCGCGGCCTCTAATTAAACTAACTCCTCCCTTCGGCTGCAGGAGCCCGTAGGAAAGGGGGCCTTCCTCTCGCTCTCCATCCGCTCTCCTTCTTTCCCCCCCGCTTTAACAGAGCAAGTGAGCTTGCTCCGCCTGGACTGTGCAAACTACCGACCGCGCACCCCGGGGGCTTTCGTTCCCCAGGGATCTGCCCCCCCGCCTTTCCCCGACAAACTTCGGGCGCGCCTCCCGCATCTCCCGGGACCGCGTTTCGGGGCTCCCGCCGCCCAGGTAAGAGCCGGGGGGCAGGGGCTGAGAGGGGCAGGGGTTCAGCCCCAGCACAGCCCACCCTGGGGCCGGGGGTGGGCGCGGCGGAGCATCCGCCTCCATCCGCGCATCCCCCGGGCGCGGCGGTGCCGGGTCCCCGCACCGCCCCTCCGGCGCCGGCTGCTCCCCCAGCAGGTGCCTCTCGCCGGGTAACTTCCACAAGTTTTCCCCGGGCTGGATGTGGGGAAGTGGGGGAGATTCGGGGGAGCTCCGGGGCGGGGGTGCGGAGCCCAAGGGCAGCGGGGATAACACCTGGTGCAAAGCTGCCGCTGTGCTTCCAGTTAGGCTTGTTCTGGGCATCCCTCAGAATCTTGATGCCAAAGCTAAGGAAGGAGTCAATAACGTGCTGGCGTGAAGAACGAGCATTGGAGGTTTGTTCATTCATCCTCTTTTACCCACAATTTAATGGCCAAAAATGCCAACTATTTCAAATTATAGGTAACTAAACACAAAGCAGTTTAGCTCATAAAAGGTATTGGAGTGTAGTATGTGAATTGGAAATTGCAGAATTCCTTTATTAATGTGGAACCGGAATAATTCATTAAATTTTGCTGATCTTAATAGTAAGAAAAAAGTTAGGGAAGACAAACAGTTGTAATTAGCTTTGGGAGAAGTAATACAAATGTAAATGAGTGTGATGGCACTTCAGTACCAGCATGTTGCACCAAAGAAAACCGAAGCTGATTTATTTAAGCTCTCTGCAGCCAACACAGAAGGAGGACTTGCTTTTTTTCTTTTTTTTTTTTTTTTTCGGTAGTTCTCCAAAGTTTGGATAAGAGGAAATATGTCCATTGCATATATATGTGTATAGATAAAGAATTTATGGTCAAGAAGGAATACTGATACTCAACATGAGTCCCTGCACAGGCCTTTAGGATGGCAAAAGGAGTTTCTAACTTCATTGTTAAAAATCTTAGGTCAAGAATAGTCAGGATACCGTCTGTAAATCCAGGGAAATAACTATCCTTCTGGCAAGAGATATGGCTTGCTATTTTCAGTTGTTGACACTGGGTCACAGACTCAACCTGCAATAAATATACTTCATGAATTAAAATCCTTGTGGAAAATCAACCATATTTTATTCTAAATGTTATGGAAATTAATAGTGGAAATTGACTGTGTTACTTATTACATTTCAGGTACTTCATTGCAGCTGGTACGTTTCACTATTTCTCTGGCATTTTTCATGCAGCTGGATATAGCAACTACGTAGGTGATTGCTTTGGGTCATTACACAAAGTGCAAGCCAGAAGAACAGAGACAAAATTTTTGAAAGGGTTAATTCACTTGTCTTGTGTCTCATGCTGGGCGGTGAGAAGTAGGTGTACTCCTCTGTAGTTCAAATCTGGTGCAAGTAGGAGGTGTTCACCTGCATTTTCCCATCCAAGACTCCATCAACAGTGTCAATCAGCGGAATGGGAGTGATTAATATAGGCACAGGATATTCATAAGGGTATTGCTATAACTGACAATTACAGTGTTCATTCAGCTGTCAGTCTTGGTACTGTTAATAACCCATGTACCATTGAAGAAAACTCAAAACCACAGACGTATGGGTTTCTTTTTAGTTAATATGTAGAAATTGAGTGTATATGTGTGTCTTTCCTCTCCTAAATGACCTTTACCTATATGCAGAGCACTGCCATGTGAGCTGTGTGTTGCTCAAGCCACTGATAGATTACATATGGTGTGCTGTTTCTCTGAGTCATTATGCATGCCAGTTGCACATTTTATTCTGGCTTCAGAATGGATTAAAAAATATCTGTTCTGATGTCAAGTAGAGCTCTCGAAATCAACAGAGAAAAAGGCTTACACGACAGTTCCTTTATTCCAAAATTGCTAAATTAAGTAGTTTATAAACATCAGAATAATTATTAAAAAATAACCCCAATCCTATATTCACTCTTACAGAAGTGGTAAGGAAAAGAAATAATTGCATGGATGAAAACCACGTCTCAATATGTTTTCACTGCAATTCAGTAGGTTTAGTGTTTCTGATGTAAGTTTTTGTGCAGGTTCAAGGACTTGGTGGGCACTATTACCTTCCTTTGTCTCTCATTGACTCCTTGGTTGTGCTAAAATTAAGCTTCCCAACTGCGAGACGTCACCAGGCATTTTCACAAGCAGCAATTGAAATTGCCTAACACGCCTACAAAGCTGGAAGTCGAGTCATCTATTTAAAGAGTGTTTTGAAGTACTGCTTTTCTTTGTTGGTTATCAGAGCAGTGGAGAAAAGGTTTATCTGACATTAATTCCCTTGGACCATTTGGGTTTTTTTGTGGAATAACTGGTCTTAATGAATGTGGGGAATTGGCATCAGATTAAATCTGTATCCATGGTTCAGCTCACTGAAAAACTTAAGAGTGCCTTCAGCGCAAGGGCTTTGTCTTTCAACATTGAATGTAGACAACCTGTTACAGGGTCATCTAAAAGTTATAAGGAACAACAAATGACCACTTATGAAGTCTCTACTGTTGAAATAGTTGGTGAGGGGGAGACAACAGTCTGCACCTTTGGAGGAATAAATCCCTGGAGCCCAAATACCTGTTTATTTGGGTATCACAGCCTCAATATTTAATTAGTCTCCGATATCCTCCTAGTGCATGTTTAGCTTAATATGATGGAGAGAAAAGGCTTTGCAGAGAACAGAATAATCATAACCTTTATGAAAGACAGAAACAAGCAATGTGGAGATGAGGAGAGGAGATGAGACTGGAGTCACAATTGGAGGTGAGGCAGAAGTCACCCATACTGGACAACACAGAAAAGCATAACTTGACATCAGGAGTTAAACTTAGGTGAAAGTGGAAAAATAATGGCAGTCCTTGTCCAAAAAAACCCCTCAGTCAAGGTGTCAAAATGAGATATTGCTTTTATTACACTGTACTGATGCTCAGGTATTGATTTTTCTTTTATCTGCTGGTCTGCTTCTCAATCAGCAGAATTTCTTCATCAGCTCTACCTGGCACCTCACAACTTCATGGGATTTCACTGGGAGTCATGACTGGGCCTCTGGAGGGTAGCATGCCCCTGGCTATGGGAAAAACAATATTAAATACTGTGGTGATATTCACAGTGTGATGTTTTCTCCTTTTCTAACTGTTTTAAGCCATGATTTGGAAAGTAGCTTTACTTTTTTTCTTTAGGATAGCTTCCAAAACTCGGGGTGTCCAACAATGCTAGTTTTTCTTTTAAAGGTAAGACAAATGCCCCACAGCAATAAATCCAAACAAATGGATGCAGAAACATTTCCCTCCCTGTGTACCCTGTAAACAAGAAATTTCTATCATGAAAACACATTAGCTAGAGCCTAGAATCAGGGATATATAATATTGGAGGAACGATGGATTTAAGGTGACACAACGTCGGGAAGCTTGGTCAGAATAAAGACCTCCTGAAGTCACAGTTTGCTCTCAAAGCTAGATGTTTCTAGCTACTATGGATCCGGTCTTTAAAATCACTAGGTGCAACATGGTTATGCATAAGAAAGAACTTCTTGAGGATTTTAAAATTTACTGGCTATCACGCTTTTTATCATACAGAAGCCCAGAGAGTTAAACTCCAGGGAGATCCTTTAGCAGAGATGTAAGCATAATTCCAATAAATATTAAAAACTGCTAGACTACTCTCAATGCACTTTTTTGGTAAATTATGCACTCTCTGAATATATGAAGGTCTGATTACTGATACAGGTGGAACATTAACAATCTCATTCCCCTGGGACTTGTGCCTACTTGGATTTTGTATACTCAATGTAACAGGAAAAAAACCCTAACCAACTGTTTCTGTCTCTGTTGGTACTCCCACTCAACAAATTAGGTGATTTTTTGATTTTTCCCATTATTCACAGTTATTCTGCCCTTGTTGGTTTTCTTCAAGTCCATCAAAATTATTTTGGGTTAGGGGAGAGGATTTACAAGAATAATTGTGCCAGTTTTCCTTGTTAGTTGTAATAATGTAAAAATATGTAGTAAAAAACCACCACCATAATTTCATAACTTACTAAATCGTGATCAGATCTCTTACCTATACTATGTGCTGCCTCACTGGAATGTATTCAATAGATCAGTTTCCAGCTAATTCAGTTTTTCTGAACAGTCCTGCACAATATTATGATGAACACTTCTAACTGTACAACCCCCCCCCCAAAAAAAACCAAAAACCCAAACAACAATAACAAAAAACAAAACAAAACAAAAACCAACCAACCAAACAAAAAAAATCAAACAAAAAAACCCTACAAAACAAAAAACCAGCAGGGACCAAACTTGCTGCCAGACACATTTGGAAGTGCTGTGCATATCAAATAGTAGAACTGTGACTTACTTATTCAATTTTTGGTGGTTAGGGGAGGTGGCAGTCTTTGTCAAACCTACTCAGACTTTACCATGCTGCTTGTGTGTACCTGAGCTAATCCACAAACCAGCCATCCCCCGTTCCTTAGTTGCTTTCCATTAAGACTTGCAAGTCTGTTGACTGCTGCAAGAGACTGAATAATTGATTTCTGCAGCCGTGCTCCCGTGCTGGGGAAGCTGCAGTGTAGTGGTGCTTCTGTGCTCCCTGGAGAACACAGGACCGCACGGGTTCCCGAGCAAGTTCCAGCAGAATTTTACCATTCCCGTATGTGTATGACGCATCCAGATATTTCTGAATGGTTTCCAGTCATTAAATATACATTATAACACTCATGCAGATAGTCATTATACCCACTCTTCTGCTGGGAGTAGGGTTTTTTTTTTCCTTATTTTTTTCTTGTTGAGACAGAACAAAGGGCGCAATTCCTGAAAATTCCCCTACTAAATCCCACCCCTGAAGATAGGAAGTTAGGGTTAGAGCTTGTTTGCTGAGCCGTAGTGTCTGCCTTCATCCTCCTAGGCAGCAGGCTAAAATGTGTCAGCACAAGCACACTTGCACTGAAACATCTTTAAGTTGCTTTGATCACATCAGGGTGCTTTGATGCCCCGGTTCCAGCCTCACCAGACCAAAAGGCACTGGTCTGGTGTCTGTATGCTGATCTTCCTCCCTCTACCCACTTGAAAAAAAGGAGATGCTTTAGCCAAAGTGTTTAAAGTCCAAGGAAACAAGCACTGATGTGTAATACACTTCTGATGTGTGTTAGAGACAAACCAGACCACAGCAGCACATCCAGGTTGTGAGAGGCAGGTGATACACATCATCTTTTATTTCTTTCTTGTACAGAAATTTAATTATCTACCTCCTTTAAAAGAGGAGAGATAAATCATCCTAAAATTATCTTTCTCCTTGAAAGTGTAACACAAGAAAACACATCTTAAACCTCAGCACTTTCTAATGTAAATGTAGAGTAGGGATAAGAAATCAGAATAATGGATGCTTTGGAAAAGTGCTTGTGTTTAAACAGTGCATTTTGTTCCTACTCCTTTTTCTCTGCTCTTTGTTTGTTGTGAACCCTCATCTTAGAAATGAGTATTTCTCACAGGTGGTTTTTTTTTGTTCTAATCTTTCAGTATTTTTCTCCATATTGTTTGAGATCAAAATAGTTATCATCTGAATTTAATTTAGCACACTTTTTTTTCTGTGTGATGTGCTGCTATTTCAGAGGGTACAATGCCACTATTAATCATCATAAAGAAAATGCATGAAAAGAGTCCAAAATATGTGTCAAGCACTTCAGTGTGATGGATGCACAATAGATGGCACCATTATTATCACTCAGCAACTTGAAAACTTTTGATCCTCACATTTTCTCCCTTTCAAACATCATTAACTTGTTCATGAGATCCAATACTTTGTGAAAAATGTATTACTTCTCTGCTCACTTTTTCCTCATCCTTCATGCTGTATTGACAGAGCCAGTTACCTGAAATTTCTTAATGCATTGTAAGTTTACTTCTCAGTGTATGAGATTGCAAAGAAAAGCAAAACAAATGGTTTTATGGAACAGAGTCAATTATATTGATTTTAATCTCTTAATGCAAAAGCAGATTGCATGAGTGATTGTAATTAGGAAACTTACGTGTATTTGTCACAGTTTTATTTACCCCTTGGATTAGTTCTTTTTTTTGTGAAAATAAACTAAAATACCAGTGTTGACTGTGGCTGATATTCTTCTTCTTTTTACGGTTGTTAGAAAAGTTATAGAAACCTGGTGAGATAGAGCACTGCAGATAATCTGCAGATATTCCCTGATGAGCTCATTCACGTGATCTGGTCTCACCATAACCTCTGTGAGACTGTATGTGGGGATGTGTTTTTGAATGTGAAAACTGATAATTGTAAATAAATGGGGCTTCAAGCAAGAATTCTGAAAGTTTGGTGTAGTTGACTTTTTCAAACTTATTCAAAGACTGTTGATATTGTGTGGTGTGTTTTATGTATATGTGCATATATATGTGTTTGAAAAGATTTCTTTAGTTTGGGACAAAAATAAAAATGGGAACTAAGTCAGATGTTTACATTTCATTGCGCTGCATTTCATTTTCTTGCCACCTGATTTAAGAGGTGTTTTTCTTTATTTTTTTTTTTATTTATGGGATCTTTGATATTTCATAATTTTTCTAAAGCATTTGTTTAAGAAGAAATCCTTGCCTAGGAAACTTGGCTTCTGAGATGGAATTTTCCTGCTGTTCTGTGAAAGTATTGAAATTGTGAAAGCTAAAGGCTGCAACACCAGAAGACAAACAACAAAATTTGATTTTTATTTGGTCATTTGTGAAGTAAAACAGCATTTTTGAGTGGTGGCTGGAAACAGAACTGCCCTCAACCACTGGGTATAGTTTCCACACCTCTTCTGCTCTCTATAATAATACAGCCAATTCCTGTATCAGAGCCTATCATCTGAACAACTGTCTGAGAAATCTTAAAAGCTAAAGTCTTCCAATAATTAAATGTTCTATTGAAAGGAAGATTCTTTTTTATTTTGGAAAAAAAACTTTTTCAGTCTTAATGGAATTGCCATGAAGGTCTGTAGTGTTTCATAAAAGTGAAATTCATAAGTTTCAGTACAAAAAAGAATGGTAGAAACTATATTTTTAAAGGCCCAGCTTAAAACACATTTGCCTTCATTCAGGGACCATTAATTCCCAGCTACAGTATGTCTGTAGGTAATTTTTATTTCTTTCAGCCGTACACATGATGTTCTCATTATAACATTAGTCTGATGTTAAAAGAATTCAATCTTAAAAATATTACAACTTTTATATTTTTCACTTTAAATTTTAATCATAGAGTATGGAAGAATCAATAGTTACTTAAACTTTGAAAGGTTCTGAAAGCAAACCTGATTATAAGTTAGTGACTTAATGATTTAGTATGTTATTGGATAATCAATAATTTTTAGTTGATGTTCTGAATCACTTTTACTGGATCTGTTTTGGAAAGTTTGTAATTACACCACAGAAGTTTCTGGCAGGCGTGCTTAACTGAAGAAGTCATCATCAGTGACACAGACAGTGGGACCCAGCAAACCCTCAGAAAATTGCAGATGACATCAAGCTGAGGGGTGTGGTTGACACGCCTGAAGGACGGGATGCCATCCAGAGGGACCTGGACAAGCTGGAGAAGAGGGCCAATGGGAATCTCATGAGGCTCAGCAAGGCCAAGTCCAAGGTGCTGCACCTGGCTCGGGGCACCCCCAGTACCAGTCCAGGCTGGGGGAAGAACAGATCCAGAGCAGCCCAGAAGAGAAGGACTTGGGGGTGCTGGTGGGTGAGAGGCTGGACATGACCCAGCCATGTGCACTGGGAGCCCAGAAACCCCCCGTGTCCTGGGCTGCATCCCAAGCAGTGTGGGCAGCAGGGGAGGGAGGGGATTCTGCCCCTCTGCTCTGCTCTGGTGAGACCCCACCTGCAGTGCTGCCTCCAGCTCTGGGGTCCCAGCACAGGAAGGACATGGAGCTGTTGGAGTGAGTCCAGAGGAGGCCACCAAGGTGATCAGAGGGATGGAGCACCTCTGCTGTGAGGAAAGGCTGAGAGAACTGAAATCGTTCAGCCTGAAAAAGAGAAGGCACCAGGGAGACCTAATTACAGCCTTCCAGTACCTGAAGGGAGCCTACAGGAAAGGTGGAGGGGGACTTCTTCCAAGAATATGTGGTGACATACGTATGTCACTACAAGGGGGGAAGGGGGAATGGCTTCGAACTGAAAGAGAGTAGGTTTGGATCGGATATTAGGAAGAAATTCTGTACTGTGTTGATGGTGAGGCACTGGAACAATTTGCCTGGAGAAGCAGTGGAAGTGTTCAAGGCCAGGTTGGACATGTGGCTCTGAGCCAGGTGGCCTAGTGAAAGGTGTCCCTGCCTGAGGCAGATCCTGTCCAACCAGACCCTTCTAAGGTTCCATGATTCTATGACATACAGAGCCACATGTTCTGATGTCACAAGGAGCTGTGTTCCAGCAATGGATTTGGTATCCAAGTCGAGCCACAGTTGTCTCCAGACTGAGGGGGGTACTGGGTTATCTGTTCCGTTCTGCTGTGGCCCAGCAAGGGCAGCACTGGAAGCGTCTGGTGTGGTATGGATCTTGTTGTGCTGCTCTTGTACAGCTTCTGAATTTAAATAAGAAAATTTTTATCATTACACTGTGTAAACAATCCTGATACTGCAGGGAAACCCTCATCAGATAGTATCTGGTTCTGCAGATGGCCCTCTGAGGGATCTTGTATTTATAATGTCTTTGGTAATTCAGTAACAGAAATGAGGTTAAAAAATACAGTCTTTGTAACAGGCAAAGTAAGACATCAGTGATAAATTCAATTATTTTAAATGCATCAGACCAGGTTCTGATTTCAGTTACATGAATATAAACAGGCCTGCTAGTACCATCGTTTTTTGTGCATGTAAGGAAGGTCAGAATCTTGTTTCAGGGACGTAAAATACAGCCAGTTTAGACTTTGTAATATATATTAGCAAAATTTTGTCTGTCCTTGGCATTTTCTTAGACATCAGCATTCAAAATATTTTACAGGATGTTTTCTGAGTTTGATGATTTTTTTGTCAGTTTTTTGGTGGTTGATTTTTTTCTCTGTCTTTTTTTTCCTTGACTATATAACTCCAAGCATTTCATGTACCTGCTAAAAATTTTGTATCAGACATCTATTTCAGAGAGATCCAGCTGACATGTGAGGCTGGCTGAATTAGCAATGGCTGGAGAAGACATATATCCCTTTTTTCTGTCTATACCCGATATTTCATAGGTGACGTATGGAGAGGAAAACTGTACTTCAAATATAGACTTAGGTGGCTAAATTGTACTTTGTCTGCAGTAGTAACTTTCACTTTTACGAGGCAAGTGACATTCCCATGATTTGCTAGAAAGCTGGCATATTTTTACCTGTCATTTACCCAAAATTTACTGAGTGTATGCTTGCATGGGCTAAATATTATTTTTTTCTTTAATTAAACATCATAAATAAACTTGTAAATTACTTACACTAAGAAGGATGCTTACATCTACATAGTTGATATACTCAGTGATTCAAAAAAGACAAAAGCACATAAAATAATCCAGGCAGTTACAGAAGGAAAGAAAAATAGTTATGTCATTGCCACCCCCAAATCAAATTCTCCCCAGCCTATGGATTTTAATGGATCATGCCATTGAAATGGCAACAAATCTCTAGTAATGCAGCTGAGAGCCTCCAAGCTTTTCATGCCAACACTAATTCAGCAAAAGTCTCATCTAAAACAAACTTCAGACTTTGTTACAGTCCTTTATATGACAGATTTATCTGTGTTCACTGATTTCCTGCCAACTGACTGCACCTGGTTCACTCTAAATTAGTTACAGTTAATTGTCAATAAATGTGAAGAAGGTCCCCTTGCCATTTTCTCTTGGCTGTGAAGTTGGCAAGTCTAGTAGCTATTTTACAGTTAGAGTATTGTTTAATACCTAAGTTTAAAGGGGAAAAAAGAGTAAAATTAATACTGGTGGTGATTGGCTTTGAGGGTTTTTTCCCCATGTACTTTTTGGTGCAGGAAACATGTGAGCACAGCTGCATTAAGGTGTTAACTGAGGTGTTATTTAATTCAGCTGAGTCCTGTTTAGAGTGACTATAAAGGGTGTGGGGATTGCTTTCTTCTCTTTCTTTGCCTCTTTCTGTGAAGGGGAGTGGTTGATTTAGAAGAAGCAGGGAGAAGGAAGCCCTACAGGTAAGGTTTTGTATCTCTGTTAGTCTGGTATTTTTTCCTCTCTGGTACTTTTTCTTTTGTAGCAGTTTTGGAGGGTAAAATAAATAGTAATTTTTTATCCGTAGAGATGGAGTGATTAATAATTTTTTGTCCCTTCGGAGGATGTGACTTGTGTATCTCTTGGCTTTCCTTCCATAGGTCTTGCTACAAAAAAGTCTTGCTTTTAAAATGAGATGTTTTGTTACTTTTAATTATAATTTCTGTTCATCTCTTCACAACTGTTGCAACTGATGTTCCTATTAATCCAGCATATTTATGATTTGGTTCTGTCCTTGGTCATTTTATTCCTGTATTAGAAGGGCTGTAGCAGCACTGGTGTAAACCCAAATGCTGTAAAGGTTGGTTATAGACTTGTAGTTAAGCTCTTTTACTGCAACGTAGCCTGTATTAGAGCAAGTGTTCTCTAATTAAAAAATGTGTTTGCTTGAGATAAATCTGTTTCCCTGCACCTGTGTGGAAAGTGAGGCTTAGGATTCAGAGGAGATTAACGTTTTTGATTCTGAGTCAGTTTTCAGCTTCTCTAATGAAAGCCTCCTGTTGAATTTTCCTTCGGAAATGGAAGCTCTAGTTTGAACTTTGAGTTAAATATGCATCAGTTACTGTTCTTTGCTTTTTTTTCCTTTACAAAACATTGCATAGAAGACAAGAAATATGACAAGAATAGTATCTATAAGGCTTAGATCCCCTCCCTCTCACTGGAGTTCTGTGTTGTTGTGAAGTGTGCTGCTTCAACCTGTCCCCTTTTACCTCACTCTTCATCTGTCTTTCATGGATGATTCCCGTGTTGTGAAGAAAATGCCTCTTGGATCTAAAAAACTCACAATTTTTGCTTCTTCTGTTCTTGTTTTGAATACTATGGATATTGATACCTAGGCTTCCTCCTAGTTAGATGGCTGTTGTTTTCCTCTGTTTGCTTGTGGGGTTCTGACAGAACCACAGAATGGCCTGGGTTGGAAGGGACCTTAAAGCTCATCCAGTTACAAGTCCCTGTGCCATGGGCAGGGACACCTTCCACCAGACCAGGCTGTTCAAGGCCCTTCCCAACCTGGCCTTGAATACTCACAGGGATGGGGCATCCACAACTCCTGTGGGCACCTGTGTCAGAGAGGGAAAAGGTTAATGATTTAGGCATTCCAGAATTGCCAGGGGACTTTTGTAGGCTGGGAAGAGGCAGCTGGACCGTCCTCCCCCGCCGCTCAGTGCCAAGTCCTGAAAAGGCGGGAAGAGCCGTGTTTACCTTGCCCTTCACATGAATTCTCTGCTGGGCTGTCGGAGATGTTGGAGGTTCATGATGTGGCCTCATCAAAGCCCATCCCCCTGCCAATCCTGAAAGGTGGGAAAAACCCTGTTACTGCATGCCTCACAGGAACTTTGCGCAGGCCCAGGAGACGTTGGAGGTTCGTGACATGACCCAGGACACTGTCCATGGATATAATAACTCAATTTCTTTGAGTGTGTGTCCTTCCCCCCCAGCCCCCAATGGATCAAGACCATCCCTTCAACTGACAGACATGGAAGCTGCAACTACCAAGTTTCATTGCTGGGGCCCGTGGGCAGGGACTATATACATTTTTCCACTCTCGTCTTTTCTTTCCCTTACCCTGTCTTTCCTTTCCCTTACTCATTTTCCCCTAAAGGTTATCTTTACCATATTGCTATAGATGATAACACCCAAAATGGCAACACACCTGTTTACCTTTGAAACAAAATTGCTCTTAAATGAACCCTACATATATATGTTTTCAAACACCGATTATTCTGTGTCATTTCACTCTAATCCACCCCAAGAGATTTATTAACCAGAACCTGGGTTACCCCCCCAGGTTTCTTGTAGCCCCCCCCTTTAGGTACTGGAAAGCATCTCATTGCTTTCTTAGCTGTAATATTTATATTACAGCTAGCAGGGATGTAGATACAAATGCCAGATTTTTATGGAACTCTAGCTTTCTGTAGACACAGTGAAAACAAAAATTATCTTGGACATTTTAATTAATAGTAAAGTAGGTAAATAACTAATGAATGCCATCTGTTTGCTTACACTGAGAATCAAAAACGTGTCTGTTACTTTGGGGAAAGAATATTCATGAAACAGAATGTCTCTTTTCCAAGAGACTGTTTTTACAAAACTATTTTTTTGACCTTGCAGTGGTAAAGTGTATATATTTTTAGGGCGTTTATTCATATTTGTTGTTCTACACTTTTGCTTTGGAACTCCTGTTTTCAGTGGTTTTCTTCTCCTTTTCTCTTGGGGTTAAATAGCCAGAAAAAGCCAAGGCAAAACAACACTTTTCTAGCATCTCTTTCTCTATGCTCTCCATATGCCTGAGTGAGAGGGGGCAGGAGGAACTGGGACTGCTGGCTGCAAAGGGCACTGTTTTGCTGAAATAGCTGCTCTAGTGGGGTCTGAAATGAGCTCTTAGATCAGAATTGAGAACTGGGGACTCTATGGTACAATTTCAGTTGAACCTTTTGCTATGGATTGGTTTTCCATCCCTGGGTTTGTAAAATTAGATGGGCTTTTAAATAAAACTTACTATAATAGCAATATTAAAAATATGCCTGATCAGCCAGTATATAAACATACCCTTCTGTTAGTGCAGTGTTTTCCCTGCTTGCTTTTTAGGCTTTTTTTAATTACTGAAACACTGTTCACGAGAGTTTTACAGCTGTTTATAATGTAAAAACACAGAAATTTTTTACAATACTGTATTATATAAAACTACTTACGGAATTTCTGCAAGATTTTCCACATACTGGATAAATTACCTAACTGTTCATATACCAATGTCTGTGATACTTGCATATGCTTTGGGGTAGAATTGACATCTTATTTTTTCCAGACAGGCCTGTGTAGTTAGTATGGTTCTGACAAATGAGTGTTTGATTAAACAGACCTTCTGAAGAAGCAGACCTGAGTCAGAGAGCTGTAAGAGGCAGGGTGGGGGGAAAAAATAAATAGGCAAATGTTGCATATGTCAGTGATGTTGCCCAGAGAAGCTATGGGATGCCCTGTACCACGGAGTGTTCGAGGCCATGCTGGATTGGATGGAGCATTGAGCAACCTGATCTAGTGGAAGGTGTCCCTGCCCACAGCAGAGAGGTTGGAACTAGATGATCTTCAAGGTCCCCTCCAAATCAGGCCATTCTGTGATGTGGAAAATGTTGGTGCAGGAAAGCCCCCAGTGAAATGCAACTGGTAGCGCAACTCAGTGCTGTAAAAGCCCAAGCTTTTAAAAATTCAAGTTTAAGGGTTAACTTAGGGATTTTGTCTCAAAAGAGTTTTTACACTGTGCAGTAGGACTTCTGAGTGACTCAGTGAAGTGCTGCTCGTTCAGGTCTCTTAAACCTGGCTGAACTGGAACCTATTTCTTTTGTAGAGTTCAGGACCTCTGTATGAAAGGTGAGTTCAAGCATTTTCAGACCAACTTACTTCGGTTTTATAGTAGCTTATGAGGTAACAGTCTTGAGCAAACAGTCAGGGAGGCTCTGAATGAAAAAGCCTTTTTACCAGTGAGTGTTTATTAAAGTATGGCAGTGAATGTGTGCTGAAGAAATTTGTGGGGATTTTGTTTTGTTTTCCCCTAACCAAAGGTATATTTCCCAAGAGGTATAACTAAAACATTCAATAATATTTCTTTGTACAGCATCCAATAATGCAATGGCTGGAAGACAAGAAAGCCGTGGAGTAGCTGGGCGGGTGCACTGGATATTATCAATAATTTGGATGCTGTGGAGTTACCAGATCAGTGGACAAGGACAAGGTAAGTGAGGATCTTTTACTGAAACTTTTGCCATTAGCTCGGTGTTCTGTAGCACTGTCTGGAGAAACAAAGGGTGTATGATGATATGCTGGACCTGTGTGAACTGTTGACAAGAAAATAGAATATCAAAATCTGAAGTACTTCAGTTAAGAAGTCAAATGCTTTTTGGAGAATGTCTCGATGCTTTAAGGGATTAACCAGGGGCTTGAATCTCTTTTCTTGTGTACAGTGATTGGAGTGCGGCTTGAAGTAGATCTTCCGTTTTTATCTGCTGTTGGCTCTCTGGATGTCGAGAATCAGTTGTTAAAGAGATTATAAACATGGACAATTTATATTACTTGGCTGTGATATCTGCAGTGAACATGCAATATTCTGAAAGGCTTTCGTGGCCATGCTGTAAATATATTCCACGTTGTGTTCCTGTCTCACTGATAGTGGTGCATAATAACAGCTGCAAGAATGTAGACAGGCAAAAAAAAGTCTAACTTCTTAGGGTTTTTATTTTGAAAAATGAAACATTATTGCATGTTTCTGAGCTGAAGACTTTATCTAAGGGCTGCTAATAACATGCTGTTGTATTTTTAATATATATTTAGTATAAAAGATGCTTATGTGTTCTGTCAAGCTGGGGAAGGGGGAAGTCTAAGTGATAATTGTGAGGCACTGACATTGAAGGGAAGTGGATAGGCATTCCCTTTTGAGGTGTGTGAAGCCCACTTCAGGAAAACACGTTATAGGTGAGCTTTCTGTGTCCTTAATTTATTTCTCAACTGGGGAAAGCTGTCTGATTTCTGACTACAGGCTCTCTGCTGCTCTAGTCCATGGCTACAGGCACCGTGCTGGCTGGTTTGTGGATCCTGTGATGGGTCATTTCACCAGGCAGGTTGGGCTGAAGTAATAGTTCTTGGCTTTTGGAAAGGACAGTGGTGGTTGCTTGATGTAGTTCTAGGTGTGGGAGTCGAATGTAAACTGTGCACTGCAATTCTGCAGGAAACTTCTGCAGAACTTAGTGTTGCTTCCACAGATACTAAAAGCCAATCTCAGAGCCTGTAGGGCACTTTAGTAGGGAAGTGTCATGAGCACTTTACAACTCGTCACCACATGTGCAGAGGAGCTTTTCTGTGATATAAACTGTATCTGTACAAAAAGGTGGGTTGGTTTTCTAAAGCTTCCATTGCAATACTTTAGTCTTTGACTTTGAAAAGCAGATATATTTGGAGACTGGATCTTTTTGTGGTATTGTGCTAAAATGTGACAGGTCTGGTAAATTTTTGTTTTTTATGAAATGCTGCTGAAATGGTACTGGAAAGAAACACAGTAGCTCTAGAGTATGTTTTCAAGGTGGGCAATGTGAAGACACTTGTGCTGTGAAATATTCTTTCTGTGGTTCAAAACCCACTTTGAGTTTCTGGCTGATGACAAGTATTGAAGATTGCAGTCTCGATCTGTGAAATGATCTTTGTCATGTAGTTCTATATGTTTATTTTCTAATTACTACCAAATTCTAACTTGGAAAAATGAAACCTTGTCTTGAATGTAAAACGGCTCCCTAAAATTGGCAGTAACCCTTACTGGAAAAGGGATTTAAACCTCCATCATGCCATTTTGCTTTAATTTTTAATAACTTTGATAGGTTGTTCAGCAGCTTGTGAATATTAAGAAATACCTCTAAGCAGACCCAGTATAACCAAGCTGGATGTATTTCAGTCTTGGTAGACTTTGTATTCTATGGTGATCGAAGTGTAGTGTGGAATTACAAGCATACATACTTATTGCAACTGATGTGGACTTCTTGAACCTTCACTTGAGAAATGGGAATTTTTAGTCCTCTGGCAATTAAGTAGTAAATTATAAACAAGAAGCAAATATTTTCTTGGTTTAATAGGGTATTTGGAAAATGTGAAATGTCTTTAAGTTGCTGGATATATCCCTAATTTTGCGATGGGTTTCTATTAACACTTTATTTTTTTAAAGTAAAAAGCAAAGCCTGTGGGCATGCCTTACAGGAGAATGGGAAATTTAAAGGAGAACTTGATTAATTTGAGTAAAATTATAAATTTTGATTATTTGGAGTCTATCAGGACAATAAAATGAAGAAATAATTATTCTGTGTCTGGGCATAGAACCAAAAGTGTTTAAAAGCCATATGGCTCCATTTAAAGAAAACAGCTTCTGAGTCACATAACTTCAGTGTGAGTGGGTTGCTATGGAAGTTAGAGAGAAACCAACATTTGTTCCACTTCCATTTCCAATCTGAATAGTAAACTCAAAGTAAAAAAACCCTGTATTTTTTAACAGCTCTTTCTGTCTGTTTCCTTTTACACATTAACCCAAGCTACTCTGGTTTTTTATGTCCATGGAGCTGCATCTTGTTCTATTCATGTGATGCTTATGATTAGTTTCTTCAGCCTAGACAGTGTAAGTGTCCAGTTGAGACTGGAGTAAGGAATAAACTGCCTTGTTTTATTCTGCATTCTTGCAAGATAGACAAATGTGCAATTTCTACAGCTTTGCATCCATTCTGATTTTCTCACTAACCTGAATATTACAGCTTTACTCCTCTCTCTTCAGCCCCTGCCTATATTTTGTACTCATAAGTAAATTTAGAAAAATATTTATCTCTTTAACATTGAGCCATGAATTATCTGAGGAATATTTTGAAACGGTTAGACTTTTTCTTGGTGAAAGAAATGTATAATTGGGAGTCTGAAACTACTTGAACAGTAAGCAGACAATTACTGTTCAGTGGTACTCTGAAACAGTGTTAGTTTTGATGCTTAAGACAGAAGATAAATA
This sequence comes from Oxyruncus cristatus, assembly GCA_013399855.1. Taxonomy (NCBI): domain Eukaryota; kingdom Metazoa; phylum Chordata; class Aves; order Passeriformes; family Cotingidae; genus Oxyruncus; species Oxyruncus cristatus. The sequence continues at coordinate 105,541 of VXAY01001556.1, read as the reverse complement.
AGGAGTTATGGAATCTAGTAATTCTCAGACTTGCAAGAGAAGTGAATGTTGCTTAATGTCTGGAATTTCAGTGCTGTATAGATGAAGCAGGTGCTCTCTTTGAAGCTCTGGAGATGCTGGATAAAACAGTGTCTGCTCTCTGAAGAACACAGCAGTAATGCTGGTGTCCTTGGATATCTGCTTCCTGCTGAAGGAGATCCTTTTAAATTTCTTTTTTTTTTTTTTCCAGAGCTGTCAGGGTACAGTGTTGACAGGTTGCTTTATTTAATGATCAAGCATAAAGGCTGTGCAATGTGCTACAGCCAAGAGGCTTCAGAGCTCAAACTGAACGTGCTAGAAAGCAGTGGGTGTCACTGGCTGGCCAAGCTTTTGACCCCTCTGCCTGCAGGAATTTTTTCCTCCAGTTTAGGCCTATATGGGGAAAAGCATCTTAACTTTTGAATTGAAATAACATTGTAGGGGATTTTTTTTTTAAATTTTGTAACTTTAACCAATGATAAAGCAGGTCATGCTCAGCCAGCCTTACAGATAACTTGGAATACACAGGAGTGTATATCAATATACCTCCAGAAACAGTAAAAAGGAGTCTTTGCTGCACTGTAGAGTCATAAGGTTGAAGCTTAGAGCTGAAAACAAGCATTCAAATTGCCTCACTTTCACTTTTTTTTTTGTCTGTTGTTGACAAAAAAAACAACTCTGCCCCCATAGATGCTTCAAACCCAAAGAATGACAATGTCTTTTCTCAGTCCTGAAATCATGAGATTACTGTGGCTTCTTAGTGGTGCCAAGGAAGGCAGATTGAGGATACCTGAGATTTCTTCACAAACCTACCCTTAGTAACTTGTTTTGACTGTGAAGACTAAGCTATGATATCTATTTCTAACCACTGCATGTTGCTGTGGACTGAAGCAGCTGTGTGTAAGTACCTTCCTCCATCTCAGCTGTTCGCCTGACAAAGTAAGGACAGAAAGATTTTGTATGTATGGAGTGTGTGTGTACATATACGGTTGTATGACACCAAATTTATAAATGCCTAGTGATTTTGGTTTAAAAAACTGTAAAACACCAGGGAAGTATAATCTGTAAGTAGAAAGCAAGATTCTTGGAGCTGTTTCACTCATTTCACCCCTCAACTAATCCTGATGGTCCATTGGTGCTGCAGTGCCATGACTTGCTTCCAGCGCTGCCAAATCTGCCACGTGCATGTGTGTGTAACTCGGCTTGTGACTCCCAGTGTGAAGATAAACAGCTCCATGGTGACATGGAGTGGGATCCAGAAGAAGGCATAGCTGCCTCAGGGCTGGGGGAGGGATGCTGCCCAGCACCACTGTACACAATGAGCTCAGCTAACAGGTCACCCGGCCCATCCAAAGTCTGTGGCATAACCTACCAGTGTAGGATGGTTTTGCATACTTAGAGGAAGAAAGTTAAGATCCATTCTTGGTGTCTGAAGTGAGGTGGTTTAAAGGTTTTTGTTTTAGTGTAACTTCTATTTGTATATCAGTCCTCTTGGATCAGTCTTTTAAACTAGCCTTTAAGCAAATGAGCAAATCCCTAGGTCATCTATAAATGCTCTAAAAGGAGTAGAATGGACATAAAATAGAGTTATGCAGAAAACATAGTGGATGCCTTGGTGGGCAGAGCATCAGATGTGAGTCAGTGGCATGTCCTGTAGCTGAGGGGAATGAGCCACAGCCTGTGTGGCATTAGCAGGAGGGTGGCAGGCAGTCTGGGGGTAATGTAACTCACGGGGCTGCAGCTGAGATGGTTCATTGAGACTTGGGGCACCCTCAGCACAAGGGACAGGCTGGCAAAAAGTGGTGAGTGCAGCTGAAGGCCACAGCGATCATTTGGTGCAGGAAGGGGGAGTGAAACTTTCTTCAGGGATGCACAAGAGCAATGGTAGTGAGGTTCAGTCTGAAATATAAAACCACTCCTTTTGGCTGGCAGTGTAAGTGGCAAAAGTTGCAACCATTTGTTAAAAATCATGCCTTGCACTTGCAGACATATTAGAAAAAAGATTCCACGCATGTGTAATGTGTATTTTAGAAATGTATTGCATTTTGGAGAATGTGTGTGCTAGGGCAAGCTTCATGTAAACAGTGTGGTATTAATGGTACTATAACAAGAAGACAAAATTTGTGGGGCCAGTCAGTACCCACAAAAGTGGGAGTCCTAACATTGTGTTATTTGTGCTGGAAAAATTTCTTGTCTGGAAAGAAAATATTTGGGATAGGAGAACTGGGGAGAGAGGTATTGCTGGAAGGACCTCCTGTACCCATTTGAGTCAGCCTCTAATCTTTACTTGTATGTCAAACTCTACTTAAATATACTGTAAAACTTCAATTTAAAGGAAGTAATCTCCTACAATTCATATCTTTTTAGATAATTAGGTACTAATGAAATACATATGTACTTTCAATGTCTCTCCAAAGGTTATCAGGATGTGTTGTAGGTAATCAGTTCATATCCTTTTAATGACAGTGAAGTTCATTCCAGCAAAATGAAACTAATCTATACTGCTTTCCTGTGAAGGATTCTATTGCAGAGAGCTGGTGAGCACTCACTTGGGATTCCACATTGAGTATCTGATAGACCTGTGCTTGGATCTAAAATTAGATTCGACCCAGATGACAAAGTTAAATAGTCTTTGCTTACTCTCTACTGCCTGTTCTGTATCCAGGATGTGATAGTAATCTGGGGTGGGACAACTCAAGCTCTTCAGGCATGTTGTGTTACATTGCAGTTGTTCCTTCTTTCTTGCTCCATCCTCGCTGTTCTAGTGGGTGTTAGACTTAAGTTGTGATGAAGAAACCAAGTAACATTGGGGCTGGACCTGTCTTCTGTATCCTCATTGTAGGTGTGTGAAGGCATTTAGAGGCAGTTGAGTGAATTCTTAGAAACAACAAACCCAAAACCTCTGTTCTTGAGACCAAGGTTTACTGTGGTGGAAAGAACAGAAGATCTTTGTGAATAGTACACCTAAGACTCCTGTTCTCACTTCTGCTGGTGCAAATTTAATGTTGCATTTTATAGGTGGAAAGGAAAAGTGGAGATATATCTATATATTATATAGTGTATATATATACATTATATGTATATCATGTGTATATGTAGTATATAGATATATGTATATCTATATATAAAAAAAGTGTTTAAACTGCGAAGTCTTCTGGCTCAACAGCCTATATTGGAGAGCTTCAACTTTAATGAAAAAAAGCATCAACCTTAATGCAAACAGGCTGCTGTGTGTCTTAGAGTAATGTTCTCAAAATACATTTGAAAACACAGTATCAGCATGTGCCTTTACCCTATCCAAGTACCAGTAGTTTTCTAAAGCAATTCAACATGATTTAGTACTTAACCTTTTATCTCTTGTACATTATGCAGCCTTGCTAATGGATAATGACACTGTATTTTGAAGGCAGGATTTGTTTTGTTTTTTTAATGGGATGGTTAATGTTGACCACTTTAAAATTGGCAAGTAGCCTTTAAAATTGGCTGTTAACCAATAATATGTTACATTTTTGAAAAGAGTCTGGTTGTCTTCATTTGTCTTGGCAACACCCTTTGCAGAAACTCTCAATGGAAAAAGAAAGTGTTTCTTTAGGTATTCTCTTTGTGTGTGTACCTGCCCCAGTATTGGCTAATTGAAAAGTGAAATGTAAAAAAGGGCAACTGCACATAATATTTTGGAGTGCAGCTCAACTCCTACACGAACTGTGAAATTTAAATTTGATCAGAAAGCCTGCTTTGCTTTCAATCAATTATATTTCCATTTGTCATAAATCCTCCTTGCAGGCAAAGACACTGCAAAGTTAATGCAATCTACAGATATATTGCATTTTTCTTTAGAATTAATCTTCATGAACTTCCATAAAAAGTATAAGATATTGAGCATACAGGTATCTCTCTGTGGCCAATAATCAGAAAAAACTTTGTGCCTTATTTCAGAGTCATCCAAGATAACTCAATCAATACGCAATTAAACATAAGACTTCATCATTATAGATTCTACTACAATATAATTCTCAGAAGTTATACAACAACATAATAATACTTGTAGCATTAAGTACAGGAGGAGAACTTGAGCATAGTACCTCTTATTAATGAGGAAATGGAACATTTGTGGTGATAGTGCTGACTAAATAGCTGAGGACAAAAGGGTTCTTATCACTGAAGTGACAAAACCATGAAGTTTTTGGTATAATGTAATAAAAGGGCTTGGGAATTCTAATGAAAACTGTGAAATACTTAAGCGTAAATTTAGGTTTTCCTTATGAGTAATTTGCATGACTGTGTTTTATGACCTGAAAAGTACCTGCCTTTTGTGTGGACTGGATTCTCTGGGTTTTCCCAAGAATTGCCAGTCTGCATCTTCGAGAGCTGAAAAACCTGCGTTCCCTAAAAGGGTTTTATGGAGAGCAAGAAATGAATTGTTCCATGCTGGGAAGCAATATGCACTAAATTAGCCCCGATGAAGGAGATGATGGCAGTATCTGAATTAAAAGTCTCATGTTCCACACACAAAGAGCACAGGTACTCTGTTGGTCTTCAGTTCTCACAGCTTAACTAACCAAAAATCAGTGAGATGAAAGCAGATACAGGGTCCAGTTTTATCTCCTTAGAAGAACTTGTGTTGGAAAAGTAGACGTTGTGGGTTTATTATATGAAAAATTAAGAGAAACTGAGACAATCTCAATGTTAAACCCTTCAAATAATGCTCTAATACAATTCAAGATGTAAACAGTTTAATGTCATGTTAATTATTGGGACACAAGTAGTTATATAGGTGGGATGGATGCTTCTGAGAGCAGGTGTGTACTTTGTGGGGTGGGTGACTGGTTTGTTTTGTGAAGAAGGTTCAGTGCTTGCATTCTGCAAGCAGGTTAAATCCTCAGCTGATCTATAGGTGGGCCAGAACTTGCTCCCCATTTTGCAGGAATTTATCATGATCCTGTGATCCTTGCACTGAACTAGAAACCAATTTCTATATTCCTTTCCAAAAGGTAAATTTGCTTATTAGATGACAGGATATGAATAAAGCCGCCACTTGATACAATTTAGAAAGTTTCACTTCATATAATTTCAAGTAAATCTTTTTCATTTCTGAAAATATGGTGTTCTTGATGTTTTAACAGAATGTATGAGGTTTCAAAAATGTTCTTGGCAGTCACTGTGGTAGTAAGCTCCATGAAAAATAATAAAAATTGGCAGAAAAGAGAATGATACAATGCATGTAGTATAAAACACTTTATTCTGGAACCTGTACAAGTACTAAGTGTCCTAATGTATATTTATTGAGATAGAGCTTTGAGTTTTATGTTGCACTTTAAATTATAGGATCTCAGGATTCAGGTTTCTTTGTCCTTTTTGTATATACTTGATTATTGATTATTATTAAAGTTGCCATAGCTGTTAAATATCAGGTCTTGGTGACTTGAAATTAACCTCTAAAAAGATATTCTGGCAGGAAGCTCATAGTTCAAGCAAACTTATTTACTGTGTTGGGTAGCTGAAATATGTTTGTTTCCAAGTGAGGTTTCTTTTACTTTTCATCTGCATTTTGAGGTTCACCTCTTCCAACATAAAAAGAGAAGACATATAGTAAAACAAACCCAAAAGGAAAGACATTTTAGCCTTTCTAAAAACACATCTCGCCATAAACAAGTGCTGTGAAAGCTTTAGTAGAAGGAAAATGCCAAACCTGTCTTGCAGCTACTTATTACAAGTTCAGCATTTGCTCATCTCTCCACAGTCAGCTCTTGTGCTGGGTGGCGACACTTGGGAAGCAGATACTAATATTTTCCTTCTGCCACTTGCAGTTTTGTTTAGATCCTCATTTCTCCAGGAGAAATACAGCCCAGCAAAGGTTCTAGAATTGTGAATCTTGACTTCTGCTAGCTTTTTTTTTTTTTTCCAGTCACCTCAAGAGTTGTCTTTATGTTGGTAACCAGAACACCAAATCTCAACTTGCAAAAGGAAATATCTGGGGGAAACTACCAAAATATACCTGTATAAGTAATGGTCTGTAACTAATGAATTATGTGAAGATACAGAAGGGACAGGGAAAGGGAGAACTGGAAGAGACATCCTTGGCATGAAGAGAAAGGTTGAAAAGTCAGCAGTAGCCCTTTTAGCTCTGCTTTGAGTAGAATTGAGAGGAACCAAAGATTATTTAAATGCAGGCCTGTAGCAATAGAAAGACTTGAAGACAAGTAGAAAAAAATAGAAAATTTGTCTTCAATAGTAAAGCTCATAAGTAACCTGATATCAATAGAAGGCAATAGAAAGGGTGTCCTGTGCATCATCTTGCATGTAGAGCAGTTAATTGAAATTTGTGCCAAGTCCCATGTAAGCCATTTCAGTGCTCGCTCTGGAGGTGAATTATTTCTTGGAGATCTCGAATCTTTCTGTATCTCCATGCCAGTTATGGAATACATCCAGTGAGGACTAAGAAAGGTTATTAAAAAAAAAAGGAAATTATATTGTTTGGTTATACTTATTAGGTGACATTTTATTAAAGTGAGGAACGCCTCATTAACACTCAGTTTAGGGAAAATTGTCTTCAAAGGATTATCTCATGTATTAGATGAAAGTGTTCAGTGATTTGCAATTTCAGTACAGTCTTTCCTTCACAGTTTAAAAATTGCCAGCAAATGCACGATTAATTACATAACAATTTAACTTTGACAGTCCATTTCTAGATCAGATAAAATAAGTCACAGCTTTCTCATTTTGCTAAATGACATTTCAGTGCTCTGTGACTATGCTTCATAGTTGTAGGGTCATATCATTAAAAATACATGGGTAAGGATGTTGTTTCCATTATTCTAATATGTAGTAGAAAATGCAGATTATGTCTTATCTGTTTAAATCTATCACGGTGAATGTTTTCAATTTTCTCAATCTGCATTGAAGGTAGGAAATAATAGCATCTGCTAGATTTTTTTTTTCTATTGCTAAGTTCAGGCAAATAGTAGAGATGCGTTTAAACTAAATAAGTTAAAAAGAAAAGCTTATTGAGAAGAACTGAAGTTTTATTTTGCTGCTAAGAAATACTGTTTTGAATAGCAAAAGTCCAAAGTATGATATTCTCTTCATCTGCAATATGTGTTTCTTTCAAAAACTCTGGCATTGATCATTACCAGTAATGAATCCTATGATATTTCTCTATTATAGAAAAGTAGCCTAGGGCAATTCTTTTTCATGTATATTGTAAGATACATTTGTGTGTGTATGTGCCAAGCACCTTCCCCTTGCTGCCTGCTGGCTTGATTTGCTGCAAGATTTCATTATTTATTAATTTGAAACAAATGGATAATCTCATTTACATGAGGTGACTGTTCCTGAAGTGCATGCTGAAAATTTGTCTTCAAGAGTAAAACTCATAAATCACCTGACATAAAACTGAAATGTTTTGCTTTAGAGTAGTATATAGTTCCCAAGAGAACTTTGAGAAATACAAGACTTCATTTCACAATGTTTATATTTAGTGCTGTCCACCTGAATCTAAAGGTCCAAGCGTCTAATGTGAAACTTACTTCACTTTTTTTTCTTAAAATCTCAGTTGAAGCAGTAAAGACAATATATTTAGCAGTGTACAGAAAGTGGTCAGGTGTCCTCAGAACGGCTGAGGTTGGAAGGGACCTCTCAAGGTCATCTGCACCAATCTCCCCTCTCAAAACAGGCTCAGACAGCACAGGCAGCCCAGGAACATGTGCAGACACCTCTGCAATGTAAATATTTTGGAGATGTAGAATTTTTATTACTCTCTAGACTACCTTAAAAATATAGGGAGGGCATTTGCAATTCTAAATGTAATCTTTGCATATTAATTTATGTGTGTGTGTGGCAGGCAAACTTGTGTGTTGATTGTTTCACTGGGCTATCCGTCAACTGGAGAATGAGTTTAACAAATATGCTTGTTCTTGAACAAATCAGAAGGCAGATGCTGTGCTTGAAGTGCCACTGTACACAGCATGAGCTCATACATGTCTGTTAGAAAAATAAACACAAGCATGACAGGTTTTCATGTTTTCATCTGTCAGGTCACTGTCATTACCCCTGACTTGAAATGCAGTTGGAAGCGTTGTTATTCCCCCCCTCTTTCAAATCTTTTTCATTGACCCTGTGTGTTGAAGTGAGGTGCTTTATGTGAGGTTTCTTTTGTTTTAGTGTACTTAGACATGCTGATTTCATAACACTTTCAGCCTGGCCCTGTTCAGCAAAGCAGGCAAGTTAGGTGCTCTAGCTCTGTTCAACTCTGAAACCATGAATATTTTGCCAGATTGGCACCCTATCTGATGGAGTTTTATCCTGGTCAACAAAAGCTCTACAACCATCAGACAAGAAAATTAAATTGTATGCAGAAGGTCTCTTCTCTGTTTACTGCATGTCACGGTGCTAAGGGTTCCTGTTTTTCATAGCATGAGTATTAACCCCACTTTCAATAGTTATGAACACTTGTGTGCAGCTGATGCACCTATTTCTCCTGTGGAAAAGAGCTTAATCATTTGGGCTACATGTTGTCTTTTTAACATGAGAAATTCTGTGTTCCTTCAACCAAGCCCTTTCACAGAGCTAACTTGGTGACTGTTCTCAGATGACATGCAGAGTAAATGAGAGGAAGGGCACGGTGCACAGGCTGTGTGTAACTAAACACCTGCAGGCTTTGGTACCAAAATAAGAAGGCCATCTTCACTTTGATTAACAAAGCCAGTAAATAAATCCTAAATGTGTAAATTTGGCTACTAGTCTGATAACAATGTAATAGAACAGAAAGGCATTTGAAGACTTTTGGGTGTTCTGTTGTGCCCATAGTGTGCCTTCACATCAGCTCTGAGGGAAAAGTAGTGCTGTGATTTATGTTGTCCACCACAGCTGGCTCATAAATCTTACTCTTCTTGAACTGTCTTTTGTCCTTCGTGAGGCCAGACACTGAGAAGGCTTTCTGATGAAAGGTTGTGTGTGTTTGAAGTACTTTTTTCTCTAAAAAAAGACGACACTCTGCATATTCCTCAGTATTTTCTAGATATAATACATAGAACACCTCCAGGATCAGCATAAAATTAATAACTTTGAACACATTTCTTCAGGAAAGTCTGTACTTTAAAGTGTATAGAACTTGGGGTATGGGATTTTTTGGTTAACCTGGACACAGATAATCTAAGCACACTAAGACTGTGGAAATGTTACTAAGCAGTTGTTAGAGGAGGCAGCTCTTGCTGAGGTGGTGCTGGGAAGTAATGCATTCTAATTAAATTCCACAGAAAAATCCAGAAAGCATTTCAGTGGAGATGCTTTTTACAAGCTTGCTGAAGGCAGCAGTCTCCTCTCACTGTAAAAGCATGAAAACAAATGGTTCTAATTCTTCTTGTTTTCACAGTAATAACTGTCAGAGGTTAAAATAGATATTTCCATTAGGGCACTTGTATTAGGTTAGCTTAGCTTATTGAGAGGTAATAATGACTTTCCTACAAGGATGAGGAGGCAAAAAAAAAAATAATCTAACTAATATCAAAGGAAGCTGCAAGTACTTTGTAAGTAAATCATGACAGAAGTTAGTCAAGTTTATAGTAGAAACACGTATAAAGGATGGTGATTTTTTTAAAAAAATATTTTGCTGAAAAACCACCTTAGAATCTTTCTTGTGGAAGTACCCATAAATTTGTGTGTAATTTAGATTAATGTATTTTAATCTCTATGGAGCACATACATTTTAAAACCTTTCCACTAAGTCCTTTGAATTAATCTGAATTTCTTTCTAATCTCCAGTGGGTCCTTGCATGTGTAGTTAAAGAGCCCTGATCTAGATCATCTGATGGTATCTTCATAATTTCCAGAGCTACTGATACTGTAATTCATGTCTAGTATTTTCCTTTTTCCAGCCAGCAGTGAGGCCTTGAGAAGGACTTCAGGGGAGTGATGTGGGTTTATAAGCTTTCCACCCGTAAGGTGGAACTCCAGCCTTCCTCACAGGTTTGGTGCTGAGATATTCATAAGCTTTTTTTGCTCTGGACTTTTATTATGACTTTTTATGGGATCTCCTGTGATACCTACTAACCTATTTCTGTGTAGGTGTGAACGACTGGACACACCCACTGTGTAGTCCTAACAGCTGCTACCATCATTCCTACATGCTACAGGAGAAACTGCTTGGGGGGTTTCCTCCAAGGAAAGGGCAAAAGGAGTTCTGTAGCTATGGTAACACAAGGTTTAACACTATTTTTTTTTTGCCTGAAGAGCAATGTTTGGATTATAAACTGAAATGAGAGAAGCTGTGGATGGCCCATCCCTGTAAATGTTCACAGCTGAATAGATCTTTGAGCAACTTGGTCTGGTGGAAACTGTCTGTGCATGGCAGAGGGGCTTAACTAGAGGAGATTTAAGTTAAGGTTCCTTAAACCCAAACCATTCTATGGCTTCTATGATTTTTGGAGACTGGCTGCAGGCCCCTTCTTCAGGGAGACTTTTCTTTGTATCACGCTGAGAAATCCCACATATAATAAATCACTATTCATTTTATTGCATTGCACACATGCTGTAAATTATATTGACAGCTCCAGGCAACAGGAAGAACTTCTTTTTTTAAATAATCCTTATGTAAATTTTTATTTCATGTATCTGTCTTCCTCCATCAATGTGCAATGTGTAGGAATGCGGTGGGGAAGGATTTGCATATTATTTATATAGAAGGGTGAGTAAGTATGTGTTTAATACCCTAACTTTACTGGAAAAAAAAAGTAAGCTAGAGTCCTAGTAATGATCTTGTCATGTTTCTGGGAAGATAATAAATGCTGTGTCCTGTCTTCTGAAAGCACAATATTAGTAGAGACTAGAGCAATGCCATTGCCTAAGTTGCTGTTTTAACAACTTGCCCAAGTTGTGAACAAGATACAGCCTTTGCTTCCCCCCAGGCCTTGAAACCAAATCAGTCTGAAAGTAGTGACTCCTGGCCTTGCGTGTCCAGAACCATCTCCTTAAGCAGAAGCATCTTTGTTGTTGCCCTTCTATGGTACTGAAGACTGATGTCACCGTTGTTGCCTGTACCTGGCATCTCCAGCCATTCCATGTGGTTCCCCTCCTTTCCTGCCTGTGTGGGCTTCATGCTTGTTTTGGGGGAACAGAGTATTAAAGATTCTTTGCTCAAGTACAACAGCATCCCTCTGGCAGCAGTCTGAAGCTGCCTCTCCCTGAGGAGGCCAAAGCTGTGTGGTAGTGGCTTAGCTCCTGCTGCAGCTGCCTGGGTGGCCACATTCCCAATAGGGCACGTGCATGTGTGTGGGCTTTCCCTTGGGATAGCACAGGGCTGCTGGCACTGCAGGTCAATGTGACACTGTGCATCCAGGGACACCGCTGCTCCCTGGAGCTTCCTAAGCTCTCTTGCTCACACACCCACGCCTCAAAAAAGTGTCTTGATGTTTAATTCATAACACAAAGCTTGCGATTAGGGGAAAGTCGCTGCCTCGGATTTGGAGCTGGAGGATCTACTCTGTCAATTTATATACTTAAGTTAGGCAGGGACTCACCATCAAGCATTTTGGCAGGGGACCAGCTAAGCATTACTGTCGCATTTGATTCTTTATTAGGCACTGTAAATGGATATTGGAGTTCAGAGAAAATAAGATCTAGCATAAATACTGGCTTAATTTGTGTATGTTGACTGGATTTACACCAAGCTTTGGTTTGTTTACTTTCAATTAGAGATAGTATGGAAAAAGATTTATGTGATAATCCATAGCAAAGGGCCAGTTGCTAATGAAGACATTGGTAATTCTATGAGTAATTAAATTTCATCTGAGCTAATTACAGAGGTATTCTAATTCTGAAGCCTCTAGCCACAAATATTGAGAATCCATTTATTTAACTCAGCTTTTACTTAGCTTGTTGCTCTAATTGATAATCCACATTCAATTCTAAAACATTTCCCTTGGGTGTCCTCTTCTCCTTACTTTCTTTCTGTGGAAGTGTGTCCATAAATACTTCCTTTCTGTTTGAAATACAGTAGTAAATGGTCTTTTATGCATCCAAGGTCACAATAAAGCAATTGTGCTTTTTTATCTTTGAGTAGAACAAAAACTATTGTTGAGGAGAATTGAATCTATATATCACAAATCTTGTGTTATTTTCCCAGTTGTCCTCTCTCCACCCATTATGTCCTGATGTATCCTGCTATGTAAAGCTTGTTCTGGTAGCAATAATGTGGTCTTACGTGATGGGGGCTTATAGCAGAACCTAATGGGAAAGGAAACTTGATTTGTTTATGATCAATGAACTTTAATGAAAAATCTTAAATTGATAAAGAACTGATTTTACTTGCTTGGAGCAAATCCTAGAGGTTTTTTTTTTCTTGTGGACCAATTAACATGGGCTTTTCCCCCTGTATTCCTTTGGCAAAGTAAGGCTTTACATAGCCTTGGGAGCAAAATGCAGAATGTAGTTTTTGTGCTAACTTTCCCAAATAAAGAGCCTTGCAAATCATAGTTTTGAAACAAAATTTTCAATAAATACTAAGCAGAGTGTTGCATGGTACATTGTAAGCAAAGCTGTTTTTTTCTTTAGATAAGTAATGGTATTTTTACGTAGTAAGTTGCTTGAAAATGCTTTCCTTTAGAACTAATGTGTAAGTGATATCTCAGAAACTAGAAATTCTCAAGAGCTGAACAGTTTAAAATCATTCCTAGCATTACTGATCCATAACTTCCATCAGCAGTGCAGTTGGAGGCCCTGAAAGGTCTACTAGAAACTACTGCACCTGATATAAACCCCCAAGGATCTCTAGGGTATTTGTTTCCCCCAGTGGCCTGATGCCCCTGGGGCTCTGCTCCTTTGGTGGCTGTGCAGTGAGGCATCCTCTTGTCTTGGTCATGATCTGGGGGACCTCTGTCCATCAGAGATCTGTACCCAACTCTAATGGACCTTGTTTTGTTACATATGGTCTTTTGCTTAGCGTTAGAGCTGTGCGAAGCCTGGGTGAGAAGTTGCTTTGGTGGAAAGGTAGGCTTGAACTTGAGTTTAGAAAATTGCCAACAGGATTCATTTTGCAAGTTCAAAAGAAATGCTACTCAACTTCCTCTTCATAAATTATTCAAAAATTGGAATTTCAGTTTTTAGGCTTCTCTGTAACATGTTTACCCACTTATTCACCTTTCATCCCCTTTAAAAATCCAATCAGGTTAAGAGCATTTTAATGCACTTCTAATATGTGCATTACCCGGAATTTTAGATTAAAGTAGAAAATGGGTCCTTGTAACTGTAGTGAGCAATGCTCAAGGGTTATTTTAGGAATGATAAAATTTGTTCCATTTAGTGTGTGTTGTGATGGAAATACTTTCCAATTTAAAAACACACACCCTCCAAAGATCACCTTCAGTGCTGGGAGGTTTATATACCAAATGCTGTGACCTGCTTTGGAGACAGTTCAGTCAAACCAATTGTGTTACTACCAGAAATCATGAAGTTGGTACCTTTGAATGGCTGGCTGGTCCATAATAGTCATGCAGGGAATATGATTCTGGAATCCCTGCAATGCTCAGTTGTTCTTGTTGACTTTGTGGCAGTTGCTGAGACACAGAAGTGATGGGTAACCATTTAAAAGTCTGGGGAGAAATAGTTACATAAATCCAACTGTGCAGGCTAATTGATTGTAAAAAATGGCTTGTGCTAGGTTGCATTAGCTCCCCTGTTTCAGACAAATACTTTCTCCTGACATTGGTAACTAAGGGGTGAATACAAAAATAATTTGTAGCAGCTGAGTGCTCGATGTTAAGAGGCACTAGCTCCTCTTAAAATGGAATGCAGGTGGAGTTTCCAGCTTTCTTTGCAGGAAGAGGGAAAGCAGCAAAGATCAGCATTGATTGGAAAACCAGTGGTCCTGACAATTTGCAAAATGAAAAATGATTTCAAGTAAGAAAAGTGGTGGATTATTTGGTGTGTTCAGATATTGAATTAAATATGGACTTCAATAAGTGAAAATGGAGTTGCAATAAGGCAGGGAGGGAGGATCTTCTAACTGGCAAGTGGCACCCAATACTGCGGGTTACCGGTTAAATATATTTTTTTAAGTTAGCTCTGTTTTCTGGTGTGTTTCTGGTGGCTGGACAAAGCAATACTGAACACGTTTTTGTTTTACCTTTTTTTTGGTCATAATTATGTGTTCAAGTGCTCAGAAAATACGAAAAATATTGTGAGAATGGTCTGTAACGTGGTTTTGTGAGGTTTCCCTCCAATTCTTTTTCACTTTGTTTTCATGCAAAAATCTTGATTTGTAATTTTATTCTTATAATTTTAATGATTTTTTTAAAAAAAAATTATTTAAAGCAGTAATGAAACCGATTGATTGGGTCATCTTTATTTTAAAGACCTACTTGCTAAGGAGAAGAATGAGAGAACTACTTTACTTGTAAGGTCCTAATGATTCTGTCAGGCATGGAAAGGTCCCATGAAATTGAGGGGAAATCAAGGCAAATCCCAGGAAATTAAGGGGAGTCTTTTCATTGACTTCACTGGGTCCTTCTCAGTTATTATTCACTTGCAGTCACTGTAAAATTATTACAGTATAAAAATGGGGTTACCTTTGTGACCATAGTATGAAAGACTTTTGATAGATTGTCACAGTGGCTTTCCTTGCATTTAATGTATGTGATTTACCATATTAAGACTTGGGATTTATCAGCATAAAATGAATTCAAGTCACAGGCTTATAGATGAAATACAGCAAGCAGAGTTTTATCAACCCACGGCAGTGGTATTAAAGCACGTGCCCTGTGGTACTGTCAGCATTCCTGGGGTGTCGTATCTTTTTCGCAGGGAAATTAATTTATATATTGGGTTTTTTAATTCAACCCCTCTTATTGGATATATTTTTCATACAGGAAAATATTAAGTGAAGTGTTCATATCTCAACTTTGTACTCTTTGTTCTGAGGCACTGCTTTAGGAATAAGAGGAATATTATGTTGTGGGGATGTGGAGCTCTGCTGCAATGCATGCTTTGGTTTAAGGTAGAAAGAAAGCTGTCATGCATTAGCTGTAGAGAAAAAACTGTTCTGTGCTTCTAAGCTTGTCTCCTACATGTTTGTAATATCTTCACAGCAGCCAGTGACTGTTAGATTTACTTTTTTCCTTTCCTAGTGCAGAGAACTTTGAAGAAATTTCAGCTTTTATTTAAGTCAGTCACAGTCGGGCTTGATACAGTTCTGTAGGTCAGGCTGTGTTTGGGTAATTGTCTCATGCTGCTGCTTACTTTCCTGAAATGTTTGCAGCATTTCACAACAGCCAGAAGGTGAGGAAAAGCTTTCCTACTTTATTAGTGAGTGTCTTGCTCAGCTTTTTACTGCTGCATGGGAAAGGCTGACACTAGCAATAGAAGGG
Organism: Oxyruncus cristatus; assembly: GCA_013399855.1. NCBI lineage: Eukaryota > Metazoa > Chordata > Aves > Passeriformes > Cotingidae > Oxyruncus > Oxyruncus cristatus. The sequence goes on along the minus strand of VXAY01001556.1, from coordinate 90,167 downwards.
ACTCAATCATGGAAAATACTTCTACCGCAGTCATTGCTAAAACTGAAATGTAAATAATGAAAAACTGTACTTTTGGATGGTAAAATTGGTGAGGTAGGTTATATATTTAGTGTTATCCCTAAGAGGGGTCTGTGCCTTTCAGGTGGGTAATGCAAATGTGTAAATAACTGCATCACACAGGAATAAGGTAATACCCCTTTGAATAGCTGGGATGATTTTCATATGCCTGGCTGACAAGTGGTGAGCCACTAGGAATATCTGCATAGAACTGTTCTGTTATCAGCATTAGCAAAATACTTCAGAAACTTCCATTTTAGAGTCCAATTTTATTTGAAAACTGAGTGATTTCTCTTTTGGCTCTTTTGAAATGCACAGAAAATGGAAAGCTTTAATTGAAAGCAAAACCTTTTGTTTGAATTAGTATCCATCAAAAGTAGCAGATAGCTAATAAGTATCAGATGAGTTGTAACAAGCTTTTCAGACAAAATTCAAAATAATGCAGTAGCATGACCTAGCACATAAGAATTGATTTTCTTTTCCATCTCTTTTCATATACTATCAAACACGTAGTTGGAAGTTCTAATTTTATTGAAATAGGTTTGAAAGTTCAAAGAACATACTCTGTGTATCTTGGAAAGAAAAGGAATTTTAACCTTCTGAATAAATAGTTAAGGCATACTTTTCTGAGCTAAGACTTTCAACTTCAGTCCATATCTGTAAGCAAATTGGTAAAGCATATTTCAATAGTATTTTGCTTGAAGGCTTCTTCAGATCAAATCTCCACTTCCATAAGCCAGTACTGTCTGGAGATTTCAAATAGCGTGGTTTAATTTACTTTGAAAATAAGCATGCCCAACTATTAATACAGAAATCAGAATGTGTCTTACTATTTATGTAGGTGGAAGATATTGCTAGTCTTCAGTAGCAAAATTAGTCCATTTTGAGATGACAGGAAATGCACTCCTAAAATCAATGCTTTAGTTCATCTTGGAATGAATTTGAGTCTCACGGTCCCTTCTGCTGCAATGACAGTGGGCACTAAGGCATCTCACTGCCACCCTCATGGTTTAAAACAAAACATTTAAGTTTGACTGAGGCTGATGTGATTCACCTTGAATGCCTGAGGTATAAGCAAAAGTGAAAACGTGGGAGTTGTTTTGTGAGCTGTTTGTCCATTTGCTCAGCAAAGATGGGGGAGGCAGCTGAGAGAACTCACCCCACCAGTCACCTCTGCCACGTTGTCCCTGTCGGCAGAGCCCCTTGCTTTCGTTATACACTTCGTTTGTGGAAATGTATAGTCACCACCATTCAAAGCTCAGAAAAAGCAAGATAGTTAGTAATTCAGCTGCAGTTAACCTTTGAGAGCTGTCTATGTAATTCCCATTTACGTCTATACAAAAGAAATCTTTATACATCTCATTAATTTGGTTCAGTTGCTTCTACTCAAAATGATAAAATTGTATCTGAATACATGGCTCCAAAAATCTGTTGGACAGTTTTATTTTGCATGTGTATTGCAACCAGCCTACAACTTCACAATGTAAAAGTCACATAAATTGAGAGCCTTGTGAACACAAAAGTCAATGTGCATTAGCTGGATGGTGGGAGGATAATAATCATGCTAGTTAAGGCACTCACAGAATCAGTGGGGTTTTTTTGTTCTGCTTTTCAAGATTTTTGTGTTTAGCTTTCATCAGTAATTCCCAAAGACTAGCTGTTAAGAGGTAAAGCTGTAAAAACAAAACATGTTCTCATGCATATAGTGTTTATACAGCAAGGCTTAGGTCTTTACACTGCATGCATGGCTGTAATACCTGAATCCATCACCATCATCAAGGCTTTGCTCTACAAGATGAAGTACAGTGCAACCTGCTTTATAGAGGAGAACTGATAAAGTGATATTGGTACGAGTTTTAGAAGCACGTCTTCTGTACTGGGATGCATTGATACTGTTGGCATTGCTGAGCCCAAAACTGAGCCCACTTGGAAACTCCCCTAGATAGTCTGGTTTTCTTCCTGAACCCTAAAGCTCCCTCTCATTATGTTGAGAGTTGTCTTACAAATGATGGGTCTATTTCAAAGGTTGGTTTACTTTTTAATTCGTTATTTAATTGCAATAAATGTTTTCCGACTCTAGAATACGCTGCTTTGTGCAGCTAATTTCTTTAGTCTCTAAGTACAGAACTTGTGGTCTTTGAAAATTCTGTTTATACGTAATTTATGTACAGTTTATTTGCCTCAGTTTGACCCCTCAACTTACACATGACAAGGAAAAGCTGAGTTGCTCCACAAATTTCGAGAGACACGTTGAGAATACCTTCCAAGAAATTACAGTACTTTTTTCTACATAAGGAGCTGCTTAGATTGCTTGCAAAGTATCCTTTGTGCCGATAATTCTGGTTTGCTTCCTGCCTTTGAATCTTCTGTAGGATCTGTTGCTTACCAATGTGGTCTGAAGTTGAGGTCTAGAGGTCTTTTCCATATGTGGTTCAAAGACCAAGCGTGTGAGGATGTGATTTCATTTTTTTTTTTAAAATAAACACTTGTGTGAAATAGGAAGACTCTCAATTGCAGTCAGTGAAGTCAGATGTTGACCTTTGGATTTGTTAAGCTGCCAATTATCTGATTCTGTTTCCTTTCCCTCTTCCACTTGTGTGCCATCAATGGCACAAACATGTCTGAAGTGTGCAATTTTGCTTGCGTGCTGGGTATAATGTTGGCAGAAATATAAGGATTTTTCCACCCACAGTGCAGATAAAAAATATGCTGTTGTTATCCATGTGTTCTGTGCTATGTACAAATTCAAACACGTACAAAGGGAAAAAGTGCAGCTTTCTATAACAGCATGTTTGAAGAAATAGATTTTTATCGACTATTACCTTAACACTTCTACTTTCAGAACAGAGACAGACAAAAAAATTTTTTAGGTATATTCATTACAGTTGTTTTAAGAAAATACGCAGTTTATTTTAAAAAAGGGAATAATTTAATTTTCTTTAGAAATGCGTGTAATTTATGCATTACATAATATGAACTGAAATTCAAATGGGAGAAATTATCTCAAGTTCTGTAACCTGCTTTTTGTATGAAATTATTTCAAATTCTTTGTACATAATTGCTACATTTTTGTATAAATCTGTGAGTTTACAAAGCATCTGCAATGAATCATTCCTGTCTGAATTTCAGATGGCATCCAAGCTTGGTAACAGAAGGTACAAGGGATTAATATTTCTCTGCAAAACAACAGTTTGAGCAGGTGGTACTTGATGCTATAACACATATAGGTCACTTGGGAGAGTGCTTAATCGCTCAACTGAATATTAATTAGGAGAGCTTTCTCAGCCAGTTTTTTTAAAAAAAGGAATACTTCGCAAGGAGGGCGGAGTTAAGCACCAAACCCACCAAACCCACCAAAGTCTGGAGCCTTGAAAATTAAGCTGCTTATTATAAAAAAACTTGCTACACAAGTTGAGGTTCAAATTCTTTCAGAGGGACTAGTTTTGTGATAAAAGCCACTGTGAACTCTGAGTATAAGCTGTGTGAACCCAGTCTTTCTTCTTAACATCTCTTCCTGAACTTTTTTCTCTCTGCCTGAATTTCACACTTTGCAGTTAAATGCTTGACCAAAGATACTTGGTCACTTGAACCTCTAGGTTTCCAGAGGTACAAAACAGTACTTTAAAATTTTTTGGCTTGATATTCTGAAAATAAATACGGGATTGATGTATCCGAGTTGAAAAACTCGATATAAGCTGAAGAGAAAAACAGATCAATTCATTGCATGAGTTGCAGAATGTAAAATCTACTGTCTTTTGACTTGGTTTTCTATACCAAGTCATGCTTTAAATAACTTTTAAAACATGAACCTGAATAATTTAGGAGGTGTAAGGTATGTTTGCAAGATGTTAGAAAGCTCTGAAAATATTAATCTCTTTTGGTTGTGCCTGACCTACTGTGGGTTAAGTCCTCTGAATTTCAGAATTCCCCAGGAAGAACTGATGGATTTTTCTGGAGGTAGTACTTGCACTCTGCAGTGCTCACAGTTGTGGCAGCTGGCCTTGATATGCCCTATCAACATTCGTCTGCTCCACTGTCTGAAACTCCTTTAGGAGCTTTGATTTTTTTTTTTCCCAGGGCTCTGTTTGGGAGCTGCTGGCTGTCACAGCTGTGTAAAAGTGATGAGCAGTAAGGTTTTCCCTCTGCCTCAGGCAGGGGCATGGAAACAGCATAGATGTCTCCTGGAGTGGATGCTTAGAGGCTCTTTCGCTTGGAGGATTGAGGTGTTTCCCTTGGAAAATAGGCATTGAGGAAGTGAAGGATGGTCCAGGAAGAGGGAAGGAGCCCCCAGTGTAAGGTTGGGACCTCCCAGGAGGGTTTGCTTCCCTTTACCCTCACAGTTTAGGGAAGAAAAACTTCATTTTGGATGAGGCAACTTTGTCTTCCTTCCCACTGCCTTCTGAGTTCAAAGCCTGCTTCCTTCTGTCTCTCATGAACTTTTAGCACTGAGCTTTCCATCCTTTAGCAAGAGGTCCTGGCACAGTGTCTTGTGCCTGTGCTTTCAGGCAGTGCAAGGTGACTTCACCCAGAGCTGGATGTTGCCATTAATGACGCTGAGATGCCTTTCAGAAGGTTGGGTGTTCAGGATGTAAGCCCGATGAGGGGCCGCATGGTTGTTTTTGTAACAGCATCTTCCTTCTGGGGGATGGTTTAGCATCATGAAATGATGAAGTACTCTGAATGCTACTGCTTTGGTATTTCCAACTGCATTTGGAATAACATATAATGCCACTTTGTGGTTAACTACCATGCAAATGGGTGCTCATCTTTCTTGTGTAGTTGGCCATTCCCAGAGTCTTAGTGTTTGCTCATTGAAAGCTATCAGTAAAATTCAGGGTTTATGTGTGTTGGTGATAGTCCTATGAATTTGAACACATTTCCATTTGAGAAGTTTAACTGCTTACCTTAAATTTGAATCTTTTTAAATGTTTGGGAGGGGAGATATTTTTGGGGTTCTTTTGGTGGTGGTTTTTTTTTTTCAGTTGAGACATGAAGCTAAATATTTTGTTCAATATTGAAGATACTGAGTTAATAGTTGAATATTTAGCTGTAAGATGTTTTTCTTTATTTTCTTCTGCTGTAAACACCTCACAATGTGTGAGATTCCCATATTAATGCAGACTAAATGAAACAGGTCTGGAGAAAGGAGAAAATGTGGAGTAGAAATGAATTTGAAACTGATTCTGAATTGGACCCTACCTATAAATAAACAGTGGTAGCCACATGGCACTCTGTCAAAGGTACCTGGGATAAGAAGGTAATGCAGTGACATAGGACTTGGGGGAAATAAGTCTCCAGATTTTAATGTAAATCTGGATAGATGGGAACACTTGGGAGACTGAGGCTGGGAGTGTTGATTCCCACAGTAAGTGCCAAAGTGAGCTGGTGCTTAAGAAAAAAAAGTGTGGGTATTGTTGAAGATGGAAATGATGGGCATAAGGTGGGTAGCCTGAGCAATGCAGGGTAAGGAACTAAAAATCTAATAGAAGAACTAGGTGACATAGGTCAAAAGAGTGGGATGAGTTGAGAAAGAACGGGGATTCTGAATTTTGGATAGTAAGCAGAGAGTTGGGAAGGGGGGGGAAGCAACGCATGACTCATAGATTTGTGTTATGCAGTGGAAGACAAAGTTTATTTGGGAGAGTTGAGTGGTTTGACAAGTCCGTTGCCAAGAGAGTGTCTGCTTCCAGAGCCCACAGTGATGCTCTGCGTTCTTGAGTCTTATCAGCAAACGTGTGAAAACTTCCTAGACAATTCTATCCCTGAAAACCCAGAGTGTAGCAACCGCTACCACTAACACCCCCATCTCAAGGGGAAGTGATCTGTTTGCTGTACATGGGCTTCAAACATTATTAATGGACAAACAAACTGGTCATGAAAGACACAGAATTTGATGTTAATTCTGAAGAAGCAAACAAGGATGTTACATGCAGTAAGAATACTATCAAAAGAAAAACGAGTTTGTAGTCTAAGTATGGTTAATGATTCTCGCAACAGAACTTTGCTTCCAGTTGTATGCTGTGCAGCAATCCTTAATTATGTTATCCCATGCTATTTGTGCTGCAAAGTATTCTTGCCTCGTTCGTGTTTTTTGGATGGACAGAGATTGTTTAATGAACAGATGTTCACTATTTTGTAGGACGTGTGGCCCCAGGCCTCGTTTCCTGCATTTTATTCAGACCCCTACTCTGAAGTCAAAATGATTCTTTTCCTCAGGGGCTTTTCATGGTGCTCATCACTGTAATATCTGAATAGCTTCTCCCAAAATAATTAATTTACCTTCACAACACCCTTGAGCTGTGCAAGTTTTATCTGTCTTTTACAAGCAAGCAATAAAAGAAGAATGAGATCAAGATGAAATATCTCTTTCACGGTGCCAAGTCTGAGATACCCAAGACACTATCAGGATGGGCATTCTTTTTCAGTTTCTTTTTAGGCACAAAACATTAACATTTGTACCTTTATTTCCAAATTTTAATGCTTGCTAATCCTTATCGTTGGACATGAAACTGGTGAAAATGAAAAACTGTAGAACAGATATCCCTTAGTCTCTCAATATTTAGTTTTCTTTGATCCCTTAGCATCCTAAGCGTCCTCTGGCAGGATCAGAATCTGGGCCTTAAAGCAGCAGTTACCCTGACACAACTCGCTGCTTTTCACTTTCTCTTGTGCTGTTCAAGGTATGCAAGAAATTGGAAATGCTCATTCTAAATGAGCATTTGTCTGTAGCCACTCTGAAGTGGATCAGATCTGTACCAAGGGAAGGACCTTATAGGGAAGAATCATATGTAACTACATTTATCAGCCTGCTTCCACAGTGTGCAGTGGCTAAAGTCCAGTTAAACTAATAGTCTTTATTGTACTATTGTTCAGTTTTATTATCTTTGTCATCTCAGTTTAAAGAAGAAAATCTAGAAAATGTGAAATTCAAAGGGAATAAAAGAGGTGTTCCCCAGTTCAAGTAGATTATAAATTGGTAGATATTTGTAATGCAGCATATAGTCATGTCCTAATAATTTGTAGGCTGTTCACTCAGGTTCTTATAGGAAAGAAAAAAATTATCTGTGGAACTTGTAAGTCCTCTTTGAACTAATTAAATCAAACAATTAAGGAATGATTGCAAAACATCAGTATGAACGGAAATTTTTGGTGTCATAACTGGAGCAACTGTCCAGGAGAAGCCCTGATTAGAGAGGAAACATTTGTTACAAAAATACTTCTCCCAGTGTTGACAAGAGGATTTTGTTTTTAATCTGAAGAAACAGAAATGAAATTATGATGCTCAATACAGAAAGGTTAACTGCTCAAACCACTGCATTCCAAGAGCATCTTGGAATACCTGCTCTGTTCTGGATAGGATGGTAGCTCCCTGTATTGTGTGAAGATCACTATCTGATAAATCTAGCTATCTTTCTGCCTTAGTGTCAATTTATTATTAACTCATCAATAAAAATCATACTTGGAGGCCTTTGGGAAATAATCCCTCTAAGTTTTTATCAAAATTTACTAACTTGAAATTAAATTATCAACATTTATATGCAACATTATAACTGGTTAAGCCTCAAGCTTGGTTGGCAGAAGGCTTAGTGATTGTCTTGTCAACTGGAGCCCATAGTTCATTTCCCCTCTTTTGTATTCCTTGTATGCACCAAAAATGATACTACACACAGGGTGCTGCTTCAGGAAGATTCTTTAATTACCCCAAGTGTTAGGCTTAAGAAAGCTCTTGTTCTTTATATATAAAGGAATTTGGAAATATACATTGGGCTGTGCAGTTGAGTAAATATAAGCTGTATGGCTAGCTGCTTTCTTTCATGTTAAGAAATCTTTGGTTTTAGTCCCTGTTTCAAGGATTGTCTTGTTCACTTTTATTGTATTGCACCTAGTGCTGGTGGTAGCATTTAATGTGTGCATGTCCCCCTCCTCTCCTTGCTTGCAAATTTAAAAGCTTCATACTTTTTAAGCTTTTGAAGTGTTTGTGTGCCGAATTGCAGAGAAAGGTTCATGGCTATAGGTAAAGGTTTGCTCCTGTATGTCAGTGTTGCAGAAACAGGTGTGCAACATCTGGAGAGTTCAAACATGATTATTATAGGTTCCTGTTAGGTGTATCTAGTAAAATCCTGCTCACACTAGTGATTGCTGAAGTCTCTGTTCCTTTTGACTATCTCATTTCAGGGCTGTGTCTAGGCTACAAGATGCTTAAACACTCAGACTTGTCAACACAGAGCATTTTAATGAATGTGCCCCTTGTGAACGTAGTTTAACATCTCTGTGCCTAATACTCTACTTGATAGAGATATTTCTGTCACATGTAGCTGTGAAATGGTAAAAAGCCAAGATACTAGGCTGGGAATGTGGTGCAGAGAGATACAGGCACTAAGCAACTTTTGCCTTTGTCCCAGAGCCATGGGGCCCCCAAGGGTGCTTGGACTGAACTAAGAAATGGAGGTTTGTCATAGTAGCTGCTCCTCCAGGGGATGAGCTACTGGTAGGACAATTAGGTTATGAGGTGATCCTCCTGCAATTCTGAATCTCAAGAATTCACCCCCATACACACCTTGTTAAGGTTCTGTTGGTATAGGTATAGGGGTTTTTTGTTCAAATTCTAATTAGAAGACAATAACTGGTAATTTTTAATGGTTTTTGTGGTACAGTTTTGGTTCTTCAGCATTTCAGTCTCCTCTCGCCATCTCCCTGCTGGCACAAGCTTGCACTGATATGCTCCTCCCAGTGGCTGAACTTGGCAAATCTAGATTCTCCAGTCAAAAAGTTGTCCTGAACCTTAAGCAGCCTTGAATTTTTCCCTACTTTGCTGTGCTGTACCTCCTAGCGTAAAATATAGAATGGTGGCAAGCCTCTGGGACATAGTGAGCAGTCAGTGGCAGACTGGGCTGTTCATTTGATTGTTCTTTTCTGAAAGAAGTGCTTGCAGCCTTACAAGCCTAAGCAGCTGCTGTCTCTGCTCAAAGTTGAGCTGCTGGCAGCAAAACATGAGCACTAGCACGATTAGGGTCTTCAGGGAACTTTGCTTGCTAGTCTTTGAGAAGGGAAATGGCTTCCAAGGTTAGTGGCAGGGTTTATAGGGAGAAGCGAGTGTGAAGAAAGCTCTATTCAGAATACGCTCTGTGCTTAGATCTTACGGGTTTCAGCTCAAAACAGCACAAAAAAAGGGGAGGAGAGGGAGAAAATTTGAACGGCACCATATGGATTGCTGGAATAAAGAAGACCAGTTGTGGGTGGGGAGCATTATGCTTATTTAATGACAAAGACACTGTCTGTGGCACTACACAGAGAATGTGAATAGAGCAGTTCACATCCTGCTTTTTCCCTAACTGAAGTGGTCTTTTGAATGACTGCATTTGACAAGGTCAAGATCTCTGTCTTGTGAATTTGACTGATCTTGAAGACCTGGAACAGGGCAAGCAGAAACTGTTGCTGTCAGAGGAAGGTTATCTGGAACACCAGAAAGGGTTAACAATGTGATACTGATGAATGCAGTGGTGAAAGTTGCTAACACAACATCAAAATGTGCAGCATGTTACCTGAACCTCATCAGCTGCTCGTGCTCTGCATTTCTCACTTGTGGGCACTGGGCAAAATTCATTGCTGTATTCTGTGACCATTTTATGTGTATGTGTGTGCACATATGACAAATATTTTCCCTGCCATTTAAGATGCCAAGTAGACTCCACTGACACGTTTGTGCCTTGTTTTCAAAATGCTGAAGGAACAGTGGGTCAGAGCGACGATAAAATATGGCTATTTTTTTTCCCCAGTTGTATCTGTGGTACAGAAGTTGCCGTCAGTCATCTATGACCAATACATCTGGAGCTGACACTTCCAGCTGAAACATTTGGGGGGACACAAACAATGCTGAGAGCTCCTAGGAGAGAGTCTCTTTGTCTGTGCTTTTGTATTTTTTTAACATAGCAAGTTCTTTATTGGATCCTCTGGATGCTGAATGTTATGAAAAATAGAAAAAATCAGCTTTGTGAAATTAAGAGTTACTTATAATCTCACACTATGGAAGTATGAATTTTTGTAATAATTTAGAAATTTAGATTTTTATTTTGCATTATTATTTCAAAGTACTAGTAACCAGGTAATTGTGTCTTCATTTATGTGTTGTACAAATAGAAAGCTATTTTATGATTGTGATCTGATCATGCTGCTACGCTACTAAGCACTTAATATGTGAGTTCAGGAAGTCTGCTTTTTGCTCTTCCCCATGCTGATAGGTCATGTTTGCAATTAGTTTGGTGCAAAGATGTCTTTGCTATAGTTTTGATCCTAGCTCTGCAATACTGGGGAGGACCACTGGATGGAACCATTACATTTTAGTTAACATGGTGAAGCAAAACTTTGCTGTGACTGAAATGTGTTCCAAAAAAAAAAAAAAGCTTTTCATAAATAATGACATTACCATTAATGTTTGATTTTTTTATTTTTTTTATATATAAAAACCATAGAGAAGAGATTTTAAGTGGTGTTTCTATGAATCCGGAATGATCAAGAGAGGATATTTTCCCTTTTGCAATCTCTAGTTATTTTATTTGGAATAATCAGAGTTGAAAAACAAACAGAACTTAAATTTCACTTTTTGAAGTCGTGAGGGCTTATAAGACAGATACTGTGTACCCTGTGCAGTAGTATTAGCCAGAAGATTATGCAGCCAGAAGTTTCTCAAGACTTAATGTTGTTTGGCAGATAGCAGAAAGCTTCCACTGTGGGAGATGTTAGGCAAGAGGCTTTTAAGAAGTCATGCTTCAATTATTCTGGTTAATTAAAAAGAAAGAAATTCTGTAATTAAGGCAGTAGTTTTTCGTGGTTGCTTTTTTTCCCCTCTCCAAATGAAGTTCAAAGTTAATTTGGAACTAAGATTATGGAGTTTATTTTCTCTTGCCTTTCACTTAGATTGGATGAACATGATGGCTCTTGTCATAACACTGTGTGCTACTTGTGGGACCTCCAGAGATGAACATTTCAGTTGATCAGCACTTTGAATTTAAAAAACTAGCTCTTGTATTTGGAAACTTCAACAGATTGATGTAATTTCAGACCCATATCAAGCTATTCTTTGTGTGCTGATAGATGGAAATATTTACATAAGAAAGCTACTTTCATAAGTTGCTAACAAGGAATTTGCTTAAATACTTATAACAAATTTCTGTGTATGGTGGTGACAAAACAGACCCTTTCTTGTGCCTCTTGAAGATGAAATATGGTAAAAGAAACTCATTATGGCATCATCCCCTGGGTAGTGGACACCAGGCAACTCTCACTGCAACCCAAGCTCTGTGTACTCACACTCGAATCCTGAAATATTCATTTGTCTCACATGTGTGTCAGGAGCTGCTATGGAGGGAGAACACATTCATGAGTGGTCAGTAACTGCATGGGGCAGCTTAAAAATATGCAGAGATGGTTTTTCTTCCTTTTCTGTCCTATTTGTAGTGGTAGCATTGGAAAAAAAGGAATATAGCCTCTGCTCGTGGTACCCTGTAAATTGTGTGATATTCAGCTCTTTATTTAAGGAGAGAAATACTCATACCATAAAAAAATTAATGTTTTAACTTTTTTGGGGGGTGGGTTATACTTGTTGAAGGCTATACAGCGCTGGCAAAACAGACTGAAAATATAAGAGAGCTCATACACTTTCTACCAAAATATTAGGAAGACTTAAGGAGCACAAACAGAAGTTCAGATAGATGACTGCAGTCCTATTTAAGCTGAGGTGGTGCTAGGGTTTGTTAGTGTGGTGGCTCTAAGGATCTGCATGTGAACTGCTGAAATTCTGCTCATGTTATGGAGGTACAAAATATGTAAAGCAATACAGATATCTTGAATTTGATTTTTTTTTTTGGAGAGGACAAATTTCACAGACAATATATCACCTCGGGTGGGTTTTTTTGACTATTCGAAAAACTGGACTATTCAAGTCATAAGTAAAACCAAAGACATCTTCATTTTTCTGATGTTTAGCCTTTTTATAATGGTTTTTTTTCCTCTTGCATTCATTTAGCCTTACTCTGACTTCTGCTGCAAAAATGCATAGCACCTTAATCACATCACATATAGTAGATACTTGATAAGTAACATAAATGCTTCTGGTTTAGGTGGCTGTTGGTTTAATAAATAGAAAGAACCTGCAGAACAGAGCTGGGGTGCTAACCCTGGATGGATCTTTCCTTTAAGGAAAGTGAGAATTATTTCTGTGGTATCATTATCAGTTGTAATCTCAGCATCTGCCTGTTGTTTCACAGCACACCCCAGATGCTCAAGTTCCCAATCTGCCTGACTTCATAGCTCCTTACCTGCCTTGCTCCTTGCAACCTGACTACCACAATGTAATTGAGAATTTCAGGCTACACAAGCATCTTGTGATGAGATTTTTTTTTTTTTTGGTTTGAGCCTAATGAACTGTTAACTTGTTAATTGGTGGAAATTCCTACATCAGAGATTGGAAGTTTGTGCTGCTAATTATCATGGGCTGCTATGTGAAACTGTGCTGACACTGGCAATATTGGCAGAGTGGAATAATTAGAGGTACAGAGAAGCAAACCCAGAGTGCTTATAATCTAACTGATTTCATGGAATATTCAGTTTTCCATTGCTCCTCCCTGCCCCAACAATAAGGGTAATGTATGAGCTGCCTGGCACTGGAAGCTTGATTAGCAACTGGGTATATGATCAAGCTTCTAATCAAACAGGCAAAGTATGAATTGGTGCAAAAGGCTCTCTTTAAAAGTTTTATGAGTTTGCACACCGTTTTAAAGGGGAGGCAGAGCTGATTGGATTTGACTTTTGGCTGCCGGGGGGTTGTACGTCGTGGTTGGGTTAGCACAGCAGCTGACACAGCGAGTGACAGCTGTGGTGGTGCTCCAGGCTGGTGTCGGATGGGCTGGAGCCCCTCGGTGGTCGGAGGAAATCTCCTGGGGAGAGCCGGCAGAGTACACAACATAAAACACAAAATAATGTCTAAAAGACCCAGAGCTGTCATTAGCGTGAGGCACTGCAATAGCTTGGCAGGACGTATGTTTGATGGTGTTATAACTGAATTTTTAGGTATATAATTAAAACGTTTTAGGACCATTAATTTCCATGAAAACGTTTGTGTTTTGATGATTTTTTTTTTTTCTTATGGAGTTGAGGTGGTGTGGGTTTGTCTGGTTTTCTGTGGGGTTTTTGTTTGGTTTTGCTTTAAGGTGGAAATGTGTTCTACTTGAAGGATAACATGGCTGAGAGTTCTCTCTTTCTGTATTTCTTGCCTTTCTATTTTGTTCTTTATATTTACCATTATTTATTTCTCTTCTCTTTGCTTTCCTGTGCTCTTTCATTTGGCAGTGTAGAATCTCCTTTACATTGTAAGGGATGGTGGGGAGAAGTCTGCTCCTGCAGTCACCTGCCCAGGTACTCAGCACAGTGCTGTGGGTGCTCTGTGAGCACAGTGAGATGTTGCACCAACACTTTGTAGGATGGGGGATGCTGGCACCTGAGTGGTAACTGTTTTGATCTTCTGTTAATAACATAAAGAATTAGAGTTCAAGAGAGAAATGTTGGCTGGGTGTGTGCGGTGCTGTGTGAAATCAAAGAGGAGGGGGGAAAAAACAATATAAAGAACACATGGGAAGGAAGGATGGGAGGGAAGATGGAAAACAAAATGTTGAAAGATGAATTGATGGCTGCCCACAGGTGAGGTGTGTCAAGGAGCAATAGGTAAAGTTTGGGTAAAAAGGGGGGGAGAAGGGGAAGAGGCCAAGGTGGATGAACAAATAAGTACAAAATGTAATTGCAAGTAGGAGGCAGGGGAATAATGTGGGAGGAAGAGATCCAAGAAAAACCTGGGAGGGACATAGAAGATGAGGGAGCATAAAAATTGAGAAAAGCAAAAGTAGACTATGAAAAAGATTGCACTTATTTTTAAACTAAGAGTTAGCAATAAAATGACTTTGGATCCAGGTGCTCCTGGGTAAAGGTGCACCTCTCTCCTGAGAAACCCTGAAGCACTGGGAGAGGTGAGGATGATGGTAGTGGATCTGCTTCACATCTCAGAGGTTACAAATGGAGTGGTAGCCCACTGTGCCAGGAGTGAGGTGTCCTGCTGTGCCATGCAGGGTAGCCATGAGCCTTGCTGGCAGTGGGGTTGAGTGGACAGCCACAGCCCTATCACTGAACCAAGCTCTGGGGTGCTCCCATGTGAGGCCACAGCCAGGCTGGAGAAGGGCTGGGGTGCCTGGTGAGGCTGGCCCTGCCTGCCAGGGAGCCAGGGATGGAAGCTGCCATGTCCAGTAGGGGTAGGAGCAGCAGGCTCCCTCTCCCAGGCACAGCTTTACTTCTCTGCTCTCCCCATTACTGCTACTGGGAAAATGTCCCACCTCCCTCCAGTTACCTGTCCCTACCTGGCAGTTACAGGTATCTTGGCACAGTTTGATTTCTTCCTTCAGTAAGCTGGAGTTGCTCTTTTCTCAGGAGCATCGCCAGCAGGCAGTATTTAGTCTCTCAGGAAAACACAGTACACATCCAACGTTAGCTTCTGCTTAAAGAGGATTTTCTGCTTCCTTGGTTGAAAACAGCACAGATTTTTTTTTTTTTTGTCATTTCTTCTCCAGCAAAAATCTTCCTCCTTAACAGTAAGTACTGGAGTACCTTGGATTTGACAGCAGGTGATGAAGTATAGACCTGAGCTGAGTGTTTTGCCTCTCCAAGTCCCAGTAGCTCCTGCAGGGTAAAAACTCAACAAAACCAGACCCTCCCAGCTCCTCCTAAGCACTTTCTTACTTTAACATTCAAATGGTTTCCTGAAAATCCAAGGACCTAGTTCAAAGGCACATGTACCCCCACCCCCCAAACCAACTGGGAATTTAAAACTCAATGGAAAATACAGTGGCTTAGTAAGGAAAAATTCTTTTGGTGCAAATCAGTATATTTTTAAAAGACTTTCCTCATCAGAATGAGTTAGGTTTTTCACAGAAAACATTTTGGGGGTGGGGGGTAAGTACCTTACTGCAACCAGTAGCTTGACCAATGCAGCACATGTTGGGGCAGTGAGGTTGAAGTCCTTGCTTTGAACTGAAGAGTGCAGTTATCTGGGTGTGTCTGTGTGATCTGCTTTCATGATGCTTAAAAAAAGAAAAAATAGTAAGTAGTAGTTTTGGGTGACTGTGTATCAGTTGTTGTATGGCTCTTGTTATACTTCAAACTACATCAAGAATTTATTTTGTAAGAGTTCTTATTTCTTGTAGCTGTGCGTCTTCAAAAATACCTAAGATTTTACCTGCCAATACTTGAAAACTGCATACTGATTCAACAAAAAAAGGTGCCTAAAGTATGTGATACGTGATCCAAACCGTCAGTCATCTGTCACTTGTTTGGAGTTTTCCCTTGGAGATGGGAGGAGGTTCTTTTTCAGCGCGCACACTTGTGGCTTTGGCCGCGTGCTTTACACTGCATGGATCTTAGTGCTCGTGCATAGTAATGTGACCTGTAACTCTCAGACCTTAGGTCCCCAGGTAGATGAATGCCGTGGACTGATGAACAGGGACACTTCAGTAATACCTTCCAAAGTTAAACGTGACAGGTTAGAGTCATTCTGTGCCTGTCCTGTCACATAATGCACAGAGGGCACGCAAGAGGGTCAAGTAATGGCTGAAGATGAACTAATCCCAGTGAAAGACAGTACAAGCCTTAATTCAATTTTTTGAGGAAGTGGCTTTTTTTCTTTTAACTTCTCACTTTGTGTGTGGTTGGGTTTTTTTTTCTTTTATGGCTGCAGTCATGTGCTGCTAGAATTAGTTTGCTACCTTGTTGATGAGGGGGAAGTAAAAAGAACTTTTTCTCCCTCCCCATTTGATTATAGTCTTGTAAATATGTAGGTGCCTATGCCAACAGTATCCCAGAAGAAATGTGAACTGGGTTTTTAAGAGGCCCAGGAAGAGGAAAACGTAGGAATCAGTGGGATGCTGGCTGCTTCTGTTGCAACCTGGTCTCCCTTCATGTTTCTGCATGGGTCCATCTCCTACTGAAAAGGACTGATGGAATGTGATGCCTAAGAATCCTGGAAATCAAACAGTGACTAGAATGGACAAAAAATAGAATCGTAGAATTCCTGAGTTGGAAGGGACACACAGAGATCATTGAATCGAACTCCTGGCTCTGCACAGGACAACCCCAGGAATCACACTGTCCGAGAGTGTCATCCAAATGCTTCCTGATCTGTCAGCCATGGTGCTGTGACCACTTCTCTGGGGGACCTGTTCCAGTGCCCAACCACGCTCTGGGTGAAGAACTTTTTCCTGATCTCCAACCCCCCAACACATCTTCATTCCATTCTCTGGGGTCCTGTCATTGGCTGCCAAAGAGAGAACAGATCGGTGCCTGCCTCTCCACTTCCTCTTATGAGGAAGTTGGGGACTGTGACAGGGTCTCCCTTCCATTTCCTCTTCTCCAGGCTGAATTGGCACAGAGCAGAGCAGGACAATCCCCTCCCTTGACCACCTGGCAATGCTTTTCCTGATGCCCCCCAGGACATGGTTGGCCCTCCTGGCTGCCAGGGCACTGGTGACTCATTCAACTTGCCATGGACCAGGACCCTCAGGTCCCTTTCCACAGCCACTGCTTTTCCAGCCTCTTGTTACCCAGTCTGTTTGTACATCTAGGGTTGTCCCATTCCAGGTGCAGAATATGGCATTTATCTTAAACTTCACATGGTTGGTGATTGCCCAACCCTCCAGTTTGCTGAGGTCTCTCTGAGGCCCTGTTTGCCTTTTGAGGCAATCCACAGCTCCTCCCAGTTTAGTATCACTGGCAAATGTAGTATCCCTTCCAGTCCTGCATCTCCAAGTCACTTATGAAGATGTTGAAGAGCACAGGGCCCAAGATGGAACCCTGTGGAACCCCAGTACTGACAGGTCACCAGTCTGATGTTACCCTGTTCACTACTACTGCCTGTCTCAACCTGTGAGCCAATTATTCACCCATCTCATGGTGTGTTTATCCAGCTGTGAACTGGACATTTTGTCCAGAAAGATACTGTGAGAGACAGTATCAAAAGCTTTACTGAAATCCAGAAAGATTACATCAACAGGCTTCCCTTGATCAACTTTCCATAAAAGGAAATGAAGTTTATTAAGAAGGACTTTCCCCTCATGAGCATGTGCTGGCTGTGACTAATGACTGTGTTGTCCTTCAGCAGTTTTTC
Organism: Oxyruncus cristatus; assembly: GCA_013399855.1. Classification (NCBI taxonomy): domain Eukaryota; kingdom Metazoa; phylum Chordata; class Aves; order Passeriformes; family Cotingidae; genus Oxyruncus; species Oxyruncus cristatus. Next base: position 72,913 of record VXAY01001556.1, on the reverse strand, counting down.
AACGTAAATGCGATTGCTGCTTTTACTTTCTCTTGGAGCTTAATGTGTTTGTACTTTTAGCTGAAGGTGAGTTCTGATAGTGGTGTTATTTAATCCATCAGATACGCTGACCATGTGACAGTGTATAAAGCATAGCAAACTTCATGGTTTAGTGCAGAAATGAAACCATAAAAGCTTTGTGCAACATCACAGGTAGCATTTCTATAGTAACACAATGAAATTGCCTGGTAAAATGTGTGGAATTACCTAACACTTGAACTCAGTGAATGTGTGCAACAGAACAAGCAAAGCAAATTTTCAGTGTTTTCCAAGTATGTTTCCAAGTACTTTTTGACAAAAGTGAGAGACTAACATGTGCATTTTTTTTGAGTAGTTCTATACATTTTGTCTGAAAACAGTAAAAGTATTTCTAATAAATAGAAGTCATAAAACAGTGTGCTATAAAAGTGCAATTTATTTTACACTTGGTAATGCAAGATGCAGTAGATTAACACTAAATAAAACCTGATGCAGTGAATTTGGCAGAGTACTAACTGTACATTTAGATGATTGTGCTATTAACCTCTTTCATATATCGTCTCTAGTTTGTGGGCTACCTTTTATTGCAGTAATAAGTGATAAGGACTACTATTAGCAGTATGAGATGAATAGTGTCCCCTGAATTCAATTTTCTCATCTAAACTGTTATGACAATGACCTATGTAGTCTTTAAGATGAAATTAATTTTGGTTCAGAGGGCCAGCATATGGTTTATGGTTCCCTCAAGTCCCACTTAAGCCTGAGTTTGGTGTTTTATTTAGTGTAACTTGTGTAGTAATTAAGCTCAGACCAAAATATTTTGTATTAAAATTTTGCCCTGTTTGAACAGCTTTTTCTAAGGAAAAAGCAGCACTTCAGAAACCCCAAGTGAATTATATTTATTTAGTTTTGTCATCACAAGCCAGATGCTGCTGCAGCTGAAGCTGCCCATTGCATAGTCCTCAACTGTGCTCCTTGAGATGTGGATGAAGATTTATTCTCGTTATATGGTCAAATATTCTGTAACAAAACATTCTTGTAGTCTAAATGGATTTTTGCACAACGTGGTACAGAATGCATTTTTTAAAATCTGTCAGTTTCATTAGTGAAGCTTTTTTGCCTTTTAAACTTTGTCAGTCTGGATAATGGTAGTTCTGCTGTGAGTGTTGTACAATTTTTGTGGAAAAGTGTTTTGTAGAAGAACAACAGTTTTCTCAAGGGTGAATCTTCAGCTTAAGCTCACTTCTTACTAAAACCCATGGAATTTATCAGAAACGATTTTATGAAATAGACCAGAGCACAGCAAAGCTTTAAGTAGAGTTTGTACCCTACATATGAAAGAATCATTCTTCTGGCAATGGTTCTCTCTGCTTTGGTTTTCCAGTAGCTAATGTGAGAGGAGTTGACACTAAAGAGTAAGTGGATGCTAATGATAATGGAGCCCAAAAAAGTGAACATAATATGAATTGTTTCATAAATCCATGGAAAATTAGTTGGTGGCCTCCTGTAAGCTAATGCATGACTCGCCTTCACGTGGGTATGAACTGTGAAAGCTTATAATTTCATACTTTTCTGTATTTTTTTCCCCTTTTGATATACTTGTGCCTTCATTTTAATGCCTCTTTATCTTGGTTAGGTCAAGTTTAGGTGTCTGATGAATCTCAATCTCTTTTTTCTATAAAGGTGTTTAAAGATAGTCTGTTTCTGTGTTGTGAGAGCTGTAGGGATCCAGCCTTTTTGTGTTTCTTCATGTTCAGCTCTGTGAAGAGTGGAGCTAATGGAGTTTACCTTTCTTTGCATCCTGTAAAGGAAGTGATACTTGTGTAAAGATTAAAATCCAAAATGCAGCTGTGATTCAGATTAATTCTTTCCAAGGATGTAGGAGGAATGTGTTTCACTGTAACATACCTTATTACTCTTTCCAAGCATATTGAACCTTGAAAACTGAGATAAACCAAAAAGAAAAAGTCTGTACTTTTGAAGAGGAGGAGACTGAATAGCAGCACAGATCAAAATCCAAATTCCAAATGCATAACTTAGTCTTAAAATTCATTTTAGGAAAATGTGGCACAGACTAATTCTAAATTCTGTCATGGGTCGCATGAGACTATTCTGACATTTAGAATGGTCCTCAGCATGGCAAGCTTTCAGGGTGACATTTAGATGGAACTTTTCAGAAATATATCACCTTCTCAGGAAAGTGCTGTGGAGTGGAGCAGATTTATAGAGCGAGGAGCCTATTATGCAGAACTGTAGATCACTGTCGTCTACCAATAAGTCTGGCTTTTTTGCTAATGTTCCACCAAGTGTCCTTTGCCTTTCTCCTCTCCTTTCTGAGGTAACAATTCAATTTGATAGCATCCTCTTAAAATATTTTTGCTGGGAACACTAAACTTCGATCGCTTGTCTAATCGCCTGCTCAATCCACCAGATGCTTTTCCTCCTTTTCTTCCATTTTCCTCTGAGCTGCCTCTTTACTCCAAAGTTGGTGATACCAACACATTGTACATATAATAATATAGCTGGGTTCTGGATGGGTCATCCATCATATTATTGTGTGCTGTATATATACAATTGGAAAAACATAAATCAATGGAAAGTAATTTCTAGAATGCAGTGTTACACACTGCATGAAGTGCAGTGCCACCCTGAGACAAATACACTTTTATGGGGGTGGGGGGGGGAATTTAAGGGGGGGAGTGAGCATAAAATGACTGCAGTTACCTGGTGTCAGAGTTTGTGAAATGGCTATTGAAGCACACTTTTGGAGTTCTGCAAATTACATGGGATTTTCTGTGACACAGATAACACTTCCCAGAAATCTGTAAGCATGGTGTTTCAAGGCATGTCTAATTTTTTTGATAAATCTATGACTACTAAGCATTCTCTCTTAGGCTCTGTGTTATCCTTCTTAATCTACTGGCAACACAACTGAATTTGGATCATCTGAATCCAGAGGTTCAAATCCTGAAGCTTTTTCTCATACATCCTCTTTTCCCCATGTATCCAATTCACCCAGTTAGGTGGAGTAGAGGCTTGACTGGCTGTTCATTTGAATTCAGCAACCAGCTTAGCCATACATAATAGAGGTCCTTTTCATTCCTGTTATGAATGAGGATTTCTATTATATATCAGTGGAAAAGGCTGATAAATAGGTAGAAATGAAGCCCTATATGAATGCAGTGTACTAAATGAACTGAGATCACATCTGATTTTGAGTGCCAGAATGTTGTTTACTGATGACATGACAGAAATGAGCAATGGAAATTCTAAAGATGTGATGTTGTAACAATGAGATGGATTATTTTTTGTGGTTTTCAGGTTAATTAATTTATTGTTAAAGTCCTTTTTACTAGTCTATTGTCACATCTCCTTTCCCCACATTCTCATTTATATTGCCACTATATTCTCCTGTTATGGAGGTATGTTCTAATTAACTTTGCCATAGACTAGTGTAATTGAAGTTACAGCTTGGTAAAGCTGAGGGTCAGTGCACCTTCATGATGACTAGGGGATTAGAAAGATATTTAAAAACTTAGAGTTGATAAAAATGCATGAGAGGAGAACCTGTTATTAACCTGATTTCAGCTAAAAAGAAATCTGCTGTGCCTTTCATGATATTAAGTGTCCTTCTGATTTGTTAAAAGCTCACTGCATTATTCTTTCTATGCAAATTTCCTAAAATTATGTGAACCCTTGATGTTGCAAAATGTAGGGTGTTCAATTGGTCTAGCTATGCAGATGTAATTAGGTGGTTTTGTGTTAATGAGGAAAGGGAAGTATCTGACATCTCATCTTTTCATATAATGATCTACATCCTCATATAAAGATTTAGAAATTAAATATGGTAGACTATCCTTCACTTAACTGTGTAAAACTTGTGAGACTGGAAGTAGTAGAGAATAATCATGGAGTCTAAGGCTTTAGGAATGATTCACTCTTCAGTTCATCAGGTAGACGGAAAACTTTAAAAATTATCACACCAAGCCAGGCTGAAATAAATGTGTTGATGTGCAGGATGTGAGTGTCAACTGTCCTTTTCACACCCCTGAAAAGCTTAGTCCTAAAATACTGGTATGTCACTGGAAGTTTCAAAGAAAAGGAAAGGAAACTTAAGCTTGAACAAAATGGTTATATTACAATTTTTCTTAGCAACAGAGCAAAGTGTTTAGAGCACTTGTGCAGGGATATGCACCGGAGGCTGTATGGTCTCTTTGTCTGAGTGTCCTGCTGCAGTACAGGTGGATGTCCTAATCTGTGCTCAGAAAGATAGTTTAGAGCTGTTTCTGTGTTTCTGCCTTTTTTTTTTTCTTTTTTTCTGAAGGAAACACTCCATACCAGTGTACTGGCTACCAGGGAGATCATGTTCTTAATATGTACTCTAAGAATGCTCCAAAACTACAAAAGAGCAAAATAAAGTTAGCGAAATCAGCTTACTTCATTAGCCCTTTTAGGAGATGAGGAGGTTAGATAGGATGTTTCTGGTTTTATTTATTCCTGGTACAATTACAGCTATCAAAGTGAACTTTATGTGTCAGTTTTTGTGGGATGTTTTTCCCCTCATTGTTGTCATCCCATATCTCAACAGTAAAACTTGCAAAAGCCAAGGTAACCTGTATTAATAGTAAATAACTTTATGGGAACTAGTATAATGATAAATTGAGTACACTTTTTGTGCTTCACAAAATGACTAGCTGCAGCTCTTAAATTAATATTTCTCCCTCTCTATTTTTTTTTTTGCAAAAAGCTGTATAATTAGACTGATAAGTTGAGTGAGTTAGAAGTTGAATTGTTTTCCTTTTGATATCTTTTTGAATCACTGAAAACAGGACTGAATGTGTCCCTTCCCCTTGCATACAGAAAGGCAAAGAAGCCCAAGTGTAGAGAATTCGTGGCTGAAATTATGCAGTAAGGAATGTTCCAGTTTTAAAGAGAGAAAGAAATTAAAGTGTCAAGACAGCAAGTTAAGTAAAAATCAAATTTATTAATTCATTTACCCCTTCAAGGACAGTTGATGGCAAAACTGACACAACGAAGGCAAATAAACTTCATGCTGGAGGTAACGTTTCTGTGAGTAACTTGTGCTGTAGGTTCAGGATGTTGGAGTGAACATAAAAGATTCCTACTGAACTATAGAAAATAAAATGACTGCTCTTAAATTATGGCTTAGTCCCCATAACTTTAGATAAAGTTTTTCCTTTCAGGTTCTTAAACTATGAAGCGTTGCTACTTGAATTCCCAATATGTATTTCCCTGACTTGGAGAACAGTTTTGTCTTTGCCATGAATGACCACAGGGTGGCAACATTAAAAAATGAAACCCCAAGTATGAGCCCTCCTTAAACATATGCACAGCTAAGGTGAGGATTGGGTCTTGTGTAGATTTTGGGTTGTGCCAGGAGATGGAAAATGTGGGTGTGAGTGTGTGCCCGAGGATGTGGCCCAGCCCTAGGTTTTTGTATCGAGTTCCTTAGCTCAAGGATCTCATGGTTGCAACTGCTTTGCTTGGGGATGTAGAAGAGAAATTGGTTGAGAATGAAACATTTTCAGTCTTCACTCTGGTCCAAAGAATTTTGTGACAGGAGGTAACGTTTTATTCCAAAACCCTGAGGTGAAAGTCACTGATCTGTGGAAAGCATTGAGGGCAGGGCTGGCTGGCAGTTGGTGTGATGTGCAAAAATATTGCTGCAGTGTTACCCTGATAAAAGAATAGGATAAAAAAAACAACCTGCTGCTGCTATTAATACTCATCTAAAAGTTTAGATTTAATAAAATTTATATACAGCCAATAAATTGATTTTTTTTAGAGTTCTCAGTTGCATATTAAAATGCAAATACTTTAATATTTTCTTGTTAGTATGATCACTATATAAAATACTTTAAAGCATAATTTTTTTTTACTGCCATTTCACAACAGATTTATTTTTAAATACTCTTTTTTACAACTCCTTGAGACTTCAAAGCACTAATATCTTGTGGTATGTATGACTAACACTTGCTTGAGGATCACAATGTGCTTATAAATGCACACACTGCATTGAATTTTAAAAATCAGTTGATAGAAGGTATGATAATTCTCGATTGTTGTCTAATAAGGTGAAGAAGTGAGATGAATTTAAGCCTTATTGATTAACCTGTGAATGGACTGTAATCTGTTTTTTCAAAAGGAGTTTGGTGGGGGGAATTTGGTCTTTAAATCACATGGTTTGTTTTCTCCTCCTTTATTGGAGGATGTTATTTTGAATAAGTAGAAAAGATTCTGAATGAATCACTGGAACTTTGAACTCCTCCAGGAGACAGTTAGGAGAATGTTTAATAATAAAAGATTTAGAACTCAGGCTGAATAATGGTAAGACCTACTAAATCTTCTTTCATTTATAAAAGTATTTCAGTGAAACTGAGGCACAGTATACCTTAGTTGCTTATACAAAACTGAGAGAGGAAAAAATTACCAGCTGCATGTCAGAATTTATATCAATTTATTGTTAAGCACATCTGCAAGTGTGTATTTGCATGTGGATACATTTAAAAAAAGAATAGCCAACCCCACAAGCAGTTCAAACAACTGTCATCTAATGTAATACATACAAATATAGATTCCTTTCCAGACTTGTAAATAAAAAGTGTCATCTTTTCTACAGGTTTACCATGGGTTTTTTTTTTCCAGTCAAATCTATTTTTTTATTTTGACTCATATGACAATAGGATAGCAGTGCTGAGCTTTTGCATAGGCCATGTTGTCTTTACCTGGCAGAAGAAAATTAAGGAACAATATTACTGCAAAAGTGGTATTTGCCTCCAAAAATGACTAAATTAAATCAGTAATTTGAAACCTGTAAAACTGAGATGTAAATCTACTAAATCTGTAAATATAGGTCTACCCTATACCGCTGAGTTTTCATATATTTGAATTTCACATTAAATGGGATCCAGACAGGATTGGTATGCATTACTAGAAGAAAGTACTGTGTGACTAGACATATAAGTTTAATATTTTCTGTAGCAGTTTTTTTGTCTGGTAGCTCCACGTGAAGATTTAAACTTTTGCCTTGTGCTAGGGGAATGTGCAGACTTCTCCTTTTAAGGTGTTGACATCCGCTGCAGATGTTACAATTTATCACTTGGCTTTAACACAAATGTGACATGATCTCATTAAATTTCTGCCACGAGGTTTTATTGCTTTAATAATTTGTTGCAATATTTATAGAATACTATGATGAATTGTATTGAATTTATCATATTATCCAATAAATAACATGACAGAACAATAAATCAATCACATTTCAAACAGTGTTAAAATTGTATCATCTGTAGTTCAAGATCCAAGCATAATGAGGGCTCCTCTGAACATATAAAGGGAAGCTTATTAACCTGAAATATTTCATAGTAAACTGATTAGTTTGGGTCTCGGTCAAAAATCTCTTACGCTACTATCTGGTAGTTGCTGACTTAACTTTTTAAAATAGGGTATTTTGCCAGAGAATTTGTCTTCTCATGAAATAGCTACAGAGACTGAATTCTCTTCAGGAGCAGAGAATAAGGGATCACTTGAGGCCTCCAGCTCAAATGGACCCTGTCTGATTCTGACTAGTCTTTTAATTTGTCTGAACAGTACTGACACCATCACTAGAACTGAAGGAGCAGAAAGAGTGCATGAATAGAGCAGAGTAACCTGTATCAATCACTTCTTTTTGTCTTCACCACCTTCTGAAAGAATCAGTTGCTAATTCAAAATATCTATGAAGCCCCAAGGAGGGCTGGGCTGTGTATTCCTCGGTACCTGTAATTATGCCCCAATAGCTGTAAAATAGAGAGTTAATGCCATATGTAGTAAATGGAGGTGAAATAAAAGGCTTAAATGAATGAAAAAAAACCAGTTACAAGTTGTTTAATAGTTCAGGTTATGAGTTTTTTCACTAGAAGTATGCTCTGTATATGTCCAGCCTCCCCCAACCCCATACATCGTGATTCATTCTAGAATGATGCTGTGGTAATTTCTGAAACTGCAGTTACTACTTTTTATTAACTCCTGCAAACCAAAGAATCCAAAGCAGGGTGCAGGACACCAGTGTGGTGAGAATTGGATGTCTACACACAGAAATATTCCAGATACTACTTATGCAGATCCTTGACCTGCATTGTCTGCTAAGTATATGGTGAGAATAGGGGAGGATGCAGACAGATGAGAAAATACCAAGAAATAATTAAACAGAAATATCTATTTGACCCAGCCCATCAACAGCCTTATCAAATTAATATTTCTCATGGACACAGAAGTAGATTTTTAATGATCATAAGAAATATGTTGATATTTGATTTTGTGAGTGTGTACAGCATGTCACCTGAGCATAATACATAGTGTTCTGTTCATTTTCTAACACGAAAATATAGACGACCAAAATAACAATCTTTATTAAAAAGGGAAGGCATTTAAGAGGCCAAAGCAATAGTTGTTATTTCTGTGGCCACTTATGTTTAAATATCAAAATAGTTTATTTTGCTTTCGTAATTCAATATATCTTCCCATTTGTGTACATCTTCGACATTTTCAGGTGAGTTAAACTTTTTGTTATAAGGAAACTTTAGGTCTTTTGTTCATGGAACTGAACGGGAAGCATGTTGTTGCAGTCCAGTTCTACTTTAAAATATCTCTTGCTCTGTTTTTCCCTCACAGATGGTTGGGGAAGCAGGGAGGAAGGGTTGGCCAGACTTGAATATAGAGGGTGGCTTCAAATCAATTTGACAGAGAAACAGGAGAGAAAACAAGCCTGCTGCTTAGTTGACAGTTGAAAGATGCCGATGATCTTTCCCTAATGGTTTAGTGGTGTTTTGAAATTGTTTGTAATTTTTTTTTTAATCTACGAAATAAGACAGATACAATATTTATAGTACTTTCATAGAAATATCTGGGACAAGGACTGCTCAATTATTTTAGAAATAGCATCAGAGCTAAAAACTTGCTTAGACTTCGGACGTTTACACCACATAGCTATCGCTGTGAGACTGCATCATGCTTCTCCAAACTATGGATACATTTTTTTTCTCTAGGACATAGCTGGTTTCTTTTATCTGTGCAGAGAATGTCAGGGAGTTTGGTACCCTTTTGTTGTTGCTGCTGCGTTCTCTTAAATCGTTATACATCTGGTCTTAAAGGCTTGCAGTTAAGGTAAAAACCCTCATGTTATTCCTAACAGGCTGTAGTTTTGGTTTCCTTTTGTTCCCTTTTGAAGAGCAAATGGATAATAACTTGGTGAACTTTCTTCTAATGCAGTTGGCAATTGTGAATTCCACCCACTTTCTTAATGTGAGGATGAGAATATGGTAGCAATAATTTGATTAGAGGTTATAGGAACCATCAGTTCTAAAATTTAGCATCAGGAGTAACATCTCCCTCACCGAAGCCTTCATTGAGACAGACATTCAGTGCTGCATGAGATAGACATTTTATGTATGGGTTTGTATTTTTCAGAAAATATTTCAGTGCCCTGGAAATAATGACATATAAATTAATAATACTCGCATGGTTCAAAGTGTCTTGGGTTTTTCTGAACCGTTTCCTTACTTATAACTAAATTTCAAGTTTGGATAAGGAAATTTCAGAAGTCCTTAGTGAACTCTTACAATTTGAGTGTTAAATTGATGAAGGATGAAGGCAGTGGTTCCCAAATGAGTCTGTTCTCCCAAGGGAGCCAGCAAGGGGGAATAGCTGTGCAAGCTTCCATTGCAAGCGCTATATCTGGAATTTATAGGTGCACACTTTAGTAATTATCTGCTTATGCCTTTCAAAGAGGACCTTTTATTGGTGTAATCAAGGACTGTAGAAAGGAAGTCCTCTTACATTAAGATCTATTTGAAAAGCCATTGGGAATGCTTGAATACTTCATTTAAGAACAGTAGTTTTTACAGATATTTACATTAAGCGGTACAGATTGTATGATGAGGTTTTTTGTTTTTCATAGAGTGGTCATTTTAGGGACAAATGATTCTATAAGACCTTGAAAGAAAAAGGTCACTTTACTGCAAAATGTACATCGGCAAAATTTATACACCAATTAATATCCTGATTCATGGCAGACAACTGAGTTAAGAATCACTACAGTTTCACGCCAAAATCCATAATATAACATCCATTTTTCTCTGCATAATAGAATTTTATTTGGAGAACATATTTGACTAGATGAAGATGTCAGAGTTTCTTGGATGAAAGTCTGGCAGTAATCCCATATATTTGCCATCATTATATTGTACAGTTGTCACCTTGCCTAGTATTGGAAAAAATCTGTCCTTTGGAAGGCTTCCTTTGCCTTCCCGTGGCTTCTCTGGGGAGAATTTAATGGTTCTAGAATAATATAAATGCACTTAGGTTAAGAAAATGTACATACAAGGTGAGAACTGTTCAGATAGTTTTCTGAAGGATTAAATTATTTCACAGGCTGAGAACTCCCTAAGGCTTCAGACACTTGGAACTGGGATACAGTGGACATAGAGTATGGAAGCGGGTGCAGCTCTTGCAAACATTAAACTGTTGCTGTACAGCACAGCAGTAATCAAGGATTTTAATTTAACACACTGACTCTTCCCTTTCCAGATTGTACCTACACTTACGTGTAATCTTAAAGGGAGTATATACATAATATGAAACACAGGAAGAAAGTTTAATCATAAAAATAGGCAGTTAGATGATATTAAAAAGTAGACATTTGAATCTCCCTCTAGATCTCTGTTTAAATAAGAGTTGGGGCCCTAAATTATCAACGAATCTCTGAAAATGTAATCCAAACTGCAGAAGCTAACCCTATTTTATAAATCTTTCCCTTTTTTTTTTTTTAAATAGTGCTCAGACTGATCAGTAGCCTAATGCATTTACCCTCAGGAATAATAGAGTATCACTTTAAATGATTAAGTAATGGGAAAAGAGCTTAATCTCTTACAGCTTGTCTACAAGGAAAGAAGATCAAAGACAGAGTGATCAGATTTGCCAGCTTTGCTGCTCTTTTGAGACTAGGAAATTAAAACAGCCCCTCGTAAACTGAGATTTGTAGTCCTGTCCTGAACAAATATGTTCATAAATATATGGGATGTTGAAGAAGAGAACAATGTCATATCTCTAGAGAAAACTATTACCTTCTTTAAGAACAAATATATCAATTTACAAAAGCTCTGTCAGCTCAGTGAGATCAGCTCCAGGATAGCACTGGCTGGAATTTCTCATCAAGAGTTGTTCTGTTGGAGCATTTGTATCCTCTGAAAGCACGTTTTGCAGATGCTCTACCAGGTGCTTCTGTGACCCCAAGCCCACCTTGTAGCTCGAGGCCCTCCAACTTTGGGCAGCACATCTGGCAATATCTCTCCTAGATGTTTCGTGGTTACCCAAGGAAACTCCTGTAATGCATGCTGGTGATGAAAATGGATCTTCTCATGGGATCTGTGGTTTGTCCAGCTTTCTATAGTGGTGGTTGTACTGACACCTGAAGCAGATTTCCTTAGTGAAACGGAAAATCAGGTCACTCTGGCTTTAGGTGGGGTCCTCACTGAGGGAGCCACTTAGTCACTTTTATATATTTTACATTTTGTTCTTCCTTCTCTTTGGTCTGCAACTCTTTACATCTAAATTTGCTGTTTGTAGTGCATTTTAACGTGCGTTAGATACCTAGGCTTGGTTTTCTTTTTACCCTGGAAAACCTGTTCTGCCCAGCAAAAGGAAAAACAAAGGAGCTGCAGCCAGCTGATCAGTAGGGAGGAATTGCTGTTTGTACCTAAAGTGAACCCTTCTTGGTGTTTGTGTGGAGATTCCTCCCTTGGCTGGGGACACCCTCCAAGGTTACTCCTAGAGGTTGAGAGGAAGAGATCTCCCCAGATCTCTACTTAATTATTTCTTTTTGCTATACCTGCTTCCAATAATTGCTTTGTTACAGTGCATTATACTACTTTATGCCATATTATACACTACCAGTGGGTTTTTGGTGTTTATATTCTGTAGTAAACAGTTCTGATTAAGATCTTTTTCTGATCAGTTGTGTAAGATAATATTAATTATTCTCATTTTGCCAATCATTAAAAAATGCAGAACAAAAGTTGTTCAATCACACCTCTATAATTCCTTAAAGTTAAACCATTTACATAAACTGAGGCTGAGATTGGGTTTAGCTGCACTTAGACTCTTCTCTGAGAAGGGGTTTAGCAAGCAGGGGAGTCCTTTCTGTATCTCCAGACTTAGCAGTAGGGCTTTGCTTTTTAATAGATTTGTCTGAGCCTTCCACTCCCACCCGCGACAGGTAGGGTTGGAATTTTTGGTTGGACCAAGACCCTCCCCTCCCAGATACTGATATCTGTGTGCTCCTATGCAAATACCATTAATAGGAGAGTGAGTGCAGTAAATCTCCTCATGTAGAGGATGTTTGTGAGTCTGTATCTTTACTTAAGTCAGAACTGGTTTCAAATGCTTCAGAAAATGCTGTGATTATTGTAATGGTTTCACAGTGTTAGCTCACTCACTAGCAAATAGAAATGTATTTGACAATGGGGAGGATATTACAGAGTTTTTGTGGGTCTCAAGGTGAATTTTTTTTCCTTCAACAGGAGAAAGAAGCAAGCATAATTTTATGGTGAGGAGGAGAGAAATTGGTCCAAGTACTTGGTCAAAAATCAGTTTTCATATCTAAATGTAATTGAACAACTTTAGCAAAAAAGTATGGGGGTTCAAACTATGTTTATTTTAATAACAAACTTTATGGAGAGAAAGTTTGCAGGTGATTAAAAATGCCTGAGATACATTTTTAGTTGTAAATCTTGTACCTGTGAAATTTCATTTGATGGATAAAATATTCTGGGCAAGGGACCAAAATGATCCAAATGTCAGCAATTTGATAAGGGAATGAAAATGTATTGTAGCCAAAAGGAGGTGGGTGTAGTTTTTCAAATCCTTCGACTGAGTAACAATCTTGTTAAACTTCTCATATTAAATATGATATTCATAAGCAATTTTTGAAACACTTGTTGAGTTTAAACAATTTAATGACATCATCCAGGCCTAATATTTTTGAAAAACCTAATAATTGCTGTGCTGGCTGCTGCTATAAACTTTTATTTCATTTGTTCCGCACTTAGTAATTTAGTTAGAATTTCAAATCCATCACCATAAACTTGTGTATTTGACTTTGATTTCATCTAAATAATTGAGAGAAGCCGACCAAAGGAAGGAGCTCCAAAAAAACTCTGATGTATAAAAAAATATTTGAAACAAAGTACCTATTTAAGACAAGAGAGTACAAATTTGCATTTTGTGTGCCAAAGGTAATTAAAAATTGGAGAGACTGAGAAAAACTTACTAGTTTTACATGACACTTAGGAAATTATTTTCTAGTTCTAAGAAAAATATAAAACCTCAAAAATGCCTTATAGTCAGAAGAAAAGAAAGCATGGGGTGAATTGATTTTAAAAAATGCAGAGAGGGAAGGAACCTTAGACACTTTTGCTTGTTTCCTGCTGGTTTGGGATATTTGTCAGGTGTATTTTTTAGAGTGAGATTTTGATCAATATGGACTCAGACCTTCCTCTTTGTGTTCTACCACCAGTGTCTGATGGTGCAGAGATGTAGCACTGATTATTTCACTGATTTTTGAGTGCACACCCGGATACCCAAACACAATATGGGTAGGACCATGTGTAAATGGACTGTTTCTGTTTTCCCTCCTCCTCTCACAAGTGTACTACAGACTGAGTAGGATTTGGAGGTCAGATGGCCAAGTATCTTTGAGTTGGGCTGTTTCTCTATCTAGTTTTCAGCTGAGTAAGGTTACTGGGCTTTCTGTTGTGCGATTATGTCCCTCTCTGTAGAGGGACAATGATTTCCATGTAAGTGGTGTTGGAACTGACCCTTTTAAGGAGTCACATTATTGTCAATAATACAAAGATTTTTATACCACTCATGCAGCTGCAACAAACTCCTACCTCCTGGATGCTGTAAAGAAAAATGGGCTGCTTTCTCTGCATACCTAAAGTACACTTAGAAATTAGAATGAGGAACACTGATAAGATGCTTGTATCAACTTTTCTGTCATAGAATATTATACATTCACTCAGTTAAGCTATCAATTTATTAAGCCTGATGGCATAAAAGGCAAGTATTTCCAAAGCTTCCTTTAATGAAAACAATTCTTCTCTCTGTGCAAGAAGAATTTTTTGTTGTTGTTGACACAATCCAGTTCAGTTAAAATGGAGAGAGAACATAAAATGTCAAACTTCATCTGATTCTGAAATATGGAACCACATATAAGTTAGCATAGGAATATTGTTTTCATAAATCAATTGATTGAATAATATGCAGCAAGTTGTAGGCATAAAACTAAAAGTAGCCTAGAAAAAGTATGCAGGTTGAATTAACCCATAAATCCATTGTTCATGCCTCAGGACCTATCACAGTTCAATAGCATCTCAATTAATACTTGGTTATTATTTTGGAGGTTCTGGAGCTGAGTTAAAAAGAAAAAGATATTAGAAATAACTTTAATCCTGGTTGAAACACTGTTTCCCAAGAGGGAAAACCTTGTTTTTTCTTAGGAGAAAAAATATCCCATTCCACTTCATATGAAGTATACAAATATTACTGAGAAAACATCAAGGTTTTTTGTAAGCAAAGATTGCTGTCTGAGCTCCAGATTCTGCCACAGTGACAATTTGATATTTATATCAAGTGGTTGCTATCTATATGGAACAGAACAGGATTTACACATAACCACACATGGTGTGATTCTTGGTCCTGACCAAGGCCAGGAGCTGGAATTAATGATCCCTGGGGGTCCCTTCTACCTCAGGATATTCTATGGGTCTATACTTTATAATGTTGTATATGAGGGTCCTTGGACAGGTTGTGGGGGCTCCATCCTAACAAATACCCCAAAGTCAACTGGACATGGCCCTGAGCAATCAGGTCCAGACTCAAACCCAGTTCTCAGATTGCATAGCCTGGAAGTTTTCTTTCCTCTGCTTCCTTCCCCTCAAGGCTTGCTCAAGAGACTTAGGTAGACTTTAGCACTACTGACCACTTACTGTATTACTGTATAACATACAGAATTCACGCTGTAAAGAACTGTAAAGACATTTCACAGTGTATGCATTCTTTTTATAGGGGAATACTCCATTTAACATTCAGTTGAACAAAATTTAGGTAGTAATTAAAAGTGTTTAACCCACATAAAAGAATTTTATGTGGGCTATGCAATTAATTTTATTACAGAAATTGCATTTAACTTAAGAACTGATGACCTTATCTTAATGCAGTAATGTATTTTTCATTAAAATGAAACATCCTGTTAGCCAGGCAATAACCAGCCAGAAAGGAAGAGATGGAAAAGGTCCACAATATACCATGTACAACATCTGTCTAAAAGAAAAAAATAGCCAGTAATGCAGCATTTTTCAATTTATTACCGTGTCATATTGGAAAGTTTAAACTGTAATTAGATGGATGGGAACTACTAATACACTGTCATTTTACAACTTGGATGGCTTCTACTGCTGAGCTGTCCTACCTCCCTCAGTAAATTACAGCTGTTGCTTGGTCTTTTATGCAGACTTTCACACGTGGGATATATTAATCATCAAGGAAGATTATTGAATGCATTTCCACACAGAGGAACAGCCAATATTTCTTCTGTCAAACCCAGCTTCCACCTGTTTGCTGCGATGCTATATGCACTCTTTGTATTTGTTGCACGCCCGTAACAACATACATCTTGCAGATGAAGTTTTCTAAATGACTTAGGATAATAACTCTGTGGAAGAGTGAACATATGAATTGCATTTGGTGTTGCTGTCATCAGATGATTGCTGCAGTACAGCGTATAAGTCTTATCATGTAAGTGTTTGTTTTTAGCAGCAAACAATATTTTTAGGTAAGTTATATTATGAGTAACAGGGTGATTTTTATATGTAACCAGTGAGTAATCATGGCTTGCCTATAGGCTTGTATTTGCAGGCAGTGTAGGAACACAGCACCTGGGGTGATGGAGTTAAGAATGTGCTTCACTTATTCAGATTGTTAAACTGTTTTTGATGGGAGGTAAAAGTATTCAACTTTCCTGTCTGTTATTTAATCAGTTTTGTAGGCCTGGGGCTTGGAAACAGGTCAGGGTGGATGGAGTATGTTGTTTAAAACACACAAAAAACTTTCTGAGGCTTGTTTGGTCCGTGTCATTGTTGAGAAACACATTTTTTGGATCGGCTAATGATTCTTATTAATATTGAAACACTGATGGATTAGATTCTTCCACCCCTTCCCCATCGAACAGAAAAACAAGAATGAAAAACACGCACCAAGTAAACCTGAGAAATATTAAGAATAGAGGTTCAAACCATGAACAACTTTTTCTCTGGTTTTGAGTGAAGAATTTGGCTGATTTTAAGTATTGTCTTGTTATATAGTTGGCCTCAATAGAGGAAATTCCCAAGGAAAGTGTGATGTGTACAGCAAGAATAGTCTTCTCCTTGGTTTATTAGGTAGCTTGGCAGGCTTTATGGCTCTTGATTGACTGCCGATGGTGTTTGTTCTCCCTTGAAAGTGGTACGAGATAAATATTCTGTAAATGTTTTGCTCCTTGCATTGGGTCAAATACTGTAATTATAGAAAACTGTGGGAAAAGATGTGTTGCTTCTGTTCAGTAGTGAAATACTCTGCTTACTTCTATGGCTTTTCAAATGTGTAAATGACCAGTGGGCTAATTGTCTTGGTGCAGTAGTTACATTCCTTGAATGAAAAAGTTCATTTACTCATTTTCAAATAAGATTTCTTGAATTTCAGTGGATTTTACCTTCATTGTAGTCTCTGGGGTGTTTGGTTTTTTTTTTTTTTTTTTTCATTTTGTTTTTGTTGTTTTTTTTTTTTTTTTGGGGGGGGGGAGGGTTTGTGGTTTTTTGTTTGGTTTGTTTTGGCTTTTGGGTCTTGGGGGATGTGTATGTGTGTGTTTATTTTACCTTAGTTAACAAATGATGTTGTCCGGATGGTAGAAGGAGTAAACTGAGATAACCATTCACTGTGAGCTTGATTTTTGAGGCAGAATGGCACCTCTGGAGGTCATCTAATCTGACCTCCTCCTCACAGTAGGTTGCTCAGGGCTATGCCCCACTGGGTTTTGAGTGTCTCGAGGGCAGAAGCTCCACAGCTTCTCTGGGCACCTCTACCACTGGCTGACCACCTTCACAGGAGAAAAGTGCTTTCTTAAGCTTAGGTGAAATTGCCTCTATTTAGTTAAAGTCCATGTCTTGTCCTGTCACTGGCTGCTTAGGAGTCTGTTTGTCTTTATTTGCTCCAAGAGGGCACTGTTTGAGCTGGTGCCCACTAGGATCCCCAGGGCCTTTTCCGTATATCTGGTTTCCAGCCCGACTGTTGTGGTGAATGCGGTTTTATTCCTCCCCAGGTGCAGGACTTTGCATTTCCCATTTATACAGTTCCTGTCAGCATATTTCTCCAGCCTGTTGAGGTCCTTCTGGATGGCAGCACAACCCTCTGGTGAATCAGCCACTTCCCCAGTTTTGTGTTATCTGAAAAAATGCCATGTTTTGTGTGTAAAGATTAAACTTTTTGTCTCTATTGAAAAATCATGAATACAGATAACCCTTAGGCTGAGGCTGCTGCTCAGCTCTTTTTCAGAATGGCTGGATGCCAGTTATAAATCCTTTTTGCCTTTTTTTTCCACTAGATATTTTGCCATAAAAATGCCTATGATCTTGTGCTCAGACACCTTAAGTTTTTTTTGGTGATTTAGTATCCTATGGATGATGGTTATAAAGTTAAACTGATTGTTAGCTAAGCTGGTTTTGGTTTAGATGATGATTCGTTGCCCAGATTAGTACTTCTAAATCATATTTTTTTCACTCTGATATTTATTAATATTAGTGTTACTCCAAGTAGGTTTTTATTTCAAAATGTGTTTTAAAGGTGATTATAATAAGTATGTGTAGCAAGTGGGTGATATTTCTAATTTCTGCAAGAAATTATGAAACTGCAGTAGTTGAAATACTACCACTGTTAAGAAATTTATGGATTACCTTTGAGGAACTTGATTTTTCCTGGGTGCAAGGGTGGGTTAGAACATAGACAAACCTGCAAGCTGTTGTTAACTTTTGTATCATTCAGTAAATACAGCCAGGCTTCAGTGAAATGGGTAGTCCCAGCAAATGAAAGAACTAATAACACCTGAGGCCTTTCAGTACATGAAGGGAGGAAAAAATTCCATACTGTGAGGATGGTGAGGGCACTGGAACAGGTGGCCCAGAGAAGTTGCGAGTGCCCCATCCATGGAAGTGTTCAAGGCTGGGTGCAATGGAGCTCTGAGCAACCTGATGTGGTGAAAGGTGTCCCTGCCCATGGCAGGTGGGGTTTGTAATGACATGATCTTTAAAGTCTTTTCCAACCCAGGTCACTTTATGATTCCATAATTGAAGTTCTAAGTGTTATAATTTCTACCTGACTCTGAGTGAATTAAATGATGTTTGTAAAATGTTTTGTCTTCTTTTTTTTATATGTTCAGTCTTCCCTTAAACAATATTGCTGAGATTCTGAAACTTTACTAGGTGCTCCCCTCCCTGCATGTGACGTGCTTGTGTCAGTGCTGTTCCTGGAGTACAGAAAGATCATTTGAGAGGGTTATTCAAGGCATGTAAAGTGTCTTACTCATGAACTTGTACCTCAGGAAGGACTGCAAACGTGAGCAAAACCTCAAGTTAGCTTCTTGTCTCTTACTGATATGATGCTGAAGATTCTTCAACTCTTAAAAACTTATCAGGCGAGGAGGAGTCTGTTCAGACACCTATTGTGAGACTGTAGAAGGGACTTACTGGCTGATGTGATGTTGGAGACCAAGCAGGTATTTGGCCTGGGAAGCCTCAGAGGTAACTCTGAAATCCAGCAAGCAGCCTTGGACACTCACTGAGAGTGAGAGAAGAGGCAGCTAAACTTCTGCAGAAGGGACACCATGCAGGGAACACCTGCTACCAAAGTTAAGACTAAGGGAAAAAGATTGTTTATGTTAGCTTTACTTATAGAGAAAATATGGATCTACATTGAGTAGAAACAGAGTGTTGTAAGTTAGTATAAAGAGGTTTGAATAGCCTGAATAAGTTTGAAAAAAGTGTGTGACTCTGTATCAAATAGTTCCATGCTTGCTACCCTCCCTGTATCCTGAAAAATCCCTGTGTTAGGTGTGATAAATCTGCTTTATGTAAACATTGCATTCCAGAATTGGCCATTCTGCCACTTCTCATGCTGCTATCCACTTTCCTTCTCCCCTTCGTGTGTGCGAGACGAAGAGGACCAAAGAATAAGACGTCGTCTTTAGTTGATACAGTCAGTCTTTGTTAACAACCGGGCAAGAGACAACAGATACAAAAAGTGAGCTGTGTTGGGATAGGGTGGATGTCGGCAGTGTGACAGCTGACAAAGGAGAGTAGATGGGTAAAAACCTTGGTGGTAGAGTAAGGTTTTTGTGAGGCAGCGATAGGGTTTGCAAGGCTCTGGGGTGTTGCAGAGGGATGTGGGTTTCTTTAAGTTGTGGCCCCCAGAGGTACTTTACCTCTTGATGGGCTGTGAATTGTTGGGCACCCAACATGTGAGAGTTGCCTTAGCAAGAGGTGCTTGGTAATTGGGATGGGGCAGAGATTTATATTGTCAGGGAATCGCTTAGGTGTCCAGTGGCACTGCTCCTGCTGCTAGCTGGGCAGGAGAGAAGAACTGAGGGATCCTAAGTTTCTCCTCTTCGGTGCAACTTCAAAGAGGAGAGTTTTTGGCTTCTCTCTGAGATCCAGTAATTTGGTACATGAATACCTTTAAGTCCATCCAGGGCAGAGCTAAGAAAGATATTTTAAAGGCCTAATTTCTTTATCCTAGGAGGAATTCAAAGCATTCTCACTAGGGTTCTCTTCAGGGGGCATGATATTGTTCACAGGAACTAGAAGCTGTATGTTAAACACCTTTTAAACTGTCCCCAACTGAGTACACGCTTTCAGCTTTTCTTGGACAGAAAACCTACAATTGGCAGGAAGAGGTTAACTTGGCATTTGTGACTTTGCATTAAAGTGGACCGAAGCACTCATGCTGTAAAGGGCAGAGGCCTTCTGGATGAGGAAACTTCTTCTTCAGTGTTCCTTGCAGTCCTCTGTCCCTCTGCGTGATGCTCATTGCTGCAAACGTAGCTTGGCATAAGCACATGCAAATCTATCCCTCTTATTTACCTACCTGACGTGGTAGCTAGGGGAATGTGGAGGCAGAGGTCAGGAACATGAATGTGGGCAGCAAACTCATCCTTTCAGAACAGCTAAGCTAAGGCAGGTTATTCTGCAGTTTAAATTTCAAACTGAGCTTAGAAGCCTGGTCACTCTTAGCAGACAGCCTGGCAGCAGAGCAAACACCTGGTTTAGAGTAGCCAGATGTTGTTTCTGGGTATCCTGGCCCGGGACAGACTTACAGGCTAGTGGGGTGACTGGTTTTTGCACAGAGAAGATAAGATTATTGTAGGAGATGCAAATAGTGTCTTATCTACTTTGTGAAAATGCAAACAATAAACCATGGGGAAGAGAACAAAAGCTATGTACTGCTTGTTAATTAAGATGGATGATTTTAACAAAATAATAATGAGACCATGGTAAAAGAAGAGTTCATCTGAAATGTTAATTTGAAGCAAGACTTGATCAAAGTGACAAAATATAAATTCCATATTTGATTAATCCCTTTTGGGTTATAGATTTTTGGTTTGTATTTATAAACTACCCCTGAAAAACTAATTCTTATTGGAATCAGAGTAGTAACTGGAAGGCAGGTGATGAAATAGATTATGCAGGGATATCTGCTTGTCTTCTTGCCTTGCCATAAAGAAACAAAAACTTCTATTTAAGCTGTCGTAGTCAGACCAGGCAATGTTGGCTGCTAGACTGTAACTATAGAGGGAGACTGTACTCCATCTAGGGAAACGTGCCCTGTGGTGCACTGAACTGAGAAGAAATATATGTACTTCCACTTGCATGACAACCTGAACCCACTGGGTGACATCCAAACTTATGTAATTGCAAGACCTAGATGACATTAATCATTCAACCACAAATTGAGTTTCAAGCTAAAGAAGTATTTGTCTTTCTTTCAGCAAATACACCATTCTTGAATACATAATAGCTTCAAATGTTTGTTGGGCTTGGGGAGAAAAGGTGAGCTCAATGTGGGAGAAAAAATATACTGAAAATAACAATCTGCCTGACCGGTTCAATGTCTCTACTTTTAATGAATAACCCATTTTTATGGGGTTAAAAACTATTTCATTTTTCCTTTGAAATGGCACAGCTCCATTAATGCTGCTCATGCTTGCTCACTTAGAAATCCTGCAATAGATGTTTATATAGTGAAAAGGGACCATACTTTTTAATATTTTGCTGGAATTTAAGCATTAAAGATCATAGCACTGACACCCAAGAAGCTGTATGCAATATGAAATGAGAATTTTATCTGTTAGCTATTTGGATTGCCTATAAAGACCCTTCTTTTAAAAAAAGTAGCAGCAACTTTGTAAAACTGCCTTGCCTCAGTCTGGGGTGATATATCTGGAGGTAGTTAGGAGGTGAATCTTTAAATAGATGTCTGTCTTGGAGGATTCAGCGCTCTGTTAGGGATGTTGAGCAGGGGTGCCTTGATTTCTAGTATTCCTTAATAACGTTGTAGTGGAGGGCAAAGGGGAATGCAAAACTGTTCTGATAGTGCTGCACCTTGCCAGTTCCCCCTGCTAGACAGCAAGTTCGTCCAGGTGAGATGAATTTTTTTTTATCATACAGGTTGTACATCAACATTCAGGTTTGTTGGGGTTTTTTTCACTGTTGTTTTTTTTTAAGACCTGTAGTTAAATTCAGAAATGTGAAAATAAAGCTTTCATTAGTGTCAGAATGATTCAGAACAGTTTTATGAGGAAAATTGTTTAGGAATTAAGCAACCCCTAACTAGTTCCTGAATCATCAAGGTACTGGCTATTTTCATAAGTTCTGTGATCTGTTTCTTGGCTAAAAATAAATATTCATGTTTCCTTCAAAGATGCCAAGATTCATGAGTAACAAACTGATAAAGCAGGGAGCTAAACATATTTGATGCCTGTACTGTAGCTGTTGTGAACTAGTGCAGGGTTCTGTCAGCTTTGCTATGAAACTGTTCAAATTGAAGTATTGTGCAGTAACTGCAAGATTATATCTTTCCAATTGGAAACACAGATTAAATTCCTTAACTTTTGCTTTTCCTTTAAGTGGTATATTTCATTAAGTATCTTAAATGGATTCTCAGATTGTAGTTTTGAAAGGGCACTGGCATAATTTGGTTATAGAAACTTATCAGAGACCTCATTTAATGTTTTTTCCCCATCTGTCACAAGGGCCATTCTTCTTTTTAAGTTTCTGAAGTGGTCGTTTTTATTAAGAGTATAGCAGCCTTCTTTTAAGCAGAGCAAACTTTAAAATATATTTTTATATCGTCTAGGCTGTGTGTTTTTCAGTCCTGTTTTGGATTCCCACAATCTCCTGTCTTCATTGAAAAACTATTTTCCAACTGGATTCCACAATTTTGCATAAATCCCTGTCAAACAGCAGTTCAGTGAGTGTGTGAGGCCTGTTGGCTTTGCAATGTAGATTTGGAGACTCCCGGGGAGGTTTCCTGGAATGCCTCAGGACTCCGTAAAACTTGGGTAAAATTTTTCTGTAGGGTTAATGAAACGTTTATGTACTACAGGAATGTGTAGGTAAGTCTAGGAGAGAGTTGTTGGGATACAGGTGAAGAGCAAGCCACTTAGCTAGATGGGAGGTATGGTAACAAATGCAGTGTTTTAGTTTCTCAATAAAACATTGTTAGCCCCTTGCTGTAGCCCCTAATTAAAATCTAGTGTGGTAGGTGTACAGAACACCAAAGGGTATAGAAAAAGTTGCATTGCCACCTGTGGGAGAGGTGTTTTGAGTGTAGACATCTGGAAGACAGTAGAGGACATGCTTTGAAACACGTTAATTTAAACGTACTGTTTCTGCTGGAAAGAGGAGGGGGATCAAAATCCGCTTGCCTATTCAACACAGAAAAACTAAATTACAGGTGGTGTTACATGCTGATTCGGGTCCATATGTTAAAATAATCTGGGGGAGGAACCGGCTCTTTCAGTGTTCTTTTCAAACGGGATCCCAACTTCTTGACAGTGTTGTAGCTCAAATGGTAATTAAAAGTCTTGAAGCAGCAAAGAGAGAAAACGTGCAGTGCATTTTTGTTCTCTTGCTGATACACATGTAAATCTCATTTACACTTCCCCAAATTACTGAGTAAATTCTTCTACTAGTAAGAGAAGGAAGGAATATGTGGTCTTGCATCTTCTTGTCAGGCCACAGTGATCTAACAAGGGATTTATCTAATAAAACATGAAAATATACATGTGCTATGATGTTTAGTAAAAATGATTTTGCTTTAAGAAAATCAGGCATAAGTTTTATATAAAACAGAATTAACACATCAGTTATGTAGGGCTGCATCACTTTGCCACGCAAGTTCTTAACAGGATTGTTACTGGAGAGGAATACGTTTTAACTGCCTATTTTTCCATCAAAAATGAATCTAATATTCATAATGCATTAAATGCTCATCAGTTAGAGGGATCCACTTAGGCTTGTTGATGTCGTCTTACTGTTGCTCAACTGTTTACAAACTGCTGTTCTAAGTATGAAAAGAGAAGAAATAAACCTTCTGTTGAAGGTTTTTTTTCACAGTTCACTCTACAGTGAGGGCAAGTAGAATGACAAATAAGGTCTAAAATATCCCTGGAAGGTGAAATTACTAAAATATCCATGCATTAGTCAAGCCTCGTGTGAGATTTTGTAGCAGTCTAAGGAGTAGAAAGGTCTTTCCAGAGAGAAAGCAGTGAAATTGATGTTTTATATGTGCCACTTTACTGGCTCTTTGTTTAGCTGGAATAAATCTGTGTGAAATGGCATCATTTAAAGGGCTACATAATCTGTGGGAGTTTATGATGAATTTTTAATTTGAGAAAGACTGGCTTTTTACAAAATAAGCCTCATGATCTAAGATGTAATGACTACAAATTGCTGTTTTAAATGCCAAGGCTGTGGCTTCATTATTTTTTGCACATTAAATAATGATTTTAATAAAAGTCTGGAGTTCATGTTCTCTTCTGAAAGCTATTACCTCTCAGCTACTGGCATATACCTCTTTGTCTGGAGGGCAAAGTGAGCAACATCTCATATTTTTCTTGGGTGCTATATGAAAGCATTAATTTCCTTCTGATGCTTTGATGGAACTCCAGTGCTGTGGGGCAAGTTAATGCAAAATGATCACATTTTCACTCATACTCAGTATAGCTGAATGACAGTGGGCATCAATTTTTTCATTTCAGCACTCAGCAAAGCTGAATGATGTGTGGATTTTGTACAAAAGGCTCCTTTCGAAAAGCATTTTTAGCAGGAGGCTGTCACTTGGTTATATCTGCAGTTGCCTCCCAGCAAAGAAAGGTCTCTGTGTTTCACCACACATGTTTTCCCTTATGGCTTACCTGTTGCATTTAAATAAATCAGATACTTGCCATTTTACTTAAGAAAACAACTAGCTACTGGTTTTTTGATGTGTTTTTGTGGATTTTTTTTTTCCAATTTCACAATGGCTGTGATCTTGGGCTTCTTACATCAGGGTGATAAAAGCAAGAGCTGCCAAAGACCCACATAGGTCTTGTTCGTTATTGAGAGGAGGATGATGGAAGGAAAGAAAAATATGATTTCAAGACAGAAGTTTAAACATTGGTTTCTATGATTCTGAAAGTTTTAGTTGACTAGAGATAGAAATCTGAATATAAGGTGCCAGAAGCTTCTTAGGCACATGGTGTGACTCTTAGGGGACCTTGTACAGGGCCAGGAGTTGAACTTGGTGATACTTGTGGGTTCTTTCCAACTTGGCATATTCTGTGATTCTCCCATGATTGATAGAGGAGGAGGAGCTCCTCTCCCAGCCAGAGGAGCTGCTCCAGGCGTTGGAGCAAATTCCCTTGCAGCCCATGGAGATCCACAGGGGAGCAGAGATCCAGCTGCGGCTCGTGCCTGACCCCATGCCAGAGCAGGTGGATGCCTGGAGGAGGCTGTGACCTCATGGGAAACTCGTGCTGGAGCAGACTCCTGGCTGGACATGTGAGCCCATGGAAAGCCCATGCCTGTTCCAGCAGGACTGCATCCTGTGGGAGGGACCCATGCTGGAGCAGTTTGTGAAGAGCTGTAGTCTGTGGGAAGGACTCACGTTGGACAAGTTTGTAGAGGACGGTGGGAGTGTGAGGAGGAAGGGACAGCAGAGAGATGTGATGAACTGACCACAGCCCCCATTCCGTGTTTGAAAAATACAAACAAAAACTATGAGTGTTTCCCATGCCTCAGCCACTAATATGTAGTAGATTGTTCTTACTATCAAGTGGTTAAGATTAAATCTCCTATATTAACATATTCTTAAACCTTGAAGAGAACATTTAAAAGACACATAATTTCAAAAGGCTTTTTTGAAGATCTGTTCGAGTCACTTTTTTAGTACAATAATAAACTGACAAATTGTTTTAGTAGAGGATAACTTTTTGTTTGTTTCAGTAAAGAGTTATAAATAGAAAATATTGACCTAAGAAGTCAAACTACCAGCAGGTGTCAGAAATCATGTAATTATAATCTGTTGAGGAGAACCTTGTGAAATACATTATGGAAGATTAGCTTTAAAAGTTCTATTTCTGGCAAGAAACTGACAGTGCAAAATTTCACAGAATTCTTGTTTCTTCACAGTGGTGTTGCATAAGATAATTCTAAATTAACATTCTGAAAAAAAAACCAACTTTGTTCATAGTGAGAAAACCAACTTTGTCGTTCTTGGAAAAAGTAGCCCAAGTCTAGCATGTATTAAAAAGCCCCCTTTTGGCTCACTATATGTGATTGTGACCTTCAGTTTTCCTTGCAGCTGGATCAATACCTGTTGCACAGCTGCAGCTGTCTGTGAAGTTGCTTCTGCTTCCACTGCCTGGAGTTCTGAGCAGGATTTATGCATTGTCACAAACACAGTGCAGCTGATTAGTCTTGAAACAAAGCGTGTGGTGTTTTTGCCTTGTGAAAGCACGTAGTTGCATGAATATGTGCGGCGAGGAGGGCATCAGACAGGCTGAGAGTGATCTGACAGGCACAGAGATGTACATTGCTTTACTGATGGACTGGCAGAGGCTTTCACATGAAGAAGCAGTGTTTGTAAATTCTGCCCCTTGTTCATGAGGCTTCCACCTGCCAAAACAGCATGACCCTCCTGTTATCTGGGCTGCATGTCAGCCAGTTGTCTCCTCTTTTGGCCTCTCCTTCTGCCAGAATAATGAAGTGCCTCCTTTTGAGGCCAGAGAAAAAGGTCCTAAAATTTCATTCTTGTCAGAATATTGATGTTTTTCTACCCTATGTTATAACATGCTTTTCATTTGTTTGCTTCATTTAGCTAGTAAAGCAGTGATATGACAAGCTTTCAGCCTCATGAGATAGGACAGATTAGGCATTCTCACATTTAAAAATAAACAAATATATTAAATGAAATGTAGACAGAAGGATGTAGGGCAATTTTTTTATCCTGCAGTATCTGGAGGTCTAGCACTCTTAGCAAATGCAGATGACCACTGATTTGTCATCCCAAAGACATAATTATTCATCAAATGCCATCTGCAAGTATGGCTAAACCTTTCAATGGGTGTCAGACACCATTAACTCTTGCTAACTATACATTTTGAAGAATATGAGACCATTTAGTTGTTAAAGGTTGACTTCCATGTTCTCAGTTACATAGTATTGTTAGTAGTTTCCTAAATTAAGGAGCCAAAAAGACTGTGCAGCCAGAAAGGAAGCAACTGAAATATTACACACTAGATTTTCTGCTGATTTGCCTTTTCTGTTTGTTTATTTCTGCAAGTAACAGACAAACTCCCCAATCGTGTGATCTCCAGGATCCAACTTTTAACAAAGGAAGTTCTTTCTTAAATTTTTTTTCCTGCCTAGAACCTGTAAGTTTGGTGCATTGGAACACCACAATAATTAGTAGAAGCTTCTGAGAAAAGACTGAATATTGTGAAAGGAAATCTGGGTTGGTGAGAGGCTGATCCCAAAGGATGTTCTGAGCAACCATATACAGAATCAGAGTCCAGAGGCTAAGGTACACAAAAAACAGTGTTATCCATGGAAAATCAATGGGAAACATTCCTTGTTCTGTAAGCTGGGGGCTAGCTTTGGCTTTTGAAGATCTGCACCATCAGTGACTTTTCTTGCTCTACCCTTTTTCCATGGAACTCTTGGCCTTGTAACAGCCATTGTGAGAGGGAAGTGAATGTTTTCTGCCTCAGTTTAGGAGAGGGAAAAGGCCTTTGGTCAATTAAGGTACTGCTCATCCAAAGGTGCTTTCTAGTGCAAGGGAGCAGGTGCATAAAATAAATACTGACTGCATTTGGTTCATACTCCTACTGTGACAAAGCTGCAGTTGTACTTGTGGTCCAAATGGACTGTGCTGGGCTTCATAGGTGGAAAAATAAAACTACATTTGTGTCTACTGGTCCATGTTTGTGGAATAATTAGACGTAGGTGAATTCTGTGTGCTGAGTCTCTTTGGTAGGTGCTTGTGTTCTGCATGCCTAGGGTGGGCAACTCTTTAAGCTGGACAGTGGGGGCAGAACAGTAAGAGCCCTCTGCTTATGGCATACTGTTTGGTAGGAGGCAGGCTGAGAAAGTTGGAGCTGCTCAGCCTGGAGAAGAGAAGGCTGTGTGGAGACCTCAGAGCAACCTTCCAGCATCTGAAAGGGCCTACAAGGAAGCCAGAGAAGGACTCTTTGTCAGGAACTGTAGTCACAGGACAAGGGAGAAATAGCTTCAGACTATAAGAGTAGGTTCAGATTAGACTATGAAGAAGAAATTCTTCCCTGTGAGGGTGGTGAGTCACTGGAACAGGTTGCTCAGAGAAGCTATGGCTGCCCCATCCATGGAAGTGTTCAAGGCCAGGTTCGATGGAGCTCTGAGCAACCTGCTCTATTGAAAGATGTCCCTGCCCATGGCAGGAGAGTTGGAACCAGATGATCCTTAAGGTCCCTTCCAACCCAGGCCTTTCTATTATTACTCATCAGTGGCTTAAGATACTGCTAGTCAGTACATACACTGACCTGAGGAGATGAAATTTCCAACCCTGCTGTGACTCCTTGAGTTTATACGTTTGTGCTATTGTTCTTGCTCTGTTGTGGCAAGCAATATTCCAGTTTATGAAGGGGTAGATGAGTTTGCCTTTCACTGCTTACAGTGGTAATGACTGACCCTGCAAGGTGTGCTTTGCCCACTGTGAGGAAGGTAATACAGTGATTATACAGTAGCTGACAGGATTGCACTGGTATAATGATGAGGCCTGTGGGAGCAGGTGAAACTGTCACGTTGTTCATGGGAAGAAAAACCTTAAGCATCCTCTTGATTCCGATACTCTTGTCCCTTACAGCAGCAATCGTTAATGAGCTTCACCTTAAAATCCATTATGCTGTTCATATTTCTGAATTGCATTTCTTTTTCACATGTTTGTACACTGGTCGTGATTTGAAGCAGCTTTTGGGGAATTACATGAGATTTTAATTTTTAAAGAGCTTACAGAGGTCCTTCTTTGTTCTCTTTTTCGGTCTCATCCCTCTTTTTCCAGATCTCTGCTCCTTATTTCCAGTAGTAAATTCTTACCCCATTCCCCCACCCCAAAAATCCAGTTCCTTTAGACTAGTAACACCCTCATACCTTGTATCCCATCTTTATCCTTGCCTTGTGGATATTTCCTTACAGCTGTAAATCACACTTTAAAACTTTTATCCTCCACTGCCCACAGATCATTCTATGTTCTGCAGTGTATTATTACTGAATCTATAAATAAGGAAATAAATCATTGGTTTCTGACTTGCAAAGAATATGCCGCGGCATATGAAAATACATCAATTTTTAATTCATTTCTGAAGGTGACCCAGAAGCAAATGATCACCATAGAAATTCTCATATAATACAGTCCCCTGATGAAGAATTATGTTTTAAGAGCATCTGCAGGATTTATGATTTCATATTTAAAATTTGCATATGGTTCATATTTGTTTTGAATTTAATATGCTATAATTTCGTAGTCATGTAAATAAATTCAGTGGGAACTGCTGCCATCTCCTGGTCAACAGCTAAACTAAACACAGAGCTCAAAAATGCAAGTTCAAGTGAGCTTTTCAAGGTCTTCATTTGTAAAGCTAAGGTTAAAATTCCCAACCACTTCAGCTTTCAATATAGAACCCAAGATATTTGACAGAGTGGTGTTTGTGGTCAGATTCATTTGAATTAACAGGAAAGAATGGCACTACCTAATTATTGTTTGGTTTTAGTATAACAGACTTCAGTAGAAACATTAAAGCAGACACCTTACCTCTAAATAAATAAACTTATAGATTTTGAAAGTGAATCTTTTTATTTTCCTTTGCAATTGCAAAAATGAAGGCAGTCTAATAGTAGGACCTTTCCCACGTGAGCTTATGGTCTATAGTAATTTCTTTTTCCTTCTTCCCTAATCAAGGGACTTATTCCCTTTATTTTCTTCTACCAGTATTTGTGCTTCAAGAAAACTTGGCAGGGTAATATCTGTTTAATCACTGAGATGTAGTTGTACTATGAACTTGAGCTTCCTTGTCAATGTGTCTGTGTTCCTTGTTTGTAATACTGACTTATGGCTTTCAATGAATTCCCCCACTACATGAATGTCACACAAAAAACATATTTCTTAGTTGTGCGCTTTTAAGTGTGCTTAAAATGTGTCAAAACTCAAAAACTGTATGAAACAGGTACGTTTTAGTGTTTTCATCAGAGCCTGTAGTGATAGAAAATCATGCAAAGCTAAGATATCCCCTCCTCTTTCTCCTTGTCTTTTGAGTAGGTTTATCTCCTTCTCAATACAGAATGTGGAAACACCTCATAAAATGTCACAGTTCTTATGCTAATTTTGTGTCCACATAACCTGTTTTAAGCTGTGCTCTAAGCTGGTGGATGTGTGGAGGGTCTCAGTGATAGCACTGCTATCAATCTTTAATTTCTTGTTCCTGTGAACTTTAACAGGTTTGGTTTTTTATGCTTATTGCAGTGGTATTTAATGTCTTCATTTGTGGCATAGTTAGGCTTACTAATTTTTAATGCTAAGAGGTTTATTGACTCATTACTGAAATGAGAGGAAAAGCTTTGAAAATTCTTTGTAGCATTGTTTTCAAATTCAGGAGTTACCAAGCTACAATCTGTTGGCAAGTTCATGTAAAACATTCACTGCTGTCTGGTCACTCTGAAACACCTAAAAGAGACTCTGCATTGGGGAAAGTAACCAAAGGAAGTGCAAACTCCCTTGTAATGCTTAGTTGCTTTTCTAGGTGCTGGTGCAAAAGTGCACAACTTAAACAATTTTTATGATTGTGTCTCATGCAAAAGCTGAACTGATCAGACAGCCACAAAATTCACTGTTCTATTTTTTACAATTTAGCTGTATGTATGACTGGGAAAATAGCTGATAATATAAATAATGGGCTGGGGGTAAAGAGTAAATTTATGTGAAAAAGGAAAGAGCAAGATGTGAACTTAGTGAAATGCAGAACTGAATCTCATGGGGGGTTTCTGTGCCTTGGCTTCGATCTAACGATGGTGTTGCCACAGACCAAAGAAATTTGTTTTAAAACTTACTTGGTTTTGAGAAGTAGAAGCAATACACAAGGTTAAAAGGGAGACTAGAGAATGAATTAGGACAGAGTGGCCTTGTGATATTTTGACCTTAACCTCACTGAACAACTACAAATTATTTCCATGCTGACAGGAGAGAATGTGAGGAATAACTAAAGGGAGACTATATAGTTTTCCACACAGAGCTGTCTTTCTCCAGACAAGTTAAGACAGATCAGTATGTTGCTCAGTAGATGCATGATGGTTTTTATTATGAAAATATTGATGTAAACAGCTAAATGAAAACCATGAAGAATTAATATTATTTAATTAAAATTTAGACTTTCAGAACCAGTACCAACACCACATTTTCAGCTTAGTCATGTGAGTTTTCCGTCTCTGGATGTACCATTGATTAGACTCTATGATCTCAGAGGTCTTTTCCAGCTCGTGTGATTCTATGACTTCCCTTGAGCTGATCTTTTGATCACTTAAAGACACAGAAGTAATTTCTAAGACAAAGAAGGGAATTACTGACTTAAATAGGCCAATCATATGTAGTGGAATACAGCACTTATAGTGTAGCTCTGCTGCAGAAACTTTAGTTGTGTACATAACTTTCAAATTTAATGTTTTAATTAAACAAAACTTTCAATTATTTCCTTTAGATAAAGATTTTAATTACGCACATCTAAATATGAGTTCTTGGCTCTACAGGGTATCTTAAAGAATCTGTTTTCTGACACAAACCCCACTTTTCTCCAAAGAACTGCCATTGCACTGAAACGTACAGCATGTGAAGGAAATAATTACTTAATCAAATATGCAGCTAAGGCTTCTGGTGCCCAAACCCCCCAAACAATCTGTAGTTGAGGAGCTAATTGTATTTACATTCTACAAACAGATCAGATTTTTAAGAAATTAAATTATTAAAAAGCTTAGAAGTAAATTTTGATTTCATTCCACTGGAGGGAAATCCTGCAAACTTAAAGGAACTTCAGGTATTTGTGACAATTATGATTTTTAACCCATAGTTTTTAATGCTTTTTTTCAGTAACACTTGAAGACATCTTGTATGATTAGTCTTGCATTTGCACGCCCTGTGGTGGTGTGCATAATTGACTAATGATGTCTGTAATTTGCCTGTGTGATTAATTCATTTGAAGCTATAATATGTCTATATTAAATTATGCAGAAAGTCAGCAAGTTTTTAACTGATTTATTGAAATGAAAAATAATTTTTCTTTTTCCTAAACAAAGAACAGGAAGTCAAATGGTATTTTAATGGCAAAAAAATATAACAATTGTAAATAATGTAAGTGCACACTTTTCCTTTAGTGAGAATGGAAGAAGAAAATTTTCTTTTATTGCTGGGGTTTTTTTAAATTCTTTAATATTTTCACAAAATCATCTCATTGGTTTATGTTCAAGTCTTTTGGGAACCCAATAGAAAACAAACCTGTTGGAATTTGCATTGGGTGTTTTCCTGAGCTCTCTATGAAACAAGCAAGATAAACTTTCTTTTTCTACTTTTACATGAAATTAAATGATTTTTTTCTCAGAATGAAAAAAAAACCTGAAAAATATTAATGTTCAGAATATTAGTTCATGAAACAAAGTTTTTAACTGTTTATACAGTAAACTGAAGTGTTTTATTTGTCTGGTTTGGCTTGAGCTTACCAAAGCAGCTTACTTGCATCTAGAGGCTAAAGTTTAGTAGGATGACTTTATTTTACATGTCTTCAGTGATTACAGGATCTAGCAGAACCTGTGAGTATTCTGGGCAATTTGTGGGGGAGGAGGGGAAAAAAAAAATGATTTATACGTCTTTGTTCTTTAAACAAATAAACAGTTGAGAATACAAATCCTGTTATGACAGCTTTGAAGAGATGCAGAGATGGATGAAATAACATCAGGAAGGAAAAGGTGGCCTGATTAAGTCTTAAATATTTTCCTGTTGTTCCTCACTGTGCTCAGTCACGCAGTGTGTCATCCTTGAAGTGCATTAAGACAGGGCCCGTTGATATTGTGCTGATTTTTCTCAAGGAAATTTGAGACTATTCTGTCTGCAACAGCCAAAAGCGCTCAGATTTGTAGTAATTTGTATCACAAGCATCATTTGCATGCACAGGTATATGCAGACTCTCGTGTTTCAGTTCCTCTTAACTTTTTGAAAGCTCCGTGGTGGTGGAGTTATCAATAGGAATGAGACTGTGCACTCAGTATGGCCTAATCTTTTGTTACTAGAACTGTATTTTAATATTGGGTATCTATTGTCTTGAGTCTCCCAAGGGACAGAAGGTATCGAAAGCCGAGAATTCAGGTGTTTAGAGTGACATTTCTGAGGTCCCACGTATGTCTGTGCGGTGAGAGAATGTCACCTTGCCCCATGGCCTTGGAAATGTTGCAGCGACGAAATCGTGGCGATACGAGGGCTGACTGCCCACAGGCTGAACAGTGTGAGGACTGAGGACTCCAGGCTGACATCTGGAGGACTGAGGAACAGTCTTTGAATGAGGATGGCAACAAAATCAGGAATAAGCAGATAAGATTCTTCTGGCATCTGAAATGCGAAGAAGTCAAGAGCAACGATAGGTGTGAGTTCTCTCCCATTTGCATATAGCTTCCAGATTTCAAAGAAAACAAAGTGGTTTTGGAGATATCTTTGGACTAACTGAACCGTGCTGGGGAGAAGCAGGAAGGAGAAGTAAAGGGTGTTGCTAGAGTTACTACAGAACTGTGTGGGAACTACCTGTATCATAGCTGGATATTGAAGGATAATTCAGCTGTGGGAGATTTCTGTCCATATACATTAGATACTATATTTGAACGTGCAATTTATAAAATGATTGGCTAATATTTGAAAATACAAACTGGAAAAATTATTCTCTGGACTATTTCAGATCTCATGATGTTTGCCATAAAGCTTTCAGGTTAAGCCCATACTGAACATGTTAAATGAATGGCACTATTAGGAGCTGCAAAAGTATGACATTAGAAATATTACAGTGCTAATTGGCACTGCTTTTACAGACCTTAATATTGCTACTTTAAGTTCCCATTGTTCACTTAAGTTACGTTACAAATCTCTTGATGAATAGCTTTTTACCCAGAGTTGTCAGATTCAGCTTTGACAATTCATTTAATGTAATGGGTTGGCAATACAGATATGTTAAGTCCAGAATGAAAGGGTCATGCTGAGGGGTGTCTGCAACAGAAAACAAAGTAATCCCTTGCATCTTTGACAAAACGAGTCAGAAGATTGTTCATATCTATGGATGCTTAGTAAGGAAAAACAAACTGTAAGATCCAGGTCATCTGTATTGTCCATTAAATATTGGAATAATTTATTTAAGATAGAAGTAACTATGCTTACACAGTAAATTGAAAGTAAATAAGGTATGCAGTCTTAAAAGGAGCATTTCCAAAAAAATTGGAAAGACTGGTTTAAATCTTCAGATACTTACTTCATTAACAAGCATAAAATTCGTGTTGTGTTCCTAACTATGTAACCCAATAAATAATCATGATACTAAATCAATAATCTGTCATACATTGAGTGACAATTCTATATAGTGTGATCCCATCACAATCTAAAGAAAGAAAAATACTCTGTCAAATCAACCTACAATGGAAAGTCTAATTATGTTTTTGTAGTGGCAGTGTAGCTGTTTGTAACCTGACTACAGTAATATCACTTTCCTTCCTAATGTAACTTTTAACAGATGTAGAATATAAAAGTGGACAGGATATACCGGTGTATTGGGAAATGACTGGTAAGAGGGTGATGCTGTGAGTACTGTACCTGTCATTGAAAAAGGTGACAACAGGATGCTGCATAGGCCCCCCTAGAGCTCCCCTGTGCTGGCAGGGGGAAGTATCCCCTCTTGCCAGACTCGTGCTCCTCCTGACTGCAGAAATGCATTTAGCGCCTGTGATGTATCAGGAAAACAGGTTTGCTTTATTGTGCTTTGTAAGACTGCAGGGATGGAGCGCAGGGCTGCCTCGAGTATCCCCAGACAGCCTGACTGCAAGGAGCATTTGCACTCTTTGTTATATTTCTTCTTATTTTCTCACTTTTTCATCACCGTTGTATTTTTGTGTCCTTGTCCTTCTCCCAATTAACCTATCCATAATTACTTTCCCATCTGTGTTGCCAGCTTTAGTAAATCCATACCCAAATCTGGTGTTTTACACAGTTACCTAGGCAATCTTGACCTTATGGTAGCACTGAACTGGTGGCCCAGGTACTCTTGGCCATGGAGGGCAACTTTTTAATGTTCTCTCATGTTTCCACTGTGCAGTTTGTATCTCATGTAAGAACACAATAACTGTCTATGAAGGCCAGCTGCCCCTTGTGTTGTTGTCTGTAACTTTTGTCACCCTGTGTGCTGTCACATGGGCAAATTGTCTTGTGCCATGTCCAGCAACTTCTCACACCCTGCCTGTTCGGGTCTCAGGAGCAGCCCAGTCACCTGCAGGCAGCCCTGACATGTCTTGGCCAGTGTGACAATATCTACTACATAAGGTTTGATTTGATAGCGTCATGAAGGATCCGCTTGGTTTTTAGGTAAGGGTATGGTTGATTATTATATATACATGTGCTGGAATATCCTAGAAAGAGTTTGAGAGAGACAATAGCTTTTCGTTGGCATGTGCAACAGGAGCCCATCCTGCAGCAGAAGCCAGTGTGCTGTGCAGCAGCAGTGTCTGCATTGTGTGTTGGTTCTCTGTCTTCCTCTCCAACCTTCCTGGGGGCAATTCAGGCTTTGAGCTTTGGCTCCTCTCCAGCCTGGCTCCATGCTGTGGAGAAGTTACCTGAAGGGGTAGAGGACCAAGTATCTGAAGTGCGACTTCTACTTAGAAGACAGAAAAGCCCAAAATATCAATGGTCCCCATCGCAGATTCTATTCTTGAAAGGCAACAAGCCCCTCAGCGGTGGAGTCTGACGTGGGGCTTCAGGCAGCTCGCTATTTTTATTTTATCTCCAGTGCTAGGAAATGGAGTGCTAGCTTTTTGACAGACTTGAGTTTTTTGAGATGTCTTTGACTTTGGGAACTGGGTGTCATCTGTCAAAACCTAGGCACTGAAGTTTTTGAGAACTTCTCTGTAGGAAATGAATGTCCCTAAATGTTCATTTCAGTACAAGAGCTGCAGTGGGCCTGGCCATACTGACACGTGGTCATCTCACAGTACAGCCATGTAGTGATGCTGTGCCTACTGTTGTTGTCTTCCTCCCTGGAATGTTATTCCTACTTGCTACTTATTTTAGTATTGTTTGTTGCTTTAGAAGGGTCTCTTGAATCCCATTTTGAGGGCATTGAATGCTCATATCTGCTTCTAAATTTTAGTCCAAAGGAAAAGTAAAATTATACTTAATACAGAAATATTTAAAAGACAGTCTCATGCACGTGAAGATTTTGAACATAAATGCATGGAGTAGTGAAGGATAATTATTAATTTCAGAATAAAACAGGAGTTTGCTATAAGGTAACCACCTATTATGCATCTCAGAAGCAATTAATTAAATGACACTCATGCTTTTGACATCTTTAAAATATGTTACCTTTTTCTTTAAGGTGCGTGTTTTAAGGTTTGAGTATGTTGCATCCCATTCTTTAGGAACAGATAATAGATGCATAGGTTTCAGGAGACTTTGGGAACATTTGAGAATGGTAGAATTTAAATTTTAGTTGATGATCTTCAATTTTTACTCTGTCTCCAAGAGGTCTCTTATGAAGCCTGAAAAGGACCATTGTTTCCCAGAAGTGCTGTGAGTTCAGAGTTCAGGAGGATTACAGAATCAGGTCATGATTAAAAATTATCGTACATCATTAAGAACAGTTTTTTTGGTGGTAATGCTTCTTTAGAGGTACTGAAATGCTCAGTGATTTCATCTTACTTTGCTTAACTTCATTTCAGAAGGGAAAACTTGGGAGATGTTTAATTTTTAAAGTGATGACCCTTTCTGCTGTGGTTGCATTTTATATATGTACACACACATGTACATAAATTCATCTATATATATACACAGCTTTAAGAGAATGTCTGCTAGAAAAATGATGAAAATTAACAGGCAAGTGTGTAAGAATGTCGATGGGTGGTCAAAGCACAGGAAACAAATTTCTAGAGACTTCAATGGGAAAATGCTTCCTAATTTTTTGAAGTGTAGGAAAGTTTTCACAGGTCCAAGC
Organism: Oxyruncus cristatus; assembly: GCA_013399855.1. Lineage (NCBI taxonomy): Eukaryota > Metazoa > Chordata > Aves > Passeriformes > Cotingidae > Oxyruncus > Oxyruncus cristatus. The sequence goes on along the minus strand of VXAY01001556.1, from coordinate 35,964 downwards.
AGAGATGTTATGGTACCTTTCTGTTACCTTCTTATGCATTTGTGCTAAGATAATTTTATTTAATAGCTCTAAAAATTAGGTATATCAGAACAATGTTAAAATATCTTCCTGGTCATTTGTAAATTAAAACTAAAACAGCAACAACCATCCGGCCCTTCAAACCCATTTATGGGGGGAAAAAAATGCAGATGCTGTAGATAAATCAGATGAATATTAGAATTACTGTCAAAGATAATAGAAAAAAAAATGGCTTTCATTCTCTGGAAAGACTTATTTGTATGCTAAAGATCAGAAATTGTGAGGGACTTAATTTTAGAAGGATGCTGGCTGTGTTGCTGTTAAAAGCATGTCATCCACCATGATAGCTTACCAGTTAAAGCATCTGTATGAACCAAAGATAGTGAAACCCGAATTCAAATACAATAAGGATTTCTCTGCATAAACTCTGATCATTAGAAACAAACATACACTTCACAATAGTCACTTATGCTTTATCTTCACTGAAGGTTCTGTAAAAAAACCAAAAGTACTATGTAATTTCTGTGAAAAAGATGAGTGAATTCTTGATTCTACTGTGGAACCCATGAAGGCTTATTCCATTTATTTATGGAAGAAAAACAGCAGATGTATTTTAGAACTTTGTTGGAGCTAAGCTCTTGGGTTTTTGTTAAAGCATAGTGCAGTTCTATATACATATGTATATATGAATATGCTTAGTTGCTTGAGAATCTAAAGTGGTGCAAATTGGGGAAATTGATTTTTTTTTCTACTTATTATTATCTCTTAGAAAATATAAAATACAGATTTTAAAAAGGAAAAATAAAAAATGAGGTAACTGATGCAGAAGAGGGACCTCTTTCTTTAATCTGAGCAAAAGGTCTCAGCAGAGTTAAGGATGAGAGAAGGGTAACAGTTTAAGAAAGTAACCTTAAGGGTCTAATCCTTCATATATTAAAGTCAGAGAACTGAGAATTAATTCAAACTAAACGTGGAAAAAAAATGGATATATAGGAAACTAACTTTACCCTTTACTAATGCTTTATGGTAATTGTACAACTTGGGTTCTCTGATCTTAGATGAGATGGATTTAAGAAAGATACAGCCCACTTTTTAAAAGATATCCCTCATGGTCTGTCTTTTTACTGCATGTATTTTCCTACTGAAATGGCCTTTAGGCATTGCAGAAGTGCAAATAATTAATAACTAACATTACTAAAATATGAGGCAAAGAAGTGTCTGTCATACAGTTAATTTTTTTGCAAACTATAATTACAAGATTTCAACACTGATTGTAATTACTTGAACATATGGTAAGAAATAGGTAATGAAACTGGTTTTTAATTGTGGTATAATGAGTTTCTGGATGTTCAATACCATTTCCACTGGGATACCAAAAATTTAAAAAGTGAGACGAGAGAAAGAAAAGAGATACAACTAATTCCAATCTAGAGGAATTTTTCCCTTCAGTGAAATGAAAGAAAACAGCATTTGAGAATAGTTTCTAGTTCTTTAAAAATAAAAAATCCTCAGGTCATCTTGTTATTCTTGTATAGGTTGGGCATGTTTGGAAATTTGTTTGTTGCTCTTAATATTTTGCAAGACAAGTTAGATGGAAGATTTCCTTCTATTCAGAATATATGTAAATACAGAGACTTTCCTGCCTTATATTTGGCCATGCAGATGAACTGTGCTGTAGTTAAACCTCAGATGGACCCTCTGTACTTGACTCCTCCCTGGATTTATGCAGTTTGTGCACTGTCTAAGCCCGTAACTGTCCCACTGATTATTCTCCAAAACCTTGTTGCCTTCCTCTGTGCTTGGCAAAGACTTGTCTGCTGCAGTAAATCAGTTAATAATTACCCAGTGGTGTTACTGAAGGACTTTGATCATATGGGCTTAGGGCTGATTGTTCTTTGCAAGCATTCAACATACAGGACAGAAATAGATCCTATGCCTCAAAATACCTTTTAATTTTTTTTTTTCAAACTTCGTTTGGAAGAAATAAGACAGATTTTTATTTTATTTTTTTTTAGCCAAAATATGAGGGGACACAAAGGATTCATAGGCTGATGTATGTTTCTCCCCAAACTCTGGAAAATGTCATGGTGGCACTTATCCAAACTCTTGGGTAGAAATCATCTTTATTTTGCCTCTCCTCTATGAATGAAACATGCAGTGAACAGAGTGACTGTTGTAGCTTATGATGCTCTTCAATTCCTTGCTCCGAACCTGTATTGGTTTCTGTACCCAGCCAGTGCTCAGACCCTGCAGTGTGGGAGCTGAAATTCTGGTCAAGGGAATATTTTTTTTGTTGCAGAGTTAGTAAGCCAACCCCTACTTGACTCAACCACCTCAAGCAAATAGTTTTTCCATAAAATGATACTGTGCACTGCCCTCTCCACTCCAAAATCAGTATTACTCACTAAGAAAAATCATTTAGTTCTAGACACATTTTTCTACAAGACTCTGAGCCTATTCCATCATTTTCATCTCCCTTCCTTTCCTAAAGATGAAAAGATTTTTTTTTACCAACTTAACTAGGAATAATATTTTTCTAAAAATAAATGTGAATTTTTAAAACAGAAAACTTTTTTTTTTTTACTGTATGACCATAACCAGCTCTTTACATTTCAAAATGGTTGTCAGCATATCACTACCATGCTTGTCACAGCCTCTCTAAAGCTGTTAGAGTGAGTCAGGAAGTGATTTTTTTTTTTTTCTGCCAGAGGAGCCTGGCAGTGATTACAAGCCTGGAGATACTTCTGCTGTGCAGAAAATTATTATTGATGGTGATAAGGAGAAGCCTGATGAGGGAAAAGATGTTGGGCTGAGTAATGCTTGGGGGATGGGGTTGAGTTTTAGCACTGATCCTGATCATGTCCAGTGAAACACTTAATACCTTTTTGTAGGACACCTGGTACTAGAATCAACAGTATTAATCCTATCCTGGTTTCCCCCTGCTATTTTCCATTATTTTTTTTTTTAAACAGCCTGTTAATTCTGTTAGACTATATTGACAAGATGGTATCAAAAGAGAAATGTCAAACTCGTTGTGTAAGGACAGGGATTTTCCCAAAGACTGTGAAAGACAGTCTTAATATGCTGGGAGAGTAAATATTAAAGATGAAAAATTCCTAATGTCTTTCCGGATGCCTGTAGTCCACTGATGTTTTCACCATCCGTTTGTACTCATTTTAGGACGTTGCTCATTTTCAGTTCCATTTCAACTACAAAGTGCTCTCGGTTTCTCCTCTATGATTATCTGCAGTGCGACCAGCTTCTCAAGTGCTAGTTTCATATTGATCTGTTTTCAGCAAAGTAGGCTCTAAAACTTCTGTAGGCCAGATCTGTTGCACACACGAGAGTACGGATATGTCTGGTGGGGAATCAAAGCCGACAATCCTTGAGAGGCCCGAGTGTGTTGCTTCAAAGGACATACTTGGAAGTAGCTATCGGTGTGCTCTTAAATGTTGGCAGTAGAATTCACCCAGTGCCTCTGGAATTACTGCTGAGTGCTGTCGGAGCTTACAGGGTTTAGGTGAGACCTTAGTGTTTTTTCACTCCTATGTAATATAAAAGCCTTGGTCACACTGCGTGTAAAAGCACCAGATTCAGTCCCATTGTTTTCCCTTGGTTTTGTGCCAGCCATCCCTGAACTATTTGGCATGAATTAAGCCAAATATGGAGGGAATTTAACTGGGTACTCTTTAGTTTTGTGTAGCAGGAATATCTGTAGGTCTCAACATCAGGCCTTGAAGGCAGTTAAAATGCTGAAAAAAAATTCTTGGTGGTTTTTTTTTCTTTAAGAGGAGCAGGAAGGGAGAAAATCTTTTTTTTTTTTTTTTTTTTTTCCCCAAAGCTTGCCAAAATGGAGTTTGCTCTTAGTGTGCAGGTGCCAAGGATATGTCTTCATTAGCAAAAAAACATGGTTTAAGTATAGTTTGAGCACTAGCATATGACTTGCTCATTTTTTAAATTTTTTAGGATGATCCATGGCATGATTTTGGTTTAAGGCCCCATCCCCAGAGGCATTCAAGGCCAGCGTGGATGAGGCTCTGGGTAACTTGGTCTAGTGGAAGGTGTCCCTCTCCGTGGCACGGAGGAGTTCGAACGAGATGATCTTTAAGGTCCTTTCCCTTACCCAAACCATTCTATGATTCTTTTCTAGAGGTGGCATGAGCATTTTTAGGGAATGGCAGAGTCTGGGACTGTCCCAGAGCCCCCATGGTTGACGCTCCTGTGGCGGGGGGGGGTCAGGGGCCCTAGTGCAGTGGACATGAGAGGTGCTATATGGGGCTGGAGAGCCTGGCTGGGACCCAAATGCATTTAATTTTGATCCTGTAGTGTTTCTCTTTGGGATGCTGTTCAGTAACTCGAGGTGTCTGCGGACCCTCAGCTGAAATCATTGAAAGGAGGAGTCAGAAGCAGCTCACCTTTTAAATTTTCAAAACAATTTTTCCTGCAGAGCAGTAATCCTTTCAGCACTGGAGGTAGAGGAAGCTGGCTGCATGTGGGCACATCATAAATGCACTATATGTGAATTTATTTGTAACTTCTCTGCAGGGAGATTTGTGTTGAGTACAATGTCCCCAGTCTGTGGGAAGATGACACCTACATTTTTAAAAAAATTTTTATAGGTGTGTGTTCCTCCATGTATAGCAAAACTTCAACTGACACTGGAAGCAAAGGGCACTTACAGCAAGAGGAACTTGGGAGAGGGGGGAAATACAACAGTATATTTATAACACTTACATTTATAGTATTCTAATAGTAACCTCTTTGACCATCTACCCACACTTACCTACATACTACCTGAAAATCTATTGAGCTGTGCCACTAACATCAGATTAGGAGTTCTGATGTAAGGTGAGATGCTGAAGGTTTTGCACCAGAAAATTCTTTCCCTTTTTTGTTTAAAAAAAACCAGAGATGTGTAACAACAAAGAAACCCAAATAAAAAGCGTAGCTGATGAGCAGCAATGTTGGGGTGCATTATGCCACATTGGCTGTGGGATGGGCTTTTCCCATCCCATGTTCCCCCCTCACTGTCTGGGCTAGCTCAGGATCTGACCATCACCCCACAAATGGCAGAAACAAAGAATAAATGCTACCCTTGAATGCAACTTGTGCTCCTTTCCCTCTGTCCATTTTGGCATAAATCATTTCAGTGTACCAAATGGGCAGAAAGCTAACCTAAAGGTTATGGTTTTGTGTCAGTAGTTTGGTTTTGCAAATTGGAAGAGTTCATCCCACCTAAGTGCCAGGAAGGGACAGAAAGGCAGGATTGCAGCAGTGATTGTGAGGCTGCCAAGGAATCACAGCCTGGAAAAAGGCAGTTATGCCTTCCTCTTCCTGTCTTTTAGCAAATCTGAGTCTTCACATTGAGCGTCAGAAGTTTTTAAGTTATTTGTGGTAGGTTTCTCAATTACATCTCTATGTACTCTGGGAAAATCTCAGCTGCAAAGGAGAATTTCAGTGACTTGGTTCCTATTCTTGCAGAGCATTTGTCAGTCAGTCTCAGACTTGCTAGACGAGAACAATATGTATTTAGCTGATATATAGATATGTATGTACATACTAGGCTGTACCTACTTCTTGAAAGCGTAGTCCGTGGGGACAAGACAGAGAACTTTTTAAATAAAAGTTCACTCTGCATGTCTCACAGTGGTATAAACAGTGTGACTGATGTGAAATAAATAAAGGTCTATTTAGGATTGCATCCATAGGAGATAATAGATAAATCTTTTCTCTAAGCCCCATGATATTATTTCAGTTCCATGGTAAACATTTTCAATTTCAAAATGAACTTCAGGGGAATCTCTTGCAGATACAGTTCCCTTGCCTGTCTGAAGGATCCAATCAATTAGATACAAAGCCTTATTAAAAACTCCTCTTCAAACTTCTTCCAGGAAGAGAAGGAGAGTATTTGTAATGATATAGAAGCCAAATATTTATGAAAATGCTATTTTATTCCCTTTTTGTCTTTATTCCCCAATTTGTCTGTGCCATTACTGCATTTGTGAATAGTTAAGCACAATAAAGAAGCAGCCATCTAGCTCAGTGGGATAATTATTGCTCTGCTGTTGATACCATTTGTGTGTGTGTGTGTGTGGAGGACAGAGTAGGTACCACAAGTGATTTAGGAGGAAATTTGTTGAAAAACCCACCTGTGAAATCGGAGTAAGTAAATCCACTTGTTGATTAAAAGTTACTAATCAAGCTACAGTGCTTATGTAATATCTCATCCATATCTGACAAGATATCTTGTAAGTCTTCATGCAAGTTTGTTTTTTGTGATAAATACCATTTTAGAAGAAGTTCAACTGTGTATTTCATGCAGCAGTTGACCTTGCTCCAAGTTTAGCAATATTTATTTGAGTAGGAAAAGTGACAGAGGTCTTTAAAATTTAGCTATTTCTCACTTTCCCCTGTTGTTAGTTTGCATTAGAAACTCACCAAGAAAGTTGAAATATATTTAGACACTTTTCTTTTTACTAGGTACAGAAAGTCTCTAGTAGAGTACACTATGTCATAGTTGTAGTATAACATAGTCTAATATAGCAGAGGAAGAATACTGGGGTTTTGAGGATAACGGAGATGAAGCTCAGATTTGATTAACTTTGATTTCATAAGGCTTCATCTGATACTAAGGAAATCCTCATATAAATGCTAATGTATATTAAAAAGTTTTAGCCCTAGAATTCCTCTATCTTGCCTTTTTGTCAACATGACCTGTTACAAAATCAAATGTTTAGCTGAAGGATGTTCACGGGAAAAGAAATTCCTTAATTACTGTTTCATGAGGAAGGTCTGAAGGTGGAAGACATCTCAAAACTTGTCTTCCTTTGCCCTTGCAAGTCGTCAGGAGGAAGCTGATCCATAGGGCAGAGACAGCTATACCAGCAAAGCTGACACGTACAGCTCAGCACCCCCAACCCGCTAGAGGAGCTGGCTCTGCCCCTCTCCCGCTGCAGTGCAGATTTCAGAGTTTTAAGTTGCTCCTGAGAGGGAGTTGGCACTACCTCCAGGCTGGGCAAGGCACACAGTGTGCTCTTACCCACTGGCTTGTGCTGTGGGGGCAGCAACCTCTTCCAGAAGGGTGAGAAAAAGAAAAAAGGTGATAATGTCTTTCGCTAGCACAGCTAAATTTGCAAGGTGTCGTCGTTCAGCACCCTCATTGCCAAGTACATTGCCATGCATTTCATCGCGGCTGTGAAACAGCAGATCCCTTTTTTTGTGTGAACAACAGGCTCCACAGGGGCAGTCAAACAGCAAACGTGGTCTTGGGGGGCATTTGCACTCGTAATTTCATACTTCTAATAGGAAGGAACAGCCTTGTTGTTTCTCTGTGAAATATCTGTGGTGGTGTTCTACCACAAAGAGTGAATTCTAACTTGAATTGAAAAACGTTTTGCTTATTTTTATTATGGTTTCCATAGTACAGGATGAAAAAAGTAAGTTGTGCGGAAGATGAAGTCTAATTTTCATGGTTTGGATTCTCTTATTTCTGGAAGAACAGTTGCTTCCTTTGTATTTAACTGCTTGGTGTCAGGGTGCTGAGACACACAGACATCCAAAATGGTGGATTTCCCAGGGTTTCCCCAGAAACTCTAAGTAACTTAAATTGCAAAATTAATTATATGTTACTACTTTTTTTTTTGGTAAGGACCTGATAACTGTGATTCTGAATTTATATTACAAGCGTTATTGGAATCTAAGTTATTATTAGCTAAGCTGAAATTTTTTCATTGGCCAAAAGTAAGAGGGTATTTCAGTCTCTCCAAATATAAAAATACATTTGAAGGTAATCCTTTCAGACTGGGCAGACTGAGGCAGAGTGGTGTATGCTGCTCCATCACTGTGTTGTTTCATCCTCAGTGAAAGAAAAATGGGTTGTCCTTTGAAGTACAGGGTGACTCCCTCCTGACTCATCACCAGGGTAGTTTGCTGCAAGATTCCTTCCTGTTAAAAGTTGCTCATGGAAGATAGAACTTTTTTTGAGAACTTTTGAGGGACTTCACTAGAGCAAACTCAATTTTGAACTTGGGAAAATTGAAATTGTATTCTGTTTGCAACTTGTTCATGTTTAGAAATTGTCCAAGTTAAAAAAAGAGTATTCCTGATGTTTCCAAATGTTTTAGCTTAATTTTGACACTTTCTCTTTAGTGATTTCTATACACCTTAAATATACTTCTAAATTTAGCCTTAAAAAAAGAATAATCCTTTTAAATACTATATATTCAGTGCTGGGTTTGACTCTGGGAGTTCAAAAATGCTTTTGGTTTCTAAGAAAAATATTTTCACTTTTAAATTTAATCCTTGCTTCTCCGTGGATTCAAAATTTAAAATGGAGGCAGGTGAAGATACCACACGATGTTTTGCTGTCTGCTGCTTTAACATGACTTTATTTGAAAATCAAGTGGGGAATGACTCTTTAGGCAACTGTGCCGCAGAAATGAATCTTGTTTAGATTCCAAAACCTGTGCATTAGGAAGCAATGGAAACACCATGCTCTTGTTGGTCCTTTAGACAGGTCTATCACATGGATGGCAGGTAACTGTTGTGCTTTTTGAGATTTAAAGCCTCAGCTGAAATATCAGATTCTGTCTTGTAACATGACTGGTTAAAAAAAACACAAACAAAACCAACAAACATCACCACCAGCAAAATAACCAAACAAAAAACAACCAACCAAACAAAACCCAAGCAAACAAAACCAAACCAGAAAACCCACAAAACACAAACCCGGAATGAACAACACCACAACCCTTAATACTGCTGTTTGCCATGTCAAATGTATGTGGAAGCGCCTTACAAAATTAAACAAGCAACTTAAAAACAGAATGCAGGTGTAGGTAAAGGGAACAAAAAAAATGACATTGTCAAGATCCTGCTGGAGTATTGGCAGAGGCAGGTAAAGGCACAGGAAGGAAATGCAGTAGTTGGTAGCAGGGGCTGAAGAAAAGACTGGTTATGGGGAGCTGAGGAACAGCAGCAGGTAACAGAGAGCAATGCAAATATCGAGCTTGAGGTCTGCTCAAGGTGATTTTCTGGAGACATGGGGAAAAGTTTTGGCTTGCCTACTAAAACAGACCCCAGGGAAATAGTCTGCTGGAAATCATTCAGATGAATTGCTTCTTGGGCAAAGAGTTTTGCATCGTGTACTTTTTGGGTTTGGGGTTATGAATGCTTTGATGCAGGGGAAAATATGTTCAACCTTGAGCACTTCTCCATCAAGGGTCCTGAAGCTAAAAAAAAAGGAAAAAGATTTTCTAGAAAAGTACAGCACAACTGATTCAACCTAGACTGATCTACTGAGAGAAATTCTGGGGATGTAGGCTGAAAACATTGTTTAACAAACACTTTAACAGTAAGAATGATATAAAAATGTAAGACTATTGGGAGAAACCTTGCTGCTAAATGAAGAACATAATTTGATGATTGAAGAGTTCATAAAACTCCTCAAAGAACACTTTATAGCTCTGATTAATATAATTTATTTAATTAAAAAATATAATAGTACAGGATGGAAAAATATCTTGAAAAAATGCACTGACTTTGAAGAGTTCTCCAAAATGTTAGCAGGAAACATGTTAAAGGTTTATAGCCTGGCAAATGAGTGTTACCAGGAGGTCTGTTCAGACTGCAGAAGAAGCTGAAAATAACAGGAGGTATCATAGTGCCATGCCTGTTTTTCAGAAAAAAAGAAAAATTCATCCAAACTGTGGCCATAATACCAGCCCCAGCTACTTCTGATAGCTGCTTCTAAAGCTTTCCTTCATCACTGTGAGAGCTTTGTTTTGTTCTAGTTGGTAGGTGTGTGAGGATGGATTCAGAGATCCAGCATGCAATTCATATTGGGAGGGAAATAAACAAAGCTTCAAACCCAAAAAACCCAAACACAAACCCCAGAAAACTCCCACCAACAAATAAAAACCCCAAATGCAACCCCTGTGTGTTTTGTTGTTTTTCTTTTTATTTATATTTTAGCTAAGCAAGACTGAATAAGAAAAAGTTTGGTTCAAACTGCAGTAAATATAAAATGGTTTGGGTTTTAATTAAATTAATTCTTGGCACAGTAGTGGTCTTAGCGTGGTACACAAGAAGAGCAGGCTGAGTTTCACAAGCTGCTGTGTCATTGCCCTTTTGTGCAATAGTCTGGAAATGAGCATGTTCTCCATCTCCTAAATAGGCCACTAAAATCATCAGACCATTTGTTTTTTTTTTCCTGAATATTCACTCTGCATAGTGAGTGAATATTCCAGCATTGGCTGGAATCCATTTTTCAGGTGATATTCTGAAAATGCGCCCTGAATAAACTAATTAATAGGGATTAAGAAATTCTTCTGGAATGTCTAATACCAAAGTATCAGACATAGACTTTGCCTTCATTAAAAGTGGGACTGTGAACTGACTTAAAGCACTGATAACAGCATATAATCTTGTGTTTTTCAACACATCAGTTCAGGCTTATCCCTGTGAAAAGGGAGCCTTGTGTTTAGATCTTCTATGTGTTGGAGTCCAAGACCCAGATGAGACCAGCTGAAGTTGATTTAAACTAACCTGAATTTTACTTTTAGAGAACATGGTGTGTTATTTACCCCACTGTTCCTTCACAGAACAAAATAGTGGCTTAGCTCATACCACTTGCATTGGGAGTATGAAAGATATTTAACTATTGTTTATCAGCAGTTAATGTCCACATTATAGAATGCTGACAAATTCCCTGGCTAATGGTGACTGTGGATGTTACTCTTTCCAAAGACCCCAATATGTCCAGCTCCCCTACAGGCTTGTGAAACTTAATGCATCTGAACCTTTAGACATATTGGCATAAAAAATCAATAAATAAACAGTGTAATATATGGCAAGAGACTAGGCTCGAAAAATTCTTGTGTCTAGACTAGGAACTGAAGATTCCTCTTTGTCATTGTAAGTCCAGGTACAGCCAGGGCAGGTCTATAACACTTTGTCTGCAGGGTAGAAGCTGGTTTGTAAGATGTATTAGCTAAAGATACACTGAAAGTAATGAATTGCTTCCTGGTGTCATAGTTGTAGAATTCCTTTTTAGCAGGCATGAAAAACTGAAAAATGGAGGTGTATTCCCACCTCTGCTGCTTCTTGGTGTAACTTAGGAGTTGGCAGATGTCCACATAGAGGGAGGCTTGTATTATTTTCACATTTAGTATGTACCAGCATTCATTTGTGCTCTGAAGCTCTCTGGGTTCAGTCTGTTTGCATTGCTATCCTGTCCACCTTTAGTTAGGAATTTTTAAAAAAGAAAAGTTCCTTTGTAATTAATGTTTATAAAACTTGACGCCTTTTATGAGGTGCTTTTAAGTTCTTGACTGTAAAGCTAAGAATATTTCCGATTCCACCCACATCAAAGACCTCGAGAGTGCCTTAGAACTTCATAGTCTACTATTTCTGGTGCAAAAATACACCTGTTTAGAAAAATTATAGAGGTTTGGGAAAAAAAATAAAGGTGCTCCTTGAGGAATCCTTTAATTGATAAATAGCACTTTTCATGTTAACCTAGGTAAACAGATTTATTCATTCAGCTGGAATTAGCATCATGCATGAAGGATGGGACAATGTTTTAGCAAGAAATGAGGCTTGTCGTGAGATTTCCAATAAAGATTTGAGATGAAACATTGTATGATCACTTAATCTTGTTAAGCGTAGCACAAAACACTGAGTGTATTAGACCGTGTATTTAAACGATAACAAATCCTGCTGTTAGACCTAACAGAAAACAGTCCTTGCTCCCCTCGCTGCTCTCAGAAGGGATTTCTTTCCAACTTGGAGCTATTTACTCTGCCCTTTTGTTATTGACCAAGGTGTTTTAATTTATACTTTTAAGGGTTTTTTTTTTTTTGCTTGTAAATACTTACATTTGTTTAAAAGTATATTTAAAGAAAACTCCCACAGATCTGTTTCAAGTAAAAATGTTACATAACAATACTATTTAAATTATGTATTATATAAAATGCATATAACAATTACAAAACTACATGCACTGTATACATTGTGTATTAGAAGAATATTCATAATCTGTACATATAGCTGAGAGGTAATATCATGAGTGAGAGTGTTAGAGTGTTAGATATATCTATGTCCATTAGAGAAAGAATCTACATCTCTTTTATTGTTTTCAGGGGTTGTATGGATTGAGGGGGTAGTTTGTTTTTAAAGTTTTTTACAAAGTAAAACTTCTGTGGTCACAAACTTCATGGAGAACAGGTGATGGGCAGGGCTTGAAAAAGAGCTCTGAGATGATTCCTGATTTTCAGGAGTTCTGTTGAAAATTTTCCAGTGGCTTAGAATGAACTATACAAACCCTTTCTGTAGGATCAATACAACATCTGTTGCTTGATGGGTGATGTTTTTCAGCCTGTCTAATAGTGTGGAGGGTCGCTGTGTCACACTCACTCCAGCCCTGTGGCTGTCACACCTGTCATTCTTCAGACATGCCTCTTACAGTGTTGGAGTTTTGTGGGACGTGCCAGGGCACGACCAGAAAGGTTATTCACACTCGTGTGTGTATTCAGTTTCTGGGCGCAATTCTGTCTGGTTATTGGTACCTGATGTAAAGAAAAGGTCAGGGTTATTCAGGTTGGGCTCTGACCCAGGCCCATACCACCAGTAGCTTTCCAAGAATTAGCACCAGGATGCCTTCCTGGTACTGCTTATCTCTGCCACTTGCCAGTATTTCAGTGTAGGAATGCAGCAAATGCAAATGCTTTCCTTGGCATAGAAAGAGGTAAAATTTCTTCAAGAGAAATAGGACGTGCATCCCTCTTTCAGGACTAGAGACTAAGGAGAGATTGTGTATGTAAACTCTGTCATGGTTTCAGTAAATCAGTATGGCTCCTACTTGCTGCTTAAAAATTACTAATTTGTTTTGATAGAAAAGTTGTCACTGCAGTGTGAATTCAAGTTGGGACCTTCTAAGCTGTTTTCATAGAATCATAGACTGGTTGGGGTTGGAAGGGACCTTAAAGATCATCCAGTTCTAGCACCCCTGCTGTGGGCAGGGACACCTTTCACTGATTCAGGTTGCTCAGAGCCTCATCCAACCTTGAACACTTCCAGGGATGAGGAGTCCTCAGCTTTTCTGGGTAAACCTGTTCCAGAGCCTCACCACCCTCACAGTAAGGGATTCCTTTATAACAGCTGACCTAAACCTAATGTCCTTCAGCTTAAGGCCATTCCTGCTTGTCCTATCACTGTGTCCTTGTGCAAAGTCCCTCTTAAATGTTCTAGAATTGGATTTTAAAACTAAATTAGAAGTCTAGCTTTTCTAGAATCAACTACTCAAAAATAGGTGTAGGGGACTGAAATAAAATTCGTCTTGTATAACTGAGTATAGTTCAGACACACTGAAATTTGTTGCTGAAATATTAATATGAAAACTTCTGTTTGGTCTAGGAATTGAGTGTTTTGGTTAAAGGTTTCACGTATTGGCTTTGTGTGTTTACTCAACACACCCCTGTCACTTTAAAACATACACATTTATTTTACTGGATATGTCTTCCTGTTTTTTTACTGAAGGTTCATAAAATACAGAATTACAAAACTATGCACATCCCAGCTGCTGCATATTCTCTGGAAACTATCGGTTGTCCTTGTTCGTGTCAAGTAGCTCTGCATGCACACATCATCCCTGTAATTTTCATCACATTAATGTGATTCATTAGCTGTTTAGGAGGAAGAGACATGTCGGATGTTGTAGAGTAGAAGTAGATTAACTTGGAGGTTTTATCGGAAATGGTGAATTAGTGTCCTGCAAATTCCCTGCGAAGGTGTGCCTGGAGTGTGTACAAGGTAAACACGGGTGATGGTGACTAATGGCAGAACTGCCATAGCTGGACACACACTTCCCTTTCCCCTGTTGCAAAATAAAGTGTCTGGCAAACGATTTAAGTACCTGTGTCCCTCTCACATTTGCTGGTGTGATCGTACCTGCAGTGCTGAGGGGACACTGTTTTGCTGGGCAACTTATTCCTAATGTGATTCCAAATGAAACTGCTTGGAGCTGTTCTTCTCCATAAGGATAGCCAAGTGTCAAGGATTTGATAGCTGAGGATAAGTAAAAATCCCAGTAAAGGAAGTGCTCGCATGGGCAACTCAGTCTGTGGTGGTGGGAGGGGAGCAGGCGAGAAAATGGGTTACAGTGTTTCATAATGTAATTACAAAAGGTGATTTGAAGTTGATTGTCTGCAGGAAATGCAGATAAGGGTAAATCTCTGTGCACTTGGAGATCTGAATGCTGAGGCCAGATCAAGTCTCTGTAGACTTGTGTGGAAAAGCACATCTATTCCATGACCTCCTTCTTTCTCCCTTTAGGCTCCTGCCTTGTAAAAGCAGGACACATTTTTGACTGCATCCTATAAATGCAGAAATGACCAAGTACTTTTCAGTTATGGCTGGAAAAAAAAGTTAATTCACTTCTGCTCATTCTTTGGGAGAAGAGATTAAAAAAGAAAAATCCCAGGGAATCCATTTAATTAAAGCAAACAGTGAAGGTAAATGGATCTGGCCCTTTCAATTTTTGTTGATATAAACAACATACCAAGATCCTGTTTTGCTTCAAGAGCAGAAAAAAAGGAAGAAAGTCTTAAAAAGTGAGAGAAAAAACTGTTGTCTGTAATTCTCAACTTCTCATGCCATAAACTCTGATCTTAAATCTTTAATGTATGTTGCATTTTGTCTGTAAGACCAACCGGTTTGTGATGAACTGTGGCTTGTGAGGAAGCTTTTCTTTCCTATTTTTTTCTTTTTTCTTGTGTTGTTTGTTTTTTCCCTTTTACCCTGAGTGACGTTTCTGATATGTCAGCGACTACCTGAAGTTGCATAAAACCAAATCACTTCAAGGTTTTCTATACAGTCACATTGCATTGGGTCCTTCACTCATACCTTGAGGAATGGCATTGCTAACGTATTAAACTACTGCAGCCTATATTTACTTCAGCTTCTTCTAAGGATTGTTGCCTGAGCTCAGTTATAAGACAAGTATCTAGAGATCTGACTAATAAATGGTTTGCTCCCTTCTCCTTTATCTTCCCTATCTGTCATTAGCACCTGTAATTTCAGTTTATCTTGGCAATAGAAATGTCTGGCTGGCAGCTAAATCTCCTCTAAACTCATGTGTCCACATCTTTTATTGGAAAAGGAAGGGAACAGGTTGTCTTCTTGTATCTCTTTTGTGACTCTCCAGACTCCAAAGAAAGAACTGCAATACAGAGCAGATTTTGGGTTTTATGTGGTTTTCTTTTTGGTCACAGATTATATATGTAAAACAGTTGAGGGGCAGCAGTAGGAGGTATTGGAGAATACATGGATTTGTTTCTGGATCAGCAGTTCATACCTGCTCCTGCTAAAAAGCCAGGCTGATACTGCTCAGGACATAAAGCTATGTAGAAAGATCCTGTGCTACACGTGCATTTCTGATGAATGTCATACAAAAACTTTTTGCAGCTCTTTCAGGGAATAGCTCTCCACTCACTAAGTAGAGAAATGGGATGTTAATGGCTAACTCATAAGAATTTGTAATTCAAGCCTCAGTTTATTCATAGCAACACGCTGACTTCATTAAATTGCATATATGGACGATACAGTGCAACCTCACCTATTTGCAACCACTGAAGTTACTAAGTGTAACTGTTGAGACCACTCCAATATCATCCTTCCGTTGTTCCTTTATTATTTAAGATTACTTATCGTTACTTTTAACAGTTTCAGTTCTATTTTCATTGCCTTCCATTTAATAATTGCTCTCCATTTGGGTTGTAGCTTATCTTTGGGCTGTTCTGAGTGACTGCACCAAATTCCTTTGTCTCCTGGGACGTTTTGATAAGCTATCAAAAAAAAAAACCGCACACAAAAAACCCCCACAAACAAACAAACAAACAAACAAAAAACACACACACACACAAAAAAAAAACCCCAAAAAAACCCCAAACAAAAAAAAACACCAAAAAACAACAAAACAAACAAACAAGAAACCACCAAAACAAAAAACCAAACAAATTCAAATGAACAACCCCCCAAAAACATAATTCTTCTAGTTGGTAGAGCACTTGTGTGCAGGAATTACCCTTTTCTTGTGGAATGCTGGTGTTCCTGATTGCTTTAGGTACTATTGCTCTCTTCTTGGTAAAGAACTAGACTTGGAAAACTTTTCATCTTCTTTGCTAATTGTGTTAAACTGCTTTGTATTAAAAGTTGTAAATATTGCTGTTTGTATATAGCAAAACTCAATGTTCACAGTAAATTATTTCATTATATTACAGATTTAACTAAAGCACATGGTTACTCAGTATTAATATTAGAAAGAGCTTCTTTAACCAGTTGCACTTAAAGCTTACTGAGCAATACAACCTGTACCGTGCTTTATTATTCCTGGCATTGACAACAACTATAATCAATCCCCATAAGGAAGAAATTTTCAAGTTAATTTTTTTCTAGGGAAAAATAGTTTGGAGCTTAAACAATGGGGAAAACTTGCTACCATGTAGCAAAGCATGAGCAAACTTACAGAACATAAAAATACAACAGATACTAATAACAGCCTCGAGGAAATGTCGGTAAGTCTGAGATGGAATATGGCGCAAAGCTAAGGAAATGTGGTGTTCAAATAATTCTTGTGCACAGGATACTGGGTAAAATATACATTTCAGTAAGAAGTATCTCCCACAAATACATTCTATAATGCAGAGCCCAAACTTATATAAAATTTTCATATTTGTCCTGGCAATAGCTTGGTACTAGTAAAATCAGAAATGTAGGGAGATGTGAAAAGTGAAGCAGCTACTTCAGGAACAAGTGTGTTTTTTTTTTTTTTTAATTGGAGCATGTAAAATGTGTATCAGTTACATGAATAGGTTGAACATCACTAAAATAGCTCTTTCAGGGCAAAAATGCTCTTTTGACGTACTAACTATAAAGTTAAATAAAATTGCTAATAGAGTTAATTTTCATTTGATTGCTAGTTCGTGTCAAAGCAAAAATATGAAAAGTGACAAATGTTCTTATGTTATAGTGCAACCCCTCTTTGACATACATATCACCTGAAGTTACATTTAATGAGAGAGAAGCAGGCCATCTTGGCATATGATTCTTGATTTTTCTTTTTCTATTTTAAATTTTTAACCAAATCATTAATGAGCTACACCTTGTATTTTTTTTACCTTTAAACCTATTGATGCCTTGAACCATGTGCAAGTCCTAAATATTGAAGTGAGAGGCAAGTTTAGATGTGTATTCCATGCAGACATCTTAAGGCTGTGGACTACACCAGTCACTGAAATTGTGCAAATCTTAAATATTCAAGTGAGAGGCAAGTTTAGATGTGTATTCCATGCAGACATCTTAAGGCTGTGGACTACACCAGTCACTGAAATTGTGCAAATCTTAAATATTCAAGTGAGAGGCAAGTTTAGATGTGTATTCCATGCAGACATCTTAAGGCTGTGGACTACACCAGTCACTGAAATTGTGCAAATCTTAAATATTCAAGTGAGAGGCAAGTTTAGATGTGTATTCCATGCAGACATCTTAAGGCTGTGGACTACACCAGTCACTGAAATTGTGCAAATCTTAAATATTCAAGTGAGAGGCAAGTTTAGATGTGTATTCCATGCAGACATCTTAAGGCTGTGGACTACACCAGTCACTGAAATAGTGTTCAGCCAGGAACACTTTTTGGTTTGGTAGCAATCTTTCAGTTTGGCTTTTCTGTGT